>OX401910.1:3325000-3797840 GCA_947859195.1 Drymonia ruficornis | reverse complement strand
ACATCGTATACAATCAAAACACGATCCTACTGACAGTTCATACCACAGAGTAAAGACTAAAGAAAGAGGTGCTCTTATCAGATATTTGTATGAAACAAAACGTGGTCATTGTTTTTTCATTTTCATTTTACTATTTACCGGTAAATAATTGAACTACTCGCTTCGTTTTATATCGATGTTAGTACTAGGCCGACCACTCGGCTGATTTGCTTAAGGCCAATCCCCTTAGTAACTGGTCCATGGTTCATACATAGACCGACGAGACAAATTTGGGAAACGCCCGTTTCGTAATTTACCCTGGACTGGGTGTCACTGGGGTCGCCCCCAGTCCATTGTATGGTAGCCATAGTACAAGCGTTGCTTAGTTTGGTACCATACAGACCATACAGTTGGTGGCTTAGTGCAGCGATATTTATAAAAAAGGAAATACATGGGCTGCGTCTACACAAGGCGCATGCCACACCTGCCCCCCTAGACAAGTGGCATGAACGCTAATCGAATAGAATAGAATAGACAACTCAATGTATGGAAATGTCAAACGTCGCTATGTAGATCAACAACAAGTTGCTATGTAGATCACGTGACTTATGTCATTTCCATACATGAAGCGTAGCGATTTATAGCAACGCTTGTAGACGTCAGCCACTTGTCTAACCCTTCAGAGGTTTAAATCATAACTGACTGCTCGACGCGCGCGACGCTCGCGTCTTGTAAACACAGCTGATGTAGTAGATTTCAACATCTATCCATAAAAAATAATCACTTCTATCTATTCAATTTACATATCATGTCGAACAGCGGATAAAAATAGGGTTTTCAAACTAGCTCTAATGTAATCCCAGATAGTGCCATAGGAAATGGATCCTTTCTAGGCGGAACACATCACGGCGTCGTAGGATCCATCAGACTTACTGTGCACCCCATTATAGGGGAAAATGTTACCCCTTTCACTGTGGGACTTGATATGATACGCCATTACCTACCGATAAATCTTACCTCTACCAGTCAGTCCCTATCAGTGACTCTACCTTGTTTTTTTTGCGATCGTAATATTCCCGGTAGAGCTAAAGGTGAGATGAATAATTTTAGCTATGATTGATGGAAATCTTATTCTTATGTCTTACCGTTCTAGCCAACGTGGTTTTATACATATTAAAGTCCTAGACCTGTACGAAAACAGCACATTTAACTATACCTACATAACAATTAATTCAAGCCATATACGCCAGACATGTTGTAAGAAAGAGATGAATATACGTAGTGATTAGCGCGCGCGTGTGTATCCGTGCAGCCGCGACGCTGGGTGGTGCGCGACTGAGTGGATGTCGGGTAGTTACCTTGCATTAATGTTACCAAAATAAGCGCGGTAAGTCGCATCAAAAAGTTTAATACGTCTTTGGTTCTAGCTACAACTTTAAATTAGTCTCTACAGCTGCAAGATCAATAGTCTGTGACTAAGACTAAGAACTCGTTTTCTAATTAAAAATGTTAACATCTGTTAATAAGAATATTTAGCAGAGAGTTCGCCGTCAAGTTGGATTAACGGTAAAAGTTACGAAAGTTAAGTAAAACGAAGTTATCAACTCTGTGGCTTTGTTATCGCGATATCATCGGGCGTCGTCTTCTTGCACTCGTGCAGGTAGAACTTTCAGCTACTGAATAATATTATTAAGTTATTTGAGAATAACTTAAGTTTTAACTTGTATAAATTAGCTGAACTGACGATAAAATTCCTGAACAAAAGTAACAAAACGAAACTAATGTTAAATGTTTAATAAAATAAACTTATAAATATTTCATATCGTTTAAAGTTATACCGAGTGTTTCAAAAGTATGACATAATAATTTATGTACATAATACGGTAGCTTATATGCAGATGTCTGGTGAAGACAAACTATACGTAACTATCATACTTTTCGAGTTATGGGCCTTTGAATATTTATGACAACTTTCGTGTTGCGGCCTTAGAACACATCAAATGACGTATAAAGCAGTGTTAACTGCATTTAGGAGTCACAGCCACTGATAGATATTCAAGAAATACCTACTTAATTTGTAAAAAAAATATACAAATTGGTGGGAAAAAATATTTATAATAAAAAAACAATATATTTTTTTAAATAATTCTATTCCCGAACTCATCCAAACGCCCAAGTATTATTTCGTACATTTGAAACACCTGTATATTTTATGACTTGTACAGATAGGCTTGCCATAGCTTCAAATAAATATTCGTCCTATGATAATAAATGTTGTTTTCCAACCAACTAATAACACTTAAAATAAAATATATTTAATAATAAATACATACAAGAGTAAAACAAATATACGAGGCGGTTCAAAAACAATGGACCAATTACGGCTTTAAGTACAGCAAACAAATAGCGGTCAATAGAAGGTTTCTAGTAAACAAACATGTACCAGCAATATCGCTAAAAGCCCCCGACATGGACCACTGTCACGCGCCCGCCCAGAAGATCTACTGCAGTTCTTAGCTTGGATAATAATGACCCCGCACGAACTTATATTCGTCGAGAATCTTCAACTCGTTTAATGTAACTACATTAAATCTAAAGAAGAGTATAGACTTGCATTTACTTGTAACCGAACAACGAGCATTCGCCGTTTTTTAAATGTCGTTTTCTCGAATCAAACCGCACTCGAACATGACGCTCGATGTTTTGTCAACTTGATTTTAAAAAACCAACGAACGTATTGGTATAACATTTTATAGAGTAGGCAACAAAAGTTACACAGAAATGTTACAAGTAAATGCTCATGGTAAATGCTCACTCGCCGTGAGCATTACATCGAACGTTGGGTTGAGCATTCGCAGGTACGTTATATTACATGGAAATGCGTTTTTAAATCGAGCTTTTGCTTGTATTGTACCATTCGTACGATACATTACATGGAAATGCTCGAGAAAATTCTCAAGTCTATACTCACCTTACAGAAAAGATGATGACGTTTGTAGCGAATTTCCAATAACTAGAGGGCTAAAAAGCCACAGCAATTTTGCAAAAGGAATATTTTTTTCTGATTTTCTAGCATAGTCTTAGCGATTCCGCTACATTTCTATAAACTGGTGTAAAAGTGTGACTACATCAATCAAATTAACTACAAGATTGAATACCTAGACAGAACAATTCTAAAATAATCGCCATTCCAATTGTAAACAAAAGGAGAGATAACTCTACAACTAGAACGACCTGATGATGTTGAGGAACTTGTTTAACCAGTTGTGCATTGGTTCGAGCGTAGGCCGCTCGGGTCACTGCATCGGGTGGTTGCGGGTCCGATTCCCGCCATGAGCAAATTTCGGAAACGACCTTTTCGTAATTTGCCTGGTCTGGCTTTTACTGGGATCGCCCCCAGTCCATTTTTTGGTAGTAATAGTGCATTGCTTAGTTTGGGACCATACAGTTGGTGTGTTAGTCTGGCGATATTTATTTAAGTGTACCTATTTTCTTCTGTGACTCTCTTGGATTTGACATGATCATCAAAATGACAACGGCTATTCCAGTTTGCGAGATGCGGGCTTCCTATTCTTACGATAATAACAATAATAATATTAGCCTTTTTAACGTCCCAATCCTGGGCACGGGCCTCCCCTCAATGCGAGGGGGATTCAGGCCATAATCCACCACGCTGTCCCAGTGCGGGTTGGTGGATTTCTCGTCCTTCGATTTGTTAGATTTTCTAGGAGATGCAGGTTTCCTCACGATCTTTTCCTTCACCGTAAGCAAGTGATAATCATATTCAAGTTATGATTCGGTTATAAATTTCCAAAAATCGAGGAGTGCGAGCCGGGGTTTGAACCCAATATCTTGAGCCCGCAAGACGCGTGCTTAACCAAACGGCTATACAGCTATTAGGTATATTCTTACGATACCCATATAAGTTTCAATGTTGAAAGGTATAACTTGCAGTCAATGCGTACTTTAGTAGTCTATTATGTCTGAAGTATATTATAAAAAATGTAACGTCACGACTTTTATCCCCATTCGGGGGTAGTCAGAGGCTTGAGTGGCCATACATCACCACATTGTGGAGGTATTAACCAACTCACAGCCCACGTTTCACTAGATAGTCAGAACCCAACGTGACAGGTGGTGAACCGTGTCGCCGTGTATACAGGAACTGACTATTACCTAATCCCGAGGGATAGGTAGGTTTCCTCACGATGTTTTCCCTCACCGTCAGCGAACTGTAAATTATGCACATAGATGAAAATTCATCCATTGGTGCATGCCCCACCGGGGATCGAACCTGGGACCTTCTGATTGTTAGCCCAACCTGTTCACCCCTAGGCTACAGTCGCTACAATCTATTATGACTACTGGAAGTACGCACTGACGCAGTCGCGTGCACATAAATGCACTATAATTGTAGGTATAAGTGGTTTGACCTTTAGAACGATTACATACCGGAATCGGTTAGTTATTAAATGACTCGATAGGATTTTTTCGTAAGACAGAAAAACAGGAAAATGATGGCAGGTAATAAAATTATGCAAAGTTTAATCAAAAGTAAATTGAAAACAAAAAGTTAATTTGTTTTTTTAAATGTTAGTAAGGTGGCAAACAACCGCAAGGCCCGCCTGATGTGAAGTAGATACTGTAGCCTATAGATGCTTGTAATACCAAATGTATCATCTACACATTACAGAGCAGAAGACTGGGACTTGTAGGGGGAGGGTGGTTGGGCTTCGGGCTCTCTCACTCAGCGTTCAAAACGCAGCTATAATAGCTACTTTACGCCGATATTCTATGAGAGTACTACCCCCGTCGAGCCAGCCCATATATGAGCTGCAGTCAATCGGCTACAGCTTGGCTCTGCCACCAATAAAACTATTGGTACTGAAATAAATTTACAGGAAATGCACCTCAATAAGCATTACATTGAACGTTAAACTTGTCTGAACAATATTGTCAAGAGACGACAATATTGTGGGCGCTAGACCGTCCTCTCCACTTCGTGTCTCCGTTATATAACATCGGAAAGGATTTATACCCACAACGAGGTTTTAAAGTTCAAGGATTTCTTGTTTTTGCCTCCATTTTCATAGGGCAGTAAGATTATTTTATATAGAATAATAATATACTAATAATATCCTGGGATTTTTTGTATACACGGCTACCTAATCTCAAACTAAGCAGAGCTTGTCCTGTGTGTTGTGTGAGCTTATCAGTGTTGAGCAGAGGTTTCCATAGTACAAGCTCTGCTTCGAGACTAGATAACTGATATTACTGCATATACTACTTTTTTCTTTGTAAATAAATACTTAATATACATATACACCCAGACTCGGGACAAACAGACATGTTCATGCACACAAATGCATGTCCCGGGTAGGAATCGAACCTACGACTGGCAGCGAGAAAGGCGCCACCACGCCAACGGGCCCGCCGAAGTGTAGTAAGTAATGGCCGGCGCACATAGAGGACGGCACGGCATGGCATTTTTTTAATCAATCGAATTCAATACTTATCCAATTGAAATAAGGTCCATATTACAATGGTCAGTGATTGACATCGGAGCATTATTTATCTTGCTCCGATGTCGATCACCGAGCATTAAAATAAAGACCTTATTTCAATTGGATAAGTATTGAATTCGATTGATAAAAAATAAAATGCCATGCCATGCGGTGCTCTATGTGCGCCGGCCATAAGAATCTTCTGACTGCTTACTTGTTCGAGAAGGTAGATACGTACGACTTGCAGGCGATGGATATGGTTACATCACCACACACACACACACACATAGGTCACGACTTTTTTTTTATCCCCATTCGGGGGTAGTCAGAGGCTACATCACCAACAAAAGCCAATTGACACCCGTAACAATTAGGTCAGCTTATGTTAGAAATGTTAGGTACATAGACACGCAGGCGAGAATACCTATGTTTACGGGCGTGGCTAACATAAAACAACAAAAGGGTTGTACCCAGGGCCATTAAGGTACCATTAGGCTCCATCTTCACCTAATAACTATGTTTCTGGCGTATCTAGTCGGAAAGATCCAGACGGGCAAACTCTAGCGACACATGGTGTGCTGTGCGAACCGCAAAACTTCTCAGACCCCACTAGGCACACAGTTTAACCATTAGCGAAGTTTCCAGTTCGCTTAATGTGCGGAATTCTAATGGATATGTCATTAGTGAACTTCGCGATAAAAAGTCAATTGCAATCACTGGTGTGAGGTACCAGTACCACCAGTGAAAATGCAATGCAATGCAATGCAATGGACTTTTTATCGTATCGCACCTGCATTTCGACAACTTAATAGCCGCCACACACCTTCAAGTATACTTGTACAAGTCTAGACTTGTACAAGTATACTTGAGCGTGTGTGGGAAGGGACTTGCGCCAATTTCAGACTTGCACCAATGTTGAAAAAAGATTCAATTTTCGATTCCAGACTTGTACAAACTGGTGTTTGCGCAAGTATACTTGAACGTGTGTGGCGAAACGCATCAAGTCTCAGTCACAGAGAACAAGGCATTTTGATGCATATGCTTGACAAGAAGATAAGCCGTATTGGCAATACTGAAAAGTTTTCAACATTATTTTCCGGGAATTATTGAGTCGTACTGTGTCAATGGACTCCGTTCAGTAGGACATACTATTTACGACAGACTCATGTCTCCCTATACAGGGTTTTTGGTAAAACACTAACAACCTTGCAGGGGCGTATTACTAAAGTAAAGTAAAGTTTGCCCTAAAGTACCTAAACGTACCACGGCTATTCTATTCATGAGCATATTTTCTTGTTTCATACATTTTAGAGTGTGATTTTTTGTAACATTTTTTTTTGTTCTGTAAAAAGTCATAGAACAAAAGTTGTTGTTTTTGATGTCCGTAATACGCCCCTGCAAGGTTGTTAGTGTTTTACCAATAAACCTGTATAAATCTCCAATATTAATGTCCTTAGAACCCACTGCTTTATCGTTACTACCATTTCTTTGTTATTTAACCATGCATAACAAAGTACTCCATGTAGCACTGACGTTGCCCAAAAAAACGAATCGCAGAGGTGATTGGCAGAGAGAAATGACCGACCGCCCCATCGGACCAAGAATGAATTACTCCAACGATTTTTCCAACGAAAACCTTTGGCACTCCCGTACGCATCGGCCGGCCTGAAATATTGTTTCTTGTATTGGAAAATTGCCCAAGGGCCTTGGGGATAGATACCTTATTCATTCTAATACATATGGGCGCAGTTCGCAGCTTTGTCATTCTGACGAAACATTTCAAAATGTGTCCAGATTCTAATATAATAAAACTTGAAATAAATTTCAATACCAATGTTGTGTGTTTCACTACACAGGGGTAAGTGATCTTTTTAGTTTTCTGGAAGATGATTGAAGTTCATAGAGCCTGATGCCTCATACCAGCAAATTCGTTCTAGTTATCAACGTGTCGTATTTTTGTTAGGCGTAGGTTCATGGCTGGGTACGTTTTCCTTTACCTCCTCCAACCTGGTCTATAGCATCAGCTAAAGCATGCTGCATGGGGCAAAATGGGCTGCATGGGGCTGCTCATGTAGAGTCTACACAACGCCCCCATTTTTTTTCTGGGTCTCTTACCGCCCCCTTTTAGGCCTGCAGCACCCACAAGGGGGCGTTATTGCCCACTTTGGGAATGGATGGTCTATAGGTAACATTCATTTCTTTCACCTTCTTCTATGTTTTAATCTTATTAGGTACTTTAAAAAAAAAAAAAAATAATAATAATATCCTGGGATATTTTTGTACACACGGTTACCTGATCCCAAACTAAGCAGAGCTTGTACTATGGAAACCAGATAACTGATATTACTACATATACTACTTTTTTATTTGTAAATACATACTTAATATACATATACACCCAGAGTCCGGACATACAGACATGTTCATGCACACAAATGCATGTCCCGGGTAGGAATCGAACCTACGACCTGCAGCGTGAAAGGCGCCTCCGCGCCAACTACGCTAACGGGCCCGTCATATATTTAGGTACTTTCACCATGAACGTAAATCATTTTTTTTTAAATAATATCAAGAACTTTTTTAACAGCAATTACATTCTTCTATTTCAAAGCTTCATCAATAAGTAACATTTTAGATAAGACTTTTCTCCATTTACGAATGGCATTTTGACGTTAATTCATCTAAGCTTCGAATCAAGCCAGCATATTGGCCACCTCTATTACAGCCGAAGGCCAATTACTGGATAATTGAAATAGCTCTCCGCTGTAATATTGTTAGAGGGCCTCGTAAATATTATCATTTCCAATTCAATTATTCGAGACGTTGAGCTGCAGGCATTTGGATTCAAGATAATATGAACAGAATTTAAGCAAATTCTCGCTTCGATTCAAATCCAACGGCCCCAAACACTACATCTAAACGTAAATAAGCTTCAGACTTTCAAAGCTCAGATTCAATTTTTCAGGCGATTACAAGTATAAATTTAGAAAACAAGTGTCTTGTTTTATACATTGGTGTGACTAATTTTATCGAATGGAGTCTCGTTAAACAGTTATTAATCATCATCGTCGTCATACAGGCCCCCAAGTCGCTTAACCATTGCCATTGAGCTGCTATAGTGACCCTCTGATTCATCGGTCTACCGGCTGATCGGCCTGATTGGCTCTGATTGGTTGGTCAGAATCAACTGACCAATCAGGGGGTCGATAACTGTAGGAAAACGCCACAGTGACGCCACAAAATGGATAATCGACTTAGCCCCCAGGCAAAAGGCCTCTCCCAATGTTTTCCACAGCGACCGGTCCTGTACTACTCGCATCCAGCGGTTTACCGCGACCTTCCTAGGTCTTCAGTTCATCTTGTAGGGTGGTACCCACGCTGCGCCTTCCGGTACGTCATCGCCACTTTCCACCCCATCAGTCATCAGTCCTTCGGGTTATATGAAAAGTGCTTTGCTGAACTGTGTTGCTGCGTGATGGATCGGTCATGCTCCCTCTAATGTCCTTGTTTGCGGGGGCTCTATGGAGCGGGTCACCCTCTTCCCTCTAAGGGCCTCCGCAGACTAGCTACTTTTAGCATCGGCGACCGGCGATTTAGTGACGTATCGATGCTGCGTCGCGTTTCTTCTAGCGCGAACGAGCGAGACGCAGCATCAAAATCGCCGATCGCCGATGCTAAAAGTAGCTAGTCTGCGGAGGCCCTAAAATGGTTGAATTGGGTGGCGCCACTCTCAAGTCATTCTCGGGTGCGGCTGTTTGCGGCGACTGGTTCATAATTATGAATAGTAAACATAAGGATTCATTTAGCCTACATAAAATAATATTTTTTTAAACTTGAATTGACTAAACTAGGTATTTGAATTTAAAATTAGCATTCGACCGGACATAATACCTCCACATCTTTTATGTATGCAAGAATGATGCAATCCCTCTGATCTATATGCAAAACCCGGACCACAAAGCTTATTTGTCACGGCTTGAGACTCCTGGATCCCCATTTACAATTCAGATCGCACCTTCTTTCGTAGTGGACCAGAGGAATAAAAACCTGTGGCCTGTCCCTGGCATCCACTAAGAATGCAAAGCTTCGTCGTGGGACTTTGTGTGTTCATTAGTTGAATGGATTTAAGTTTATTTTCTTTCTTGTTAGTGCTACTTTAGTTTGCTAAGAAGCTGTTTCAAATGTTTCAAACTAAAAGGTGAACTGAAACTTAAGTAGTGGGGGATATAAAATGTATCTCGCCCACGCAACTAATCAAACATAGATAGGTACTAAAGTTTGGTTCTATTTTTACCTGACTACGGAGGAGGGTTATTTCTTGAATGTAGGTGTACATTAGAGAAACAAGATTTATACAATTCTCGTGTAAGGAATATCAATTAGTATGACTTACACCACCACCACCTGCCACGTTGGGTTCTGACTATCTGGTGAAACGTGGGCTTTGAGTTGGTTAGTACCTCCACAATGTGATAGTATGGCCACTCAAGCCTCTGACTACCCCCGAATGGGGATAAAAGTCGTGACGTTACATTCTATTCTACATGACTTACAAAAAAGTTTTAAACGGGGGAGATGTCATAGAATGAATGAATGAACCGATGTTTGATCCATTTACAATGGCTATATAAAAAAAGTATTTGCCAATGCCTTCTTGTATTTAATAAGTTAATTGTTGAATTGCGAGTGTGATAACAGATGTGTGAATTTCGCTGCATGTAGTGGTGCACTGAGCACAAGCTTAGTGTGCGATGTTAGAAGATCCCATACCTGCTTAAATAAAACAATCAATACATCAACTTTTAGGGCCTCCGCAGACTAGCTACTTTTAGCATCGGCGATCGGCGATTTTGATGCTGCGTCTCGCTTGTTCGCGCTCGAAGAAACGCGACGCAGCATCGATACGTCACAAAATCGCCGGTCGCCGATGCTAAGAGTAGTTAGTCTGCGGAGGCCCTGAATTGTTATCATCTTAAAAGTTATAATTGAATATTTGTTTCTAATACCAAGTTAACCTAGTTATCAATACTATACTAAATTATATACTCAACTATACTACATATATCATCATCATCTGCCTTACCTTATCCCATTATCTGGGGTCGGCGTAGTATGTCTTATTCTTCCATTCATCGCGCTTTGCTGTCATACTTACATCCACTCCAATCTCATTTATATCCCTCTTTATACAATCCATCCATCTTTTCTTGGGTCTTCCTCTCGCTTTGTATCCTTCTACATTCATATTCAGCACCCGTTTAGTCACATGCTTTTCATCTCTTCTCATCACATGCCCAAACCATTCCAACCTCCTATATACTATACTATATTTCATTTCATTTCACGTAATAAGTGCCTACTCATATCTATTCTAAAGATTCCTCTGGCACAGACAACTGACGCATATCAATAAGCTACATATTATCTCTGTTATAACTACTTGTAGATAGTTTACGGAAAATTCATGAGATCTTGAATATGTACGCTGGGGTAGAATGAGCCTGGTACGACCAGTTTATATTCATAACATGGATCTACCCGACTTGAATATAGAGCAACACTGATCAGAGATTTAGTTGAGCGGGTACCGGCACAGTACATATTGGTTGTGCATATAATATCATTGTAGATAATAGCAGTGATAGCTGATTGGTTAAACACACGTCTTGCGTATTATACAATATGTTAAAAAAACCCTGTCCGAGCCGAAAAGGTATTGTTGGGTATCGAGATTATATTCGATTTTTGTAAAAAAAAAAAAAAAATTGTGTCCCACTGTTGGGCAAAGGCCTCCCCTATTTTTTTGGAAAACAATTACCCCGTTTACATAATTTTATTTTTCATAAAATGACGTCATTACGTATTTTGTGGTCAGAGGTGTTGTCATATTTTTAAAATTTGCTACACTTTGGGGGGAAAAGGCAAAAAAATATTGGCATTTTAAATTTTCATTAATATGTTTACTATCATGAATAGGTATTTCATTTTTTTTATTTTATTTGTCATGTGATTGGGAAACCTAATTACCGGTTTCGGCTCGGACAGGGTTTACTTAACATATTGTATACTCCACCAAGCCAACTAGAAGCCTGTCAAATGTGACGACACACGCACAAAAAGGCGATGGCGATGTGCGGGGGGTGTGGCGGGCAGGAAGCCGCAGGCGGTAGCGGGTGTGCGGGCGGTATGCGGGCGGGGAAGCCGCATTCCATCCGAGCTCATTGGTGGAGTAGTACGTATGTAACATTGCTGCAGGCTTTCGTTTAAGCCGCGATGTAAGCTCCCATACAAATGCTCGGAACGCTAATTAGTCGTCGGCGAAATCTACTCTTTAGCACCAATCTTCATCAAAGTCGTTTGTATTTGTAATTTTGTACAGTAACATCATATTTTGAAGTGAAAATTTTATTTAGCGGCGTTGTGCACTTTTCTTGAGATGGGTAAAATATGTTAAACTCAGGTCAGGGTCACGTGTCCTGATTGAAAAATTCGTCAGATTGCGCAGGGCGCTTGCGCGAATGTTCGTGTGTGTTTGTGTTACAGCGTGCCACGCGCATCCATGGATGGTGACTGCTGATGGATCGACCGTCTATGTACGAGTAGTGGGTGGTAGTGGCCAGATCGTGGGAAAAAGTTACCCCCACTTTACGTACCTTTTTATACTGAAGATACGGGGGGTATCTTCAGTATAAAAAGGTACGCTCTCTCGCTCGCTACGGTAACTACTTAACATCAGGTGGGCCATACGCTTGATTGTCACATTAAAGTCACATAAAAAAAACGAATTTCCATTACGTGGAGTAGGTACATTATGAATAAGTAAACGGCTGGACAAAGGTTCCGCTGGGTAATAGAAACAACGCCAAAGGGGATTTATTCAAGATTCGCAACTGGAACCGTTTGTTTGTGGAATATTCCAACGCAAACAAACCCTTGTTTGTGTTATTTAGCTTCTAAATTAACTTGATGAATAATGAAGACAGTCGCGCGCGATGGCTTAGTCAGTTGTCTGTACCTACTCTGTTTGAAACATTCCTCAATAAGTATAGTTCGCGACAGGTCGAGATGACATTCGGGTTATGAGCATTTTG
The DNA here is from genome assembly GCA_947859195.1 of Drymonia ruficornis. NCBI lineage: Eukaryota > Metazoa > Arthropoda > Insecta > Lepidoptera > Notodontidae > Drymonia > Drymonia ruficornis. Next base: position 3,785,266 of record OX401910.1, on the reverse strand, counting down.
CAGAATAAAATCCGAATCAAAATTAGCAGGACCCGATAAACAATTAAAATCGCCCACAAAATTATTAAATTAAATTATTCTGTTGCTTTGCGGGTCCTGCTAATTTTGATTCGGATTTTATTCTGCTAAAAGCTCATAACCCGAATGTCATCTCGACCTGACGCGAACTATAGGTACCTAATGGCCGAATACTCGTACGTAACTTAAATTTGGGAGCTGCTTAACTTTGACGCGCCATACAAAAAAATTACAGTTAACGACGTCTCAAACTGCAGTGATACTTAAATATTTAAGTAGCCTTTGAGTATTCGGCCGTAAGGCTCGTTTTAATAAATGCATCTCAGAGTTGAGATCGATTTTAAGATGTAGTTTTGACGTTAAATGCATGGAACATCTGTCAAAAACAGCATCTTTAGATCGATCTCGACTTTAAGATGCATTTACTAATAGACTGTTTTATATTTGATCAGCAGTCTATTCGTCTACATATCCTGGAAAAAATTGCTGGAATTTTATTGCGAAATGACTTCGCAAATCTAGCGGACAGTGGCGCTTACACGGGCTGTCCTATTTAAACAAACCCCTGTTTAACATAATTCAGTTCTACTGTGTTCTAGTAAAGATACAAGTATACAAGAATACACATAAATAAATATCGCCAGACTAACACACAAACTGTTTAGTCCAAATTAGGCAACGCTTCACTATGGGTAGTATGGACTAGGGGCGATTGCAATTTTGCCTAAACCAGGGTAAATTACTCAAAGTGTATTACCGAAATTTTCTCCTATGGGAATCAAACCCGCAACCGCTCAGTACTGTAAACCAATAGTCGCTCAAATTTTTACACAGTAAACAAAGAAAACTGCACTTTCGAGTCATTTGTGGGTAGGTAAATAACCCATACTGTTGGATTAAAAAATGATGGATGACTTTTCCGCGCCTGAAATTCTACCGGAATGTTTTCTCGGCATGTTCCTTTGAGTTAAAACGTCACCCATAAAGTGTTTCACTAACTATGTAACACGTTGGAAGCTGGAAACATTTTTATCGCACGCTCACACGTTATCAGTGTACGGTTCGTTAAAAACTTTCCTGTCGCCTGCGAGCTCGTCCCAACTTCAGACTTCAGTCAAACGTTCACGAAACAGTAACATAAAATATTGTTGCTATGATTTTCACTGGAGCCGACTTGCCACTGACCACTGGCTACCATGCCGACGAAAATGTGCCCTGAGTTAGCATTCTGTAAACATTGTTTTTCGATTTGAAACAAAATTGGTTATCTGCAGGTTTAGATATCCGTTGAGGTATGCATTACCCACAGTACCGTATTGAAAAAAAAATGTAACGTCACGACTTTTTTCCCAATTCGGGGGTAGTCAGAAGCTTGAGTGGCCATACACCACCACGTTGTGGAGGTATTAATCAACTCAAAGCCCACGTTTCACCAGATAGTCAGAACCCAACGTGACAGGTGGTGAACCTTATCGCCATGTACCTATGCAGGAACTGACTATTACCTAATCCCGAGGGATAGGTAGGTTTCCTCACAATGTTTTCCCACACCGTCAGCGAACTGTAAATTATGCACATAGATGAAAATTCATCCATTGGTGCATGCCCCACCGGGGATCGAACCTGGGACCGAACCATTGCTAGCCCAACCTGTTCACCCCTAGGCTACAGTCGAAAACCTACCGGCTACCGTACCGGCTAGGCTACCGTATTGAAATATGAAAGAAAAGATTCGTTTGCTCAATTCTCAGGAGAAATTGATTGTATAATTTTCAGCTACATTGAATTTATTTTAGTGTATATGTTTGTGTCATTTCGATTAAATTTAGGGTTTATACCTACCTATTTTCTTTGCAACAAAATTTTCACCGCGTTTTTTTTTTATAAATTCTATAAATTTCCGTGTACCTAGTCCAATCCACCACTATTCGTAAATACATATTATTATTAATAGTAAGTAGGTAAGTTTTACTCAAATTTTAATTCTGTTACTTATCCGTGCGTAACCTCAGCCACGGGCATCGTATAAACATAACAGTTTTGCTAATCGTACTAACGCCTTTAATAACGACTTTACTTTGCTATCTCTCCGCTGCATGCACACTGTAAGCACGAGATACGACAGTTTTACAACCCTGAAAATCTTACCAATTTTTGCAAAACTTTTTCATCTGCTATTAAAGATTGAAAGTTAGATACTTAATTAAACTACTTGTATACTGTAATGGCTAAACATTACCCATCTTTAGTAGTTGTTGATAAGGCGTTAATTAACTATTTGGATAAAATACTTGTTTTTTACCCGACTACGGCGGAGGGTTATGATTTTGACCGGTATGTATGTATGTATGTATGTATGTATGTATGTATGTATGTGCATCTGTTCCCGCCTAACTTCCAAACTACTTGTCGTATTTTGACAAATGAGGTATCGCTAGAAGCGGCTTAATGGCGCGCTGGTTATAGGCTATGTGACGTCACATAAAATTGCATATGGCGCCCTCTAGAGGACATAATGTCATGAACTAAAAAAAAAACATTTTTTAATGAAACCGTGTGGGGTATCAAATGAAAGAGCTTGATGAGCACATTTCATAAATATATATATTGTTACCTATAACTCCAAAATAATGAAATAAAAAGTAAGTTTAAAAACTAAAACCCGACTACGGAAAAAACGCGCTCTAAAAAGTATGAAACAAGAAAATATTCTCATCTACAGGATAGCCGTGGTCCGTGTAGGTCTTTTAGGGCCAAATGGCATATGAACACGGACCACGGCTATCCTCTAGATGAGAATATTTTCTTGTTTCATACTTTTTAGAGCGCGTTTTTTTTCTAATAACAAACATCTTTATTAAGTATAGCTTTTGCCCGCGACTTCGTCCGCGCAGAATATAAATTTTAAAAATTCCGTTTTCGTTGGCTGGAACCTAAATCCCGTATCCTGGATATCCCGGATCCCGTATCTCATATTCCTGATTCTGTATCTCATATTCCGTATCCCGTATCCCGTATCCGTATCCGTATCCGTATCCGTATCAGTATCAGTATCAGTATCAATATCAGTATCCGTATCCGTATCCGTATCCGTATCCGTATCCGTATCCGTATCCGTATCCTTATCCGTATCCGTATCCGTATCCCGCATCCCACATCTCGTATCCCGTATTCCGTATCCCGTATCCTGTATCCCGTATCACACATCACACACCCCGTATCCCGTATCCCGCACTTGATGACGAACTTCCATACAAAATTTCACCCCCTATTTTAACCCCTTAGGGTTTAAATTTTCAAAAAAGCTGAAATTATTATTTTTAATACGTTTAAAGAAACCTAAACACAAATTTTCATTATGTTAACTTCATCCCGTATCCGTATCCCGTATCCAGTATCCCGTATCCCGTATCCCGTATCCCGTATCCCGTATCTGTATCCGTATCCTATCCGTAAACGTATCACGCATCCCACACCCCGTATCCCGTAGCCGTATCACGTATACCACATCCCGTATCACGTATCACGCATCCCATATCCCGTATCCCGTATCCCGTATCCGTATCCCGTATCACGCATCCCACATCCCGTATCCCATATCCCGCATGCCACATCCCGTATCCCGTATCACGTATCCCATATCCCAAATCCCGTATCCCATATCGCGTATCCCGTATCCCATACCCCGTATAATTTTCAATTTTTTTTTTTTTTTTAAAGACACCTATTGACCAATTTGCATAATGCTAACTACAAAAATGACGAACTTCCATACAAACTTTCATCCCTATTTTACCCCCTTAGGGGATGTATTTTCAAAAACCCTGAAATTAATATTGTTTATCTTTTAAAACTTACCTAATCACCAATTTTTATGATTCCAACTTCAAAAAATGACGAACTTCCATACAAACTTTCACCCCCTATTTTAACCCCTTAGGGTTTAAATTTTCAAAAAAGCTGAAATTTTTATTATTAATACGTAAAAAGAAACCTAAACACAAATTTTCATTATGCTAACCTCAGAAATGACGAACTTCCATACAAACTTTCGTCCCCTATTTTACCCCCTTAGGGGTTGAATTTTCAAAAAAGGAGCAATTCAAGTTTTTTATTTTTAAAAAGGAACCTAAACACCAATTTTCATAATTCTATCTTCAAAAATGACGAACATCTATACAAACTTCCCAACTAACTTTCATCCCCTATTTTACCACCTTAGGGGTTGAATATTCAAAAACGCCGAAAACCATATTTTTTATTCTTAAAAAGACATCTCAACACAAATTTTCATAATTCTAACTTGAAAAATGACGAACTTGCATACAAACTTTCATCCCCTATTTAACCCCCTTAGGGGTTGAATTTTCCAAAATCGCTTCTTATTGCTTGCCTACGTCACAAAATATATCTACTATCCAAATTTCATGTCTCTAACTTCAGTAGTTTCGGCTCGGCGTTGATGAGTCAGTCAGTCAGTCAGTCAGTCAGTCAGTCAGTCAGCATTTCCCTCTTTATATATTAGTATAGATTTTCACAATGGAGACCTACCTACTACAAAATACCAAGTTCTTGATCTAGATTGTGCTGATAGATATAATAAATAGGCGTGTCCATAACACGCGCAAGCCGCGCGAGGCAGCTTTGTCTCGCGATGTGAGGCAAATGCTCACCCTGCCTCACCCGAGCGCTGTCATTTGCCTCGCCTAGTTAGACCTAGTGATGATACAGATCGATAATGTTATAACTTCGGGTATACTCTTCTCTGTCTAGAGTGTAGGTTGGCTCGCCCTTTGCCTTACACGGCATGCGACTGAGGCAACCGCGCTTGCCGCACGAGGCATGTGGGTGAGCAGCCTCGCGCAGCGTGCGCGTGTTGTGGATCCCACTAATCATACGCTTCAAAGCATATCCCAGCTCAGACAGTAGGGTAGGCACTCTTGTTATTTTATTGGTCAATTGGTCATCATGAACCTTCGAAGGTCTCATAACGCCAGCTTCCCGACTAATAGGCGAATAGATCAAATTATAACTATCTCTGTAACCGCAGCAGCAACTCTCCGACAGTAACAAGCGTAACTTTTGTTTCCGCCGCGAGTCTCATGGTCATTGCCGGAACCTTCACCTGTTAAACTTCATATTTTGCTCAGCAGTTTAGTAGCCTCTGCGGATGGTATTTTTTATTATTATGATAAGCTTTTATTTTGGTCATAAAAGGAGGGAAAACATGCGAAGTATGCAAGGAATCCACTGCATTCAACCGTAATTAAATTATATTTTTTATTTGTTATGAATAGCCTAAATACTAGTTCATAATTCCAGCTTAAGAAAAATTGGGATCCCCCATACAAATTATCACACCCTATTTTACGCCCTTGGGGGTTGTATTTTCAAAAATGCTGAAAACTTTATTTTGGTTTGTATTGAGTAAGTAGCCTAAATACAAATTTTCATGTCTCTAGCTTCAGAAAAAAATGGGACCCCCATACAAATTTTCACACCCTATTTTACCCCCTTAGTGGTGTAAGTTTCAAACGCTGAAATTAATATTTTTTATTTGTAATGAGTAGCCTAAACACATAGGGGGCCATCCATTAACTGCGTCACACGTAAAGGGGGGGAAGGGGTCGACGAAATGTGACATTGTGTGACAAGGGGTGGGAGGGGTCCTAAGTTTTGTGACGTCACATTTAAAAATCTAATATATCTAAGTATTAAAACCGAAATTTGAATTTTTAAAGAAATTTTTTGTAAATTACTTAAAATTATAAAAAAATATGTGACGTCACACAGGGAGGGGGGGGTCTCGCAAATGTGACCAGCTGTGACAAGGGGGGGAGGAGTCTAAATATCATGAAATTCGTGTGACGTAATTAATAGATGGCCCCTAGACAGACGGACAACAAAGTGATATAAGGTATAAGGTTTCCCTTTTATCTTGTTGATGTACGCAACCCTAAAACTACTCATAATTATGCAACTTAAGTTCGAAACATTCCCATAAAATGACAACTGAAATCCGTACGGATCAATCCAAAGGGGTAACACAGCACGTGTCGAGATTTACAGCGCTCTTAGCGTGCCAAATGTTCGGGATTAGCATTACAAATTAGAAGAGCTTCCCCCTAACCTAGTGCTTGAATCCTTTAACGTTGCTCAAGATAAATTGGAACTGTGATGCTATCTGCAGCGGTAAATAAGGGCAATAAATAACTTTGCGACGCTGAAAAATAAATTTCCATTAAGGGTTGTAAATGGGTTGGTTTTATTTAAATTCCTATTCAGGAGAAGGATTAAAACTTCGTTTTATGGCAACGTGCGAGATATGCCTTTGGGACTGTAGGTACCTTTGGTGTGACAACTATCTGTAGGCTACGGTAACTGCTTAATATGAGGGTGCCAAGTCGCTTAGCTCGTTCAGCAACCGACCAATCAGTGTCGGTCAGAATAGCAAAACACTATCGGTGGCAGTTGGCTAGCGACTCGGCGCCCAGACGGGTTGTATGCTGGTTTTCAGCCTGAGCTGAAAACAAACCTTCAAATTTACTGAAAGTTATGCTAGACTTACACTGGCGTTGGTGGTAGAGCCAAGCTGTAGCCAATCGACTGCAGCTCATATACAGGCTGGCCGGGGTAGTGCCACCCTCTCACAGAAGATCGGCGTAAAGTGGCTATTACAGCTGCGTTTCGTAAGATGAGTGAGAGAGCTGGAAGCCCAATTCCCCCCCCCCCTCCCCTCTGTCCCACTCCCCTTCAGATTAGCAACGTGCGAGCAATGCCTTTGGTGATCCACGTACCTATAGGCTACGGTAACAGCTTAATGTACGTTTTTTTATACTTGTCCTATTTGGTAAGCAAAGATGGCGTCCAGCGGGGCGATTGCGTAACTTTTTTGTCAATGTTTCAATTGCTTTCGTTCAACCTGTGTCATTTATATACGAAACCAATTGAAAAATTGACAAAAAAATACACAATCGCTTTGCTGGACGCCATCTTTGCTTACCAAATAGGACAAGTATAAAAAAACGTACTATACATCAGGCGGGCCTTACGCTTGAATGTATCATAAAAAAACAAATCATTATTGTTCCTCGAGAACCTTTTTAAAACCACGTAAACTGGCTAAAGATATCTATAGCTGTTTATGAACGCTCGCTAAGCTAAAAGCCTCAATAAGCCTTTTTAAAAGTTAACGGATCAATGTGAAATAAATACCGTTGAAGCGGATCATCCGACCATTCCGCATTCATGGCCGTAATGCCATTCAGCATGGAAATCCAGTACACATGCCGACCGCAAAATGGCCTCCATTCAATATACCTCTTTAGCGTGATCATTATGCGTTTGAGGTAAGCCCATAATGGTTCAATGAGTCGTAATTAGAGAATACAATCCCGGGATCCCGAATCCCGGGATCCCGGCCGTTTTCTGATCCCGAAAATCCCGGGACTGCAATTGGCTAATCTCGGGATTTTCGGGATTGCCACAAACAGGTCTATTTTAGTATTAGACGTGAAATGAGCCTGTTTGAAAATTGAGGAATTCGTGGATATCACTTACAAACCGTATATTAGTATCTATTGTCTATTTCTCCAACTAGTGTAGAACCTGAGCGAGCATTTTCAGCTGCTGCTTATGTTGGCAATAAACTACGAAGCAGGCTTGGAAGTCAAACATTGGATGCTTTGATATTTCTGCGATTGTATTTTCGAAATTCTAATAGGTTTATTATTTTATCTTTTTTATTTCTTACAAGTACCTATGGTTTTTTGTTTTGTATTTTGATGTTCTTACTATTATTGTGATTTGTGTTGTGTGCAACCCTATTCAAAACATTTTTTAAGAAATTACTCAAGTTTTTTTTATTTGAACCCAATTAGAAACCACATAGTCTAATCCCGGGATAGTCCCAGGATCCCGGGATTACGCATCAAAAATCCCGTAATCCCGGGATTGAATTACATGCTCGGGATTGTATTCTCTAGTCGTAATGTGACCTATTCTCATATGTTGTATGTGTATTTTAATATATCAGTGATTGGCTGCAAGTTATCCTAGATAAATTAGTTTTTAGGGTTCCGTACCCAAAGGGTGCCAACGGGACCCTATTACTAAGCCTACGCTGTCCGTCTGTCTGTCTGTCTGTCTGTCAGCGGGCTATATCTTACGAACCGTAATAGGTAGAGACTTGAAATTTTCACAGAATATGTATTTCTGTTGCCGCTACAACAAATACTAAAAATAAAATAAAATTTAAAAATAAAGGGGGTTCCCATACAAGAAACTTGATACTTTTGACGTTTTTATTCTACGGTGGTATGGAATCCTACATGTGCGAGTCCGACACGCTCTTGGCCTGTTTTTTATTTTTATTTGACTATGGTGGCGTAAACAAGCGTACGGCCCGCCTGATGTTAAGCGGTTACCCTAGCCTATAGATGCCTTGCATGTTGCCGAGCTGAAGGGGAGTAGAACAGAAGGAGGGGAAAGGGGGGGCTTCCGGCTGTCGCACTCATCGTACGAAACGCAGCTACAATAGGTACTTGACGCCGATCTTTTGTAAGAGGGTGGTACTAAAATACCCTTTTTTTATTGCCAAGGATTGCACACTGGCAGACGGTCCACCTGATGGTAAGTGGAAGCCGCCGCCCAGGACATCTGCAACTTAAGGGGAGCAAACGCGGCGCCGACCTTTTAGAGACCTGTAAACATGCCTTTTGAAGAACCCCATGTGGTGCCCTGGCCGAACCAGCCGATATTATGAGCTGCAGTCAATAGTCTCCTACCAAACAAGAGTAACTAATACGAAACAGAAGAGCGTTACTCAGGAGCTGGAAGATATATCGACAAAAACGAGATTGCTATTGTTAAGGTTGCAAAACTTGCAACAAAAGGCCATCGATCAAAATAAATCCTTATAAAATAGAGGCGTTAAACAAGAACGTACTATGCCATCGGTACACGAGTGAAATAAGCAATAAATCCTATCAGTCTGAATGATGTATGGCTGCTTTTTTATTTGGAAAGCTTGAGGCCCATAAATCACTATAGGCGTGAGAGTTTTCACAACTTGTTGTGATGTGAACCCTTGTAATGTGCGCTTTATTTTACTAGGTAATGCTGGTATGTAGCCAAGTGTTGGATGGCCAATAGGTACTACTACTTTAACGGTCATAGTAATGAGACTCTACACTGAGAAAAAAAATTACGACAACAAAATGGTTTTTGTAGTTCCTAGTAGTCTTTTTAGTATGTTTTACTAAAAGTTTTGTATTTACAGCAAATATTTTATAAATGCGAGACATTACATAAAACATTTGCTGTAAATACAAAGCGTTTAGTAGAAAATATTAAAAACACTACTAAGAATTACAAAAATCATTTTGCTGTCGTATAATTTTTCTCAGTGTAGACAAGTGGCTGACGTCTACAAGCGTTCCTTCAAATCGCTACGCTTCATGTATGGAAATGACATAAGTCACGTGATCTACATAGCGACTTGTAAAGTCATTGTGAAGTCTATTCTATTCTATTCAATTAGCGTTCATGCCACTTGTCTAGGGGGGCTGGCCCCGAATACGCTCAAAATAAGTTGTAGTTTTTTGCGAATACAGCCTATATTGTTTGTCCAAGAAACGAATCACCAATTATATCCAAAAAGGATTATAATCTCAAGATACTTGTGTCAGAACTTACTCATAAAATTAATCATTAGAAGATGAATTGCTATCTAACAACATAGTCCACTGAGTTAGCACAAGTACTTGTAAAGTTATTAGTTTCTCACTCATAGAAGGGAACAAATAAAGAAGAAGATTGATGAGATATTACCATACATTTAGTATGTATGTATGTATAGTATAAGACGCTCAAATAGCATTGGACTGCTTAAGCAAGAGGACAGGACATAACTCTACCGGCAAGAGCGATACTCTCAAATTCAAACAGGTAGTTTTTGTTTTCGATTACAGCCAGGCAAACGAAATTTTCTCCTTTTGGTTGGTATTCAATATATTGGCATCTCGAATTCAAAAGCTCCATGATTGTTATCCCTAAGTCAACTGATATGCATGGTGTTATGAAGCAATAACGCCAGGGTCGATAAGACCTCGCGCTGTATGCGTTGGCACGCACCAAGCGCGTAGGGTTGATGCTATCACAAATTGACCCATCCTTGTAAAAGTATATTGTCATGTTGCAAGACTTCATTTGCCGTTATGAGATCCGTCGCTGAAGATATAATATAAGGGTCGATAAGACCCATTTTATATGCATTGCCATGTGCCATTGTTATTTAGGGATGTTGATAAGACAGTTTACATAAATACAACAAATCCATTACTTATCCGAATCACATTAAATCAGGAAATTGCAGTCTAAAAAGTTTATTTAGTTTGCCACATAAATCATCAATGATTTACTTTACGCACTAAAACATAATTTATGTGTGTGGGACTAAGTATTACCTTTAACATTCAACCCCCAAACATTAATTCAGAGCTCTACAACTACATGAAAGTAGCGCTCATTAGAATTCTGGTTGTTTGGCAGCCCTAGGGTGCCGCGTTCCAACAATATTGAACATGCCCCATTCCGGAAGCGACCGTGATGGAATATTAATCTTTCTAATAAGCGGATGTGTGCAATATTTCAGCCGGTTTACTCTTAAAATGCTCACGGCTTTGTTTAAATTTGTTTTACGTAATATTTTTGGAGGATGATTGAGTGATTTACTGATTTGACTTCTCAGATTTCATGAATACAGGCCTGCTGACGAAAAACTTGCGGGATTAAAATTATACGTGGAATTATTTTTACTATAAGATTTATTTTTCTCCACAACGTTACATAGCTTTAACGCGAAGGGAAAGTCGATCCCTTCTCTTGAGAGACCAGTCATTAAAAGATGAACACGATACTTAGAAAACACGTCAAAGAACCTGAACATATCTCCCGACATAATGTAGGTAATGGGAGAACTTATCCTATAAAACTTATATGCTCTACTTGGAAAACCAAGTAATTTAAAACTTATTTAGGAGATAAGAATCCATCCATCTTGTTGAACCTCACTCGTTTATAAGGATCAATTTATTTTATAAGTAAAGTAAAATATTTTATAAATCACCTTAGATAATTTTGCTTTTATTTTAAGCTCAAAAGATTCTGATATTTTTATATTTTATATGTTAAAATAACGATGTCATGCAAAATTTGTTTTCTATCTAGAGCGAACTATCGGGGCGATGTAACGAAATTGGTATCATATTATATGATACAAAATACAAAATTATGTTTTCATATCTTATAGTAAACAGTCGTAATATCGAAGAAAAAGTATAATATAACGAACGCTTAAAATTCTTTGAGTAAAAGGTTTTTTTATTACAAGTATAAGACGAAACTAACACGTCGCATTAAATTTGAAAATGTTAATAAACAACTGCGACTGTAGCCTAGGGGTGAACAGGTTGGGCTAACAATCAGAAGGTCCCAGGTTCGATCCCCGGTGGGGCATGCACCAATGGATGAATTTTCATCTATGTGCATAATTTACAGTTCGCTGACGGTGAGGGAAAACATCGTGAGGAAACCTACCTATCCCTAGGGATTAGGTAATAGTCAGTTCCTGTATACACGGCGACACGGTTCACCACCTGTCACGTTGGGTTCTGACTATCTAGTGAAACGTGGGCTTTGAGTTGGTTAAGACGATACAAGAAAAAAATGAATTTTAGTTTCGGGGTGTGGCTAGCGTCGCGTGAGCTGCCGAAGGATATATCCCTCTCGCTTAGCTAGGACAGAACAGTTATGGAGTAGACTATAGTATAGTTATTTTTTGAAGGAACAATATTGTTTAATTCGTACAATTAAAATAATATGTCCCAGTGCACCTTTTAAAATAGATGAAATGGATGAAAATATTCAAATATATTTTTTTCGTTTTATATGGGATTTTTATATCGAGTGTATTTGAAAAAAATAATTTAATTTCTATGTTGTTTTTATTGCTGAAGACAAAGTAAGTCAAAAGAAGACAAACGATACCTACAATATGCTGATAGATACGTATAACAATATTTCGATCGTATAATAGCCTATAACCAGCGGACGATCCAGACGCGTCCAACGATATCTCATTAGTCAAATTATTATGATAAAAATAGTTTGGACGTTATACGGGAGCAGATGAACATACATACATATCGGTCAAAATCATAACCCTCCGCCCACCGTAGTCGGGTAAAAATGTACATACTCTGTGTCAGTGACTGACTGCCGGATATGAGTATCTTTTTCATGTTTCGTAGGCAAAGGAATACTTTGGTACTTAACTTCGATGCCGATCATGAAGTCATCAGCGGTGTCATAATATTTTTTTTACCATATTTAATTTATTTATTTTATTGATTTATTATCCATGCATTTATTTTTTGTTTATCTTTTTATCTTTATTTTTTTATCTATCAAAATCACCCTTAGACTGGTTACCGCCACAGGTGACAAGAGGGCTGGCTCTTTCCTTGCTCAAAAAATTCGCTTGACAACAGGAACAGCTTGAATACAGGGAGGACATGCAGCCAGTATCCCACGCGGACGGTATTTGTTTAATTAGGGGTAGGTTTTTATTTTATTGTATTTTATTTTAATTTATGTTATATTATATTGTATTTTAATGATAAAACATGAAAAATAAAAAATATTTTTTTATTTTTTTTAATTTAATTTTACTTTTATTTATTGTTTTATATTTATTGTGAAATTATAATAATTTTAATAATCAATATTGGACTATGTCTGAAACAAATACATTGAATTGAATAATTTAAATACAAAAATTATCACATTAACTCGTTAAATCACGGTTTACACCCGCTAGAACGAAAAAGATCCTAACATGGTAGGTAGGACCTGAGGGTTGGCCAGTTAATTACTTAAAATACACTATATTTATTTCAAGAAAACATTCATAAGATCTGAAGGCGTCGGACTCGCACATAAAGGGTTCCGTACCACCGTAGAATAAACACATCAAAAATATCAAGTTTGAGACTTGATATTTATTTTTAAATGTTATTATATTTTTAGTATTTGTTCTGCACCGGCAACAGAAATACACATTCAGTGAAAATTTCAACTCTCTACCTGTTACGGTTCGTGAGATACAGCCCGCGCTGACAGACGGACAGACAGACAGACGGACAGCGTAGGCCTAGTAATAGGGTCCCGTTAGCACCCTTTGGAACCCTAAAAAGTAGCCTATGTTCTCCGCCAAGACCCAGTCTATCTCCATACCAAAATTCATCAACATTGGTTCAGCGGTTTAGCCGTGAAAAGGTAACAGACAGAGTTACTTTCGTTTATAATATAATAGATTGAATAGGACGGACAAACATTTTCCTATCCATATCTGTAATGTTATTTTTTACGATAATTTATTGATGTATGATATATTTATTACTTGCCCATCCATACCCACAACAAACGCAATAAAGCGACTCCATTGTTTTGACAAGCAATGTATTCCCACTGTCGGCCCAAGACCATGCTGCAAGTATATAACAGTAAGCGAAATAGGGAGTTTTTACAGAAATGACACGAATAACTATGAAATGACAAGAGATGACACAAAATGACAAGAGATGACACAAAATGACAAGAGATGAAAAGAAATTACACAAGACAAGGAAAAGCAAACGAAAATCACGCTGCAGTGCAGGTCGTAGGTTCGATTCCTGCCCAGGACATGCATTTGTGTGCATGAACATGTCCGCATGTCCCGAGTCTAGGTGTAATTAAGTGTATATTTAGTTTGTATTTACAAACAATAAAAAGTAGTATATGTAGTAATATCAGTTATCTGGTTTCCATAGTACAAGCTCTGCTTAGTTTGGGATCAGGTAGTCATGTGTAAAATAATTTCCAAGGATATTTATTTATTTATCATAGGCGTCGGCGGACTGTAAATACTGTACTGTACCTGTAATGTGGCACGACCGTAATATGTTTTCGTAATATTTTTTAAAAAATCCTTCACAGGTCCGACGTCGAACAAGTCCGACTGGACACTGACAATACAAAGTTAGAGAGAGACATGGTTAGTTCAAGTACTTAAAATGTGAGATGGCGATATTGTGCGCGCGCTCGGAAATAAACAACGTAAGCGCCAAACCACATTTTCTTGAATTAAAAAAAAACTACTTCATGAATTAAAATATGGTTGAAGGGTAGTTTAGATATCATTATTTGCTATGTTTTAGAAATAATTTCGTGATCTAAATCGTAAAAACATCGTGGTAGCAAGGAAAATTGTAAATAATTAGAGCTCATTTCATATTTTTTTTTTATCGAGAAAATTTCATCAAATCGTGATTTGGATTTAAAGATACTCATGATAATATAGTCAAAAATCATACATCTAAATATAAGATTCCTAGTCCACATACTTACTTAAAGAAAAAGTAGAATAGAAAATCAACCAAATTTCGAACCCTCATCTTAATACCTCCACAATGTGGTGGTGTATGGCCACTCAAGCCTCTGACTACCCCCGAACGGGGATAAAAGTCGTGACGTTACATTACATTTACATTACATTTTAATAAACAACAATAAATTATTAGTTCATGTGGTTTTAATGTTTAACCTTTTGATTCTAAATACAAACAAAAACCGAGACAAAAAATGCCCTTCAATAACGTTATCTGCCGGTGACTGGCTACACATCCCAGCATAGAGAGATTAGATGGATTTTCATTTTAAAACCCTCTTTGTAAGGCCTATAGGGAAAAGCGCAACCATTTTCAGTGAAAAAGTCGATTAAAAGTTCAATCAACATTCTATTGTACTGTCAAGGCATCCGAGTATTTTTGTTCTCAACAATATTAAAGTGCTTATAGTGTATTCACTCCCATATGGGAATAAAAATTTGACATTTACGATGTAACCAAATTGAATCTATGTTACCGTCACCAACGAAATTTCACTAACTGTATGAACGCTCTTCTCATACATATAACGTATATTCCTGTGGGAAATTGGACCTCAACTACGACACACGCTGAAACAAATGGCGCAACATTAGTGTGGTCTGAACTACAAATCAGATAACTCGTGAATGATCGTCCCCACTCGAGCTGAATTAACTTTTTCTCGTAAAAACCTAATTACATCTGGCTTATGCTAGATTGCAGAGATGCAACTGTGTGTGGTTAATTTACTTTTCCCTAGTGGAGTTTTCATTTAATATTCGAAAATGATTTAGCGTAAATTACCTATACAAGTACATCAAACGAATACAGCGTACGGTTACGCGAAAACATATTCTCAAAGTCAAGTATCTGACGCTGACAAACATATTCATTACCATAAAATGAACGACTTTTCACAACATTCTCTCGTATAGGTACCTTTGCAGGTAATTTTTTACAGGGTAAAACATTCTGAAACGCTCCAACAATTCTAAAAGATTTAAGCGAGTACGTTTGCCGCCCTTTGAAACAACACAATGGGATTTTTTTGGCGATTAAGTGAAAGCACTAAAGTAACGGCACCCAATATTGGCACCCCCCCAATTATTGGCACTTTTGAAGTTATCTTAAAAAAAAAGAAAACTAAACATGGAAATAGTGTTTTTTTGTTAAAAGTCATAAATTTTTCGGTTTTTCACACCTACCTACTATTCTATCCGCTGAACTAAGAAATCCCATAGAAATATGTATGGATAATAATTGGGTCCACCGGTGCCAATAATTGGGGGTTTTACCCTACTTCGTTACGATGCCTTTTAGTCTGTCTCTCGTCAAAATGCTCCTATTTTAAATTCTGAGACGTTTTTTCTTTGCTCCAAATACCTTGTACACCTTTTTTAACCACATACCTATACTTCCTAAGCTATTTCTTCTTAACAAATTCTTATCAGGTACTAATTAATCTCGAGGAATATCAGTAGACAAATCAGCTATGGCATAAGAAAACGCCGCCCAAAATGTAGCACAGGCGACAACATCAGCTTGATTCTGTACATTCATAGTATCACCTTCACTGTGATGGAACCAGTAGTAACGTTCGTTTTTATTCAACAACGACGCTCCCGGAACACCTTTCTTTATAAACATCGTAATATCTGACCCTGGACTACCAGAGTTAGTCATCTTGTTCACTGGAGCAAATTGTTTTAAAACTTCTTTAACAATGCAACGTGCTTTCTTAGATCCGGCCACGTCTAAACCCAACGGTTTGAATGTCCCTTCATCAGATTCCATTATGAAATTAATATTCGATAATTCATCTTCATGTCTTTTCAGATACGCCTGTGCACCAACCAGACCAGGCTCTTCTGATGTCCAAAGTATTGCGCGAATAGTCCTTTTTGGTTTCAGTTCTAAGAGATTCAAAACGACCGGTACAAACCAGCTGATCATCATACCTCCACCGTCATCCATGGCACCTTGTCCCACATCCCAGCTATCAATATGGCCGGATACAATTACCAGTTTCTCAGGTTGTTCAGAACCTTTAAGATCTATTATTGTGTTTCTAGATTTCTTCATATCAAATGTACTAGACATGCTTATGTTCAGTACAATTTTCTTGCCGTCATTTTGTAGTCTTCGGAACAAATCTGCGTCTTCGTGAGTGATTGCTGCTGTTGGTATTTTTGGAACATTGTCATCGTAATACTGTGCGCCTGTATGAGGGGAGTATATAGAGAATGGTGTTATACTTCTAACTAGAGTTGCTACTGCGCCCTTTTTAGCGGCTCGAGCTGCACCTTGACTTCTATAAACCACAGTATCTCCATACGACACATAATGGGCGTCGAATACAACTATTTTGTTTACAATAAGTCCTTTATCTGTTTTATTGAGTTCATCAAAGCTGTTTATTACTATAGCTTCTGCGGTAATTCCTTCGGGTGGTGTGCTGACGCTGGTGCCAAATCCTAGTATAGCGATATTCTGGACTCGAGGTTGCAGCATGACTGCAGACTCATGACCCCGGACCCAATGAGGAACCTGGAAACAGGAATTAATTTGCATTAAACCTATATGTTCATATTTAAGTGCTGTTCCTATATAAATTTGATGGGGTCTTGTAGTTTTCAAACAGTACTTACCTCCAGTTCTTCAGTGGTTATGTCGTTCAGGCTATTTTTTTTAGTGAGGTTTATCATGTGGTCTATCGATTGCTCTAACACTTCGCTCCCTGACAGACGTGCACCAAACGTGTCAATAAACTTCGTGTATCTGTAAAAATAAGCACATACCTAACACAAAATACTTATCATAATTTTACTAGCTATACTGTGCAATCATTTTACAAATTCAAAGTCACAAACATTAGGTAGTTATTAATATTATTTGTAAATGTACTCCTATTATTTGTTATGTTTTCCTGTTAATAACTAAAGCGTCAATTAAATACATAATCCTTACTCTTCATACATCGCCTCTCCCAAACCTCTCAACGTTATTTCCTCCATAATACGTCGTGTTACATTCTCGTACGATGCTATTTCTTCCGCCAAATTAGATTCTAACACGCACTCATCATCAGCGATATAACTATTAATAATAACACTAGAGTTCACTAAACAACAAGTAGCTATGATTAAAAATAGAGTTAAATAACTCATTGTTACGTGTGTTCCGGTCGAGAGTGTCCGGAGGACTGATGAGGGCTTATCAGCTACATTTGAACTTCTTAACTGTACAACTGTCGCCATACAAAATGTAGTTCGCTTAATAATTCGTTGTATTACAAATTGATAGCAGATACCTACTTATTTTAAAATGCAAGAATATAAAAAAATTGCTGAACTGTAAAAAAAAATGGTTTTTAGTTCAATAATAGAATATCATTAGTTGCTACTGAAGAGTCTTATTTAACAAGACATTTTACCAAAAAAATAAATATTTTACGATACAGTGAAGATCAAATGTTTTGAGATAACGACACACTCAATGAGATTCAATAAACTGACATCATTTTCAGAACGTATAAAACGACCTAGACGTACTTATTTCAGGTACGGTAGAAATAAATGAACACATTTTGTTAAAGAGTGAGCACTCTACCGAAATGTTATCAGGGCTTGAAAGCACTCAAGTCGTCTAGCGTCGAGATGATATTACTTATGATAAGTATCTATGATAATTATACGAAGTAAATGTTATAATTGTGGTGGCCTTTGTTATTATCATGTTTATTTAATAATCTTGAGTTTGTTGTTGATGAAACCAGCACGGCGTCAAGTCTGTTAAGAACTATTCATTGTGAAACCACCGGTCTCTAAAATTATCTTTCAAAATCCTATATTTGCATCAATATTGGCATCATTACCCAATTATCATGTTCTGAAAACTGAACTTTATTTTTTACAAATTGACCTCTATTTTCCTTTGCCACCTCAGCCACGATATCAAAAGGGTTATCAGCTGGACCTCATTATGTTACGCTGAAAAGAAACCACAAATAAAAGTGAGAATGAGTTGATTAATAGCTCACCGAAAGGATTAATGACTTTTAAAAGACGGGACGAAATCCATTTCTTTCTATTTTCCAAGAAATGATGCAGCAAATCATATTGTCGAAATGAAAGGGGTGAATGAGAAACGTTTTTACAGATAAAAGGAAAAGGTGTTTAAAGTAATTTACGGGAATAGTGAAATATGATATTTTAAACATACAAAGATTGATGATTAGTTCCCGCGCAGGCGAGACGTTCTATCGGAGATCACTCACTAATTAAGGCCATTCGTCTACGGCGCTACTCAAAAGAAACTGATTAGTAACTATTTGTAACCAAGGAATTTATAATTATGTATATGTTTGTAACACGCGACTCGACATGCTGGTCGCGCGCGGCTGGTTTCCAGAAGCTTTTCTGTTTTTATGGCGCTTGGGGAGTTACCAACGATATCTAAATTGATTCTATTATCGAAGGGAGTTATTAACCGGGTGAGTTCCTTTTGAGTAGCGCCGTGGACGAACCACGTGCAACTAGCGTTACTAATTAGTTCCGTTTCTTATAAGTAACGGCGCGTCGTAAGAAATGGCGAAACCCCACAGTGGTAATAGAAAACTCCGACAACAGTTACTAGACGTTTTCAGAATACATTTTATTTCTATCAAAATAAAATACTTTAGGTATACAAACAAGCTTAGGTCCACAACAATACAGTAATAAGCCAACCTGCTGGCGTGTGTAAACCCTTTACAATACAATGGCGATTGTGTTCGACACCACCTCTCCCTATGGATTTGTTTAGAGCCCAAGTATCAGCGAAGTAAATACACGCACGAATTGAGACTAGTTCTGTAGCACTTTGAAATATCATTTTTCTTTCGCATGTCATAAATATACCTACCTAGTTTATTTCTACCATTCTTAACCACTGGTTTTTGTTCCACTTTGTTTTTTGTAAGTATAGGAGTCGGCATCCATTTAACCATAAATTTGGCTGGTTACCGAATTATTTTTTCATGGAGCGACTACCTTTGCAATTTTTTGCATTTTTTAGTAATGTTCCTATTGATTTTCAACGTTGGTACTGAATACTGAAAATATAAAATTACATAACTTCTTCCTAATCGCCACTTAATTACGAATCTTATGAAGTTGTCATTACCACCGTTTTGGTATGAAGCGTGAGTATGTGATCGTAATCTTGCAAACTCACACTAATTTCTAGCAGTTAACTGCCTTCAGGTAAGAGAAGCTCATGTATTACCTGCATCGACTACGGATCCCTAAAAACTTTGCGATTCTATTCGTAGTTACATAGCGGTGATCAATCTTTGTAGAAAGTTTGTTTTGTGTTCAGTTGTTAGAGTCAAAAGTTTTCTGATAGAATAGGTTTACTTTATTGTTGAAAGGGTCTGGTGTCAACTGGGGTTATTTAGGAGCGGTAATAAAAGATCCCGAGCCAGTGCGTTAAGGGTTTAACATCGGTAAGTCAGTTTTATTTGTCTTTTGTGTTGAGTTAATACGTTAAGTACCTACTTAAGATTATTCGAACATTTTGTGAGTATCGAGTTAAAACATTTTATTATCACTGACACCTGACATAGAAAAATAAGTCATGATGAATTACTGCGTTTACTGCTAGAATTTCAATGGATTAGTCTGTCCCATGCTAGGATTTTTTGTTTTTTTTTCTCCAATTAAGGCGTGCGGCATCCCAGATAATAACTGCCTACAGGATTCTTCGGGATCCATTGACGCACCAGATCTACATGAGGAGCTGTGGGAATTTTTCGTACCAAAACTATTGTTGGGCAAGAAAACACAAGTTGTTCGCGGTACCACAGTGCCGAACGGTCGCTCGTGCCATGTCGCCCATACCGCGCATGCTGTCTGCGCTCAACGCGCTCGCGAGCCACACTGCTGTGGCCCAATTCACGTAACCAAAACCGTAACGATAACACAGCGATATACGACTATATCGCTGAGACATCGTTACGGTTTTGGTTACGTGAATCGGGCTACTAGACTTTACTTATTTGCTGATGCATGGAAGGTGATATTGTTATAATGTATGAAGATCTGTGAGATGACAGAGTGAAAGGAATTTAATTAGAGTAATTGGTAATGTTTACCGTTCTAATTATAATGAATAAATAAATAAATTAATTTCTTCCTCAGGTAGTTAGTTATAATTTAAGGCAGATTATAGTCGCGGTTTAATTTATAGATAGTACCGGTACGGTACTATCTATAAATTAAATGCTCCATTCATTGAATCAATTGGCTGTAAACAAAAGTCTCATATAATTATGGGTTACATTCATAAATCTTTTTCGTAAAAAAGTATACATATAAAAAGTGCGACCAAATTCCTCATAAAATGAATTCGAGGCAAACTCCCATATTTCGCAATAAAGGCGTGAAGGTAGAAGGCCCGCGGTTCTTTGTCGTTGTTCCAGCACATTTGCCTAATGGGAACTAATGGCCCTCCTTATTACATCGTTTGCTTATAGAGAAAGTAATGAATTCAATACCAGAAACAATAAAGGATAATTTAAATTTGGTTTTAGCCAATTAAAATATTTATTTGTGGATAAAAAATGCGCAAAACTGTGTTAAAATGTACTAGAATTTTATTTTCAAAAATACAAAATAACTAAGTAAGTAGATAAACACGCAATAGGTTACTTAATTATGTGAATTTTATCTGTTGTTTACTGTCTGCACATATTCTAATGCCTACTAAATTCGTAATTTTCATTCTACACGAATGAATTCCATTTGGGAAGATAAGGTGAAAATAAAAGTGTATTCAACATTAAATAACGAAGACATTTTACATTCTGTAGAAGTAAGGTTTTGACGGGACATTTAAACATTTTATAGCTCTGTTTATCTATGTAATATTCTGTGCAAATTCACTTGAGTGTTGAAAGAACCTCTCAGTAAGTGTCCATTAGGGGACGTAGCGCTTCAAGGTGATTTATAAAGGTTAAAAAAACGTCATATTGCGTACAGTCCAGCTGTTTTATAGCCCATAGTAGGGTCACCCACTAACAACATAAAATGGGGTCCAGAAAATAAAGCTACCAGATCATTGAAAAATATTTCATAGAATGTAGGCAAAGTACAGTGACTTTTATTTTCTTTAGCAAATAGCTTACCCAGTTTTATAAATACTTCGCCAATGTTATGTAGCAAATAGCAACAGCAAACACAATTAATGGAGACTTTGGGTGACCAGAACGTTGGCACCTATTTTGCTCAACATATCAGCATTGCCATCCAACGCGTCAATGCTGCCTTCAGTTTTCGTATTACGAAAAGGCTATCAACTACTATATCGCTGAGATATTGTTACGGTGTTGGTTACGTGAATCCGGCCACTGGGCACCCCGCCGAACGATATCGGTGGAGGATTGTTGGGCGATTTCTACTAATGCATGTTTTTTTTATTCTGTTTTTAACATCTCGAATTAATAATAACAGGCAACATAAAAAATGAGCCTATTGAAACTCACATGAATTTATTTCCAATTAAGTAAAATTATAAATTAAAGTAAGTAAGTTATTAAAAATTCTAATAATAAACACTTCAAAAAATATTTGTGATCGGGTAATGTATTTTTTTTATATTTTTTATTAAAATAGAGATTTTTATGAGTACCTCATGAAATATCCATAATCATAAAAGCTGCTAGCCCTACGCTGTAAATTCGGCCTCGCCAACATTTTACGAGCAGCCTGAACGACAATCGGCTCTAACGGCCTGAAATCAATTTCAGTGGCAGTTGTTACTTAATTACGGACGCCATAAAACTGTCGGGCAAAAATTCTGAATTGACTATTACTGGACCGTTCGAATTTGAGAGGCACTTCACCGAGTAAGGGCCGCCATACACAGACTGCAATTTGCAGTCGCTTCCGACTGCAAAATGCAGTCCGTGTGCAGTCGCGTGCCGTCGACTGCAACCAACTGCAATAGAGCTGTCACTTCCGACTGCAAAATGCAGTCCGTGTGCAGTCGCGTGCCGTCGACTGCAACCAACTGCAATAGAGCTGTCACTTCCGACTGCAAAATGCAGTCCGTGTGCAGTCGCGTGCCTCCGACTGCAACCAACTGCAATAGAGCTGACACTTCCGACTGCAAAATGCAGTCCATGTGCAGTCGCGTACCGTCGACTTCAACCAAACTGCAAAATGCAGTCCGTGAATGTTAGCGCTAACACGAAGAAATAGCGAAACAAAAATATTCTGTACTTATTATAAATAGGATATAAATATTCCTACGAGGAGTTAAAAAAAATAAAAATATTTGCATCCTAAAACAGACCCTCCACAAAATATTCTATGTTCTTGCTTACATACAGTAGCTAACCCAATTTTACAACAAACAAACTGTATCAGGTTAACCTTTTCCTTTAATAAAACTTAATGGGCTGTTTATTTTAATCATTATTGCTTCAATGTTAAGCCATTGTCCATTTCAAATGGTATATTCAACACACTGCAATGCGAGTATTGTTTGAGGAAATACACCAGTGGGATGATTCTGTTGGTAAGTAGACAGATTTTGTGATGGACATTCTTATCTATCGTTAAGTGTTACTTTATATAGTTAGTGTAGTCTTTTGAAACTTTGTCTTTCGTCAAATCGACTTATTAATGATCGAACTTATTTGCTAATCTCCGAAACGGCTGGACCGATTTTGACAGGACCTTCACCGGCGGATAGCTGACGTTGTAAAGAGTAACTTAGGCTACTTTTAGGCGAATAGGCGAATTTCCGATCAGTTCACGTGCGTCTTACGAATTTTCGATCAGGTCACGTGTCCTGACGCGAGTTTATCATTTTTACTCATCCCAAGAAAAGTGCACAACGCCGCTAAATAAGTTTTCACTTCAAAAACCTACCTAGACAACATAACAAGCGACACTTGACACAGCATTATCGAATAGCTGTAATGCCGATCGCTTTAGTTGACCCGTAATTGTAATTCCGATGAAACACATTTCCATATCCGACTCCACCATAAATTTCCGCAAGTTAATTAGAAAAGTTACCGCCGTTAAGTTGTTTAATCAATCTTCTAAATAAATGAATGCAATCTGCTTTATAGGCAACGCTTTAAAGTTTTTATTTTTTCTGGCAGTTCAACTTAGGCACTCTGTTTTCATTTAAAGTTAGGGCCGGTGAAAAGGTAACACAAATTGTATTTGCATACTTATTAAAGTTCGTTTCGGGCCTAATGTTTAGATTGTGTTACGATTAAAGTAAATAACGAGAGAACTTTAATTAAGTTTTTGTGAAAGGTGTTTAGGACGCAATAAATAGATTTCGGGACAATTTTTAGAACCATTTGTTATCGCTAGCTGTCTCTACCTAATTTTAAGACTGTTCTACAAAGGGTTTTATTTAACACATTTTCTCAGTTTTAAAAATGTTTTACCAAATAGATATAGCAGGTTTTTTCATGCAAATATAGAATTCTTGGAAAAAGGTGCTCAGAAAAGGATATTACATTTTTTTTAATGTTTCAACTAGGTATCTCAAGGATTCTCATTTAATTTAAATTAGTAAGATTTGCTTACAAACCTAAGTTTTGTTGATAATTTAATATGATGGATAGCAACCTACTTTATTGGGTTGTGTATCTACACTGCGCATTACGGTCCTGAAGAGATTCAATGAAACGTGACCAACATATTTTCACAAAGATTTTATCAAGCGCGTGAAACGGGTCAAGTGAAAATCTTTTATCAGATGATGTGACGCTTACGCTGAGCTCATGCGGACGGACGCGAGCTTGCATGACAAATAGTCTGACCTCGTAATCAGAAAACCCCGTTCAGTATGAGTAGGTCTTATCTAAAGTTCTTTGTACACTTAGCTAAATTGTAATAGTTATCAAAGACCGACTACTTTCTAGGGTCCCCAAAGGGTGCCAACGGAACCCTATTTCTAAGCCTCCGCTGTCCGTCCGTCTGTCAGTGGGTTGTATGTATCACACAAACCGATATAGGTAGAGAGTTGAATTTTTTCACAGAATGGGTATTTCTGTTGCTGCTACAACAAGAAATACTAATAATGAAATTTAATTTAAAAAATATTTTTGAAGTTTTTATTCTACGGTGGTATTGGAATCCTTTATGTGCGAGTCCGACACGCATTTAGCTGTTTTTTTTTAATTTATAAAGAAGACCAATTTCACAACTTAAGATAGGTAGTTGGTATAAACCATGTTTGGTGGTTCCTGTGCTTAGACTTAAAAAGTTCGTCAAAAACTCATGTTATGAACAAGGAAACAAGGTGTTACGAGAAATATTGCCTACAGTTAAAAATCTCAGTGACTAATAAAACAGACATCCTACTAATATTATAAATGCGAAAGTAAGTGTGTGTGAATGTTTGTTAGCACGTATCTCCATAACTACTAAACCGATTTTAATGGAATTTGAAACGTAGATAGTGTAGGCTCTAGAATAAGACATAGGAGATGGTCCAATATTATTACAATTTCTTTGGGTGCAATACACTAATGGCATGGTTTGATACAGAATAGAGCAAATAGCCGTGACTAGGACTTATTGAGACAGTACCCCAGGCCAAATGGACCGGCGTTTTTATACTGGCTAACTTTAGCTGCATATTTAACGATGGGTCAAGTGGCTTAAAGCGCTTTTCCGCTCGATGAAGCAGCGCCCGAGTGCAGTCATCGTGAAAAACTATCGCTGAACCAATGAAATGAATCGGCTTTTAAATTAAAGGTTTCAGTAATTAAGTTTGAAATTTGCGTCGCAATTTCTGATAAATGGATTCATTGGACTTAGATTTATTAAACAATTTTTTAGAGAGGGACCCATCACTCACCCTCGGAATTGTCAACCTCAAAACATTATAAACCAAATGAATCGATCGATAATTAGAAGAGGCCAACAAGACCGACCTCCCTGTCAGTCGAGAGTATGTCTGTCATGAGTCATGGACCCTAATAATTAGCAATTCTCCGCAGACAAAGCGAATCAAAAATAAATTCGACTCGTGTTTCGCCTCTTAACGAGGCATCCTCAGGACGAATCGGCAGCAAATGAGCCCCCATGGCTCATTTACGCAAAGTTACGCCTGATTCCATCAATTAGATTTATTAATAAAATATATCACCAATATAGAAGCTCATTAAAATGTTTAAGGAAGGCGGAAGAATTGGTACAGAGAGAGGCATTCGTCGTCACTATTTCCTTTGTGTGATGTAGCTTTTAATATATTTTATTATCTTATCTTTTATCTTTTTGATGCGGGCTTCGTCTCGTATTGATCTTAATTAAGACTCCAAACAATTCTCGCGAATTATCTGCACTCAAGATACAATTAATGAAAGTGTACTCTGTGTCATAGTACCTATCAATGAAGATTAAGTTTCTCTGTCAAAAAACCCGCTGTTTTTCTGCAGCAGTTCGTTGGATTGCATTTTTTTTAGAAAATGTGGCCACCATGAAGTTTTTTTTTACTTTAGCAAAGGAAAAGAAGAAAAACATATTGAGTTTTTAATGACCCTTACTCTTATCGACCGCTAAGCTTTCCCCCGCTGGGGGGCAGTAACATTTGACACAGATTATAATTTTCATGAATTTTCCGCGGCAATCACTTGGAGAGCCTTATACGGTTCTTAACTTCACCTGAAGACCCTACAAATCCTATTTACGAATCCCATTTACTACTAGAACTCTACAGACTTTTAAATGCTCTGTGCTACAGTTACAGCTCGTAAGGAGCTAGACCATCCATTGTTCAAAGTTCTGTAAACAACTTAGTTCGATCTCGATTTCAACCTCAATAACTTAGCACCATGATCGAACGTTTTGCATACCAAACCGCTCACGTCCTACATCGCTCGCAACTTCGATTGCTTCCAACTTATCCATTCTAACTTCACCTCGTGGCGTCCATTCATTCATTTTGAAGTCGGCGTCACAACAGGTTATTACTTCGATATGAAAAGGAAAATGGACAATTGAACTACAACCCTCCGGTGGATCTGGGGGTCCACAGTTAAGCGACGTTATTGATATTTAATCCCTTTTTAACTCCTCACGTATTGTACGTAAAAAATATATCCTTATAGATCCACATAACACAAGAAAATCTTATTTACAAAGCCCTCGCCATTGAAGTGGATAAAGTTATAACAATATTGGGACACCCAAAAACAACGCTGCCGGAAGAAAAAACAACAATTTCCCGGAACTTCGCGTGAAACAATTGAACGGTGGGAAAACTTCGCTCACCAGGAAAAAAGTTATAATACCATTCGATAATTCAATTTGCTCACTCAAATACAAAACTTTTAAAGATGCCTTTGAAGAGCTGTGTATTACGGCAAAGAGGTTGGGATATTGTCGGCAATTCGATATTTATGTTGCTATATTTTCGCCAGTACATATTGCCAGATATCGCCTGATGTTGAGCATATTTCTACTAAAAGCAGGTAAAATTTACACCAGGCTGACAGAAGATGGTAAATGTAGAGGAAGTTGTTCTTCTTTCCGTGTGGTCCTTTCGTTCTATTCAACATTATTCCATTGAAAAATCGTTGAAAATTCTATATCAAGTCAATTTACATTTATAAAGGAAATATTGAGTGAGTTACGGGTTTAGTAAGGTTATTCGCTGCTAGAATATTGTACAATCTAGACACGATCCCTAGTCACGGTCGCTATGCTTTTCTTGAATACCATTTCTAAAAGAATACGTAGGTACTCTACTGCCTTAATTCCAATACGCAAAGATCATAACTATCATATTACCCATTCGGCCAAAATGTACTACTCCACCAAGTCAACTAGGAACTCGGATGGAATGCGACCTTTTTGTGAGAATGACGTCACATTTAACAGGTTCCTAGTTGGCTTGGTGAAGTAGTAGGTATGTCCCACAGTTTGGGTTTAATTCCCCTGTGTCGTGTCGGATATTTTCCGCAGGCGGTGGATTGGGTCGCCAATCGCCAAGTTTGATAAAGCCCGGATATTAAATCGGACTGTATGTTGCCTCCAGGACAACTTGCGAGATAAGTCTGGGATAAGTTTCAAGCGTAATATTGGAAAAAACATAATTAAAAATAAAACTTACAATCCAATAATTGTTAGCAATTTAAAGTCAACGCGCGATACAGAACATGTTGAGATAACACTACACACAGCTGTCAAACACGGCATTACAGTGCTAAAATGTTGGTATTCTAGTAATAAAATCCTTCTATTTTAGTAAATTAAACGTTTGAAGACAGATAACACTCATCAATTTTAATTGCCACTTCTATAAACCCCTCCAACCTTACGGTTAATAAAATCCGTAGCATTAATTACAATTAATCAAAATTTCTTTCTGATAGCTGTCTGTTAAAATAAATTGGTCTAACATTTTCACTATAAAATAAATCATTTAAAATGTTAAGATACGTGTTACGGCTGATAAAACACATTAATCTTGCTTATTACAACAATAGATATTAAAGCGTGAATTTATGGGTGTAAGGGTATTTTGGTTGAACCTTTGGAACAAGGGTGTTTGAATGAGCCTACAAAGGACAGCCGTTTTTCAAAGACGTTATGACGCGTGAAAATATAATTGGATAAGTTCTTAGATTACCTGCTTCAAACTTTATGAGAAATGGTTTCTAAACTAAATGCTTCGTATACATTGTCATTATTACACTGGATTTCTTGTAGAATATGTACAAAGAAGTTTAATAAAATTACTTCAAACATTTTTATTTTAAAGATTTTTCCTTTCTTTAGCAGTAAGCAGGTTTTGATTTTAGTTGACGGCAATTTGCATGTTATATTATTTTATTTTATTTTAAATTCTTAGGTACTGTTAATTGCATAGATAAGATACCTATCATCTAAAACAAATCTATAGAAATTCATTTCAAATCTGCACCTGGCCACATTTGGCGACACTGCCTACACCTGGCCCTTTCAAAGTCGCATCAAGCCCAACACAATCTAACTAAATCTAGTCATAAATTCAAGGAGTTGCAAGCGGTTGTTGTGGGGCTACTCCGAAATACGAAACGAAACAAATTATTGCAATAAACGATTTGATTCTTGATTCTTGAAACGTTTCTGCTGGCGGATGGTACAGTTGCCTACTCTGAAAGTGTTTCGGGAGTGTTCCGGATTCTTTCGGAGTAGGCCAAGAAATAGGAAACGTCAAAACACGACTATCGAATCTGAACTTCGGATGCGAAACACTTTCGGCAAAGATTTAAGATATGTTGAGCGCGATGACTTTCGGTGTGTAGGAAAACGTTTCATCCGTCAGCCGAAACGTTTCGTTTTGTATTTCGGAGTAGCCCCCCCTCCCACTGTTGGCCTGTAAATCATCGTACTAAGCCTTCAAATTGCTGATCGGCTCACCGCGCTTCTAAACACCGACCGAGCCCCGGTCGTTATCAATTTGACCGTGCAAATGCTTCAAATCCGTTCGTCTTTTATCGGCTTTCTCTGGTCGATTTAAGAACGATTGTAAATCTCATTGGAGGCAGTTGGAAATCGCTCGGTTTGCCGATATTTATTATCGCCTTCTCTGGAAAACGATTTGCCACATTTCACTTTTAAGTGCAGTTAAAAGAAAAACAAAATTTCGCGCGAATATATTCTGTTTTTTTTCTTTAATGTTTTAGAGTTGTTTTAAAGTTTCGGTAGAAATTTAGTTTATGACTGATTGCGTTTTTGAAATTTTATCTTGGTGAGCAGCAGTTTTTAATTTTCTTTAGATTAAAATGATATCAGTAGACTTGAACGCGGTTACGCCAAGCTTAACCAGTAGAGCAATTTTAAGATAGGCAAGCTACATTTACCCGTCATTTTGATCGTATTCGGCACCCAAATACAATTCTCGAGTCTCAATTGAACATATAATAGGTGCTAATAAGCTATTAACATTTTATGCTTTTATTCTTTTTCATACAACCCAGCCTTTTCAACAACAAATATCTACATACGAGGCGTAATTTATGTCGGGTGCGAATATACACTGATGAGAAACAATTTCACTTGTCCTAATGAAAATGTTTGTAGCTTTCCCGCGCGCAACAATTTTGACGGAAATAGGAAGGCAGTTGTTGATGTAACGTTTAGGTACACTTGTTTATTTAGGTCTGCGGTTTGGCCTGGATATTGTTAGACGAAACACACCTATCATTTGTTCCCAAATTCGATTGTACTACGGGCACTTATAGCGTAGCGTCACCTCTCAGAAAACGACTCCAGCATAAGCTGAGATCTCTTTATCACGGTTGTCAATAATAAAGAGAGCTCATGCTGGAAATGTTTCCTGAGATTTGCAGGCGACCGGACCGTGTAATCCATCCTTTCTTTTAAAACTCTTCTTCTCATATAACTTTCAACACGCTTGGATGATAGCCAAAATAAGATGAATCTTCCTTTCGTATATAAACAAACATTCAACGTATCTTAATATAACGGACGACATTATCAGAATACATTTTTGAACGTTCTTACCCGTAACTTGTAGTAGGTACACCCAACTGATCTTACAGGAATATCAAAAGTTCAGAAGCTAATTAACCTTAAAAGTTTCTTAATTTTCTGAAGTTAAGTAAGATATTTTGTACTTGATATTAAAGTAGCTTGTGTTATACTTTCCTAGCATACCTACATAAATAGACTCACTGTTTGATATTTCATACAAATCACACCATTATTCCCTCGTATAGACAATCAGAGCCATTTAATTACTGGGACACGCAGTCTGTATAGAATAAACAAAAAGCATTCTATTTGGTCTTCGGAACTGTGGTAGTCAATATACAGTGCATTGACTTCAGTGTAATGTAAACACATGCAGTGTTATGTATATTATATGCATATGTTATTTGATGTAGATTAGGTATGCTAATGTAACAAGATTACCGTAACTGATTGAAACAGCAAACTGCGACATCTGAAAGCCGGGTATGGGCCTAAGATGACTAGAGTCTGTAATCCACTTTGAAAACATTTCAATGAAGACGTGAAAACAGCTGAATCTATTTTATCAAATTACTAACGCCATACGAATGCCAATTAAAAAACTTATAAAGATTCCTCGTAGGGAGTATGGAACCTAAAAAATGGTAGGAACATTTAAATTGGTTTATCTGTGGTACACGCTATCGTCAGGTCCTCTTTTTTCAGTCATCCACAAGCTCCGGGCAGGCGCGCCCGAGCAATTATGACGACGTTATAATATGTCTACGTGGCCAGACGTTAAAACTGTTTCCTCGGGCGCGCCGCTTGGCGCATGTAGACGTAGGTATTATACCTACCTATTGAAGATGCTGAAAAGACCAAACTCCCTCCGTACCATAATCATTTGGTCTACTTACCACATTTAGGCACGTATCAATAAATCGATCTCAAAGTTGAGATCGATTTAGTTTAATATATGGAACATATGTCAAAAACTGAATTTTAAGTTCGATCTCAGTTTTGAGATCGATTTATTAATACGGGCCTTAATAAACAAGCAGGTCCATTTACCTTATTATCTATGCAGAGGTAGGTACGCAAACTAATAAACCCTAACTACTCGCTGTATCGCATTTATTAAGGTGGTTTATGGCGCTCTAACATGCCTGAACGACCGCCGCTATTGCTTGACATTAACAACTTTATGTGCTCACTGAAGTACTGAGACAGTGCTAAGAGTCTCAGGTATGTTCATGTTTATAGGGGTTTGCTCGCTGTCGCGTCGCGAGCCCTTACCAGTGCGATCTCGGACTTAGTGTGACTTCAACAACCAAGCCAACATGGCACCTCCCTATGCCATTTTTTGCCCTCATTAGGCGTAGATAACAAATAGGTATAGATAGAATTCCAAATATTAACTAACTAGTAGTGCCCCGCGGCTTCGCCCGGGTGGAAATTGATGCGTAAGATTAGTCTATGTCTTATTCCAGAGCGTACACTATTTACGTTTCAAATTTCATTAAAATCAGTTTAGTGCCTAGTTATGAAGATACGTGGTAACAAAAATTCACACACACACAAACTTATATTCGCATTTATAATATTAGTAAGATATAGAATCTATCTACTAGGTACGTAAAGAATATTCCACTTCTTAATTACCATCACTTTTGTAAACAAGACTGTGCGCTGTAGTCAATTCATTTCGCAAGATAAAACATCCACCATTAGGCGATTAGTTTAGGAAGGAACTGCAATAAATCTTGCTGGAACACTACTTACGGAAAACATACGAGTTGATGATAGATGCTTCATTCATTGCTCCCTAGAGGCTTTTAGGTCATAGTATCGATGTATACCTACGTATAGGTACCTTAAGATCTAAAGGGGCCATCCATTAATTACGTCACACGTAAAGGGGGGGGGGGGGGGAGGGGGTCGACGAAATGTGACATTGTGTGACAAGGGAGGGGTCCTAAGTTTTGTGACATCACATTTAAAAATTTAATATATCCAAGTATTAAAACTTAGTAATTTGAATTTTTAACGAAAATTTCTGAAAATTATAAAAAATATGTGACTTCACACAGGGAGGGGGGGAGTCTCGCAAATGTGACCAGCTGTGACAAGAGGGGGAGGGGTCTAAAAATCAAGAAATTCGTGTGACGTAATTAATGGATGGCCCCAAATCTAAACGAATATTATAAAGAGGAAAGATTTGAAAGTCGCGGGGAACAGCTAGTTGTAGATAAAGATGTACCTATGTAAATGTATGGAACCAATACGTTTACCATACCAACAGTAAACGGTCTGTCACTAGTACATCAAACGATCGGTTACTGGTCTAACGGTCCGTTAGTGTGTTGCTGAACTTGGCCTTTTAATCTTTTAATGTATGGTTAGTTCTATAGGAAACTACTGCCAGCCTATGTGACGGATATAGGTAGGATCCGCCCTCCGCGACAAATCCTCTTAAGTTGCCCTCCAGAGGAAGGAAACCCGAGGAAAATACGGTTATTTATGCACGAGCCATCGATTCTTTGCTTCAAAACAAAGGTTTCTCAATGAAAAGGGAAAGGTTGGGAACTTACAAATCTAGCTGTTGTTGAAATATTAATGAGAATTTATTTCTGTACTAGCCGTGTGCCCGACGGGATTTTCCAGACCAATTGTTATCCTTTTTAGGGTTGATAAAACGCTGACACAACTGTCTTTATAGTTAAACATGTTTCAAACTACAACATTAATAAAATTGTCATAAAACAAGGACCTCAGACCTGGCATCTGGATAATATTGTTTAAGAGTTCTTCACCTCCCCGCGGCCATGTGGGCGTAAAACACACGATGAATAATTCACGGCGGGCTACCCGTGTTGCTTTGTGGCCGCTGTTTCAGTGATTCATTTAGGGCGCGCGACGGACAGAAAACACTGGAATCAAATTCTGGCAACTTTTACGACGTAGTATAGAACGTAGCAAAGTTGATAAGCCATCTATTATTTTTTTATAGCCAAGGATGGCACACTGGCAGACGGTCCACCTGATGTTAAGTGGAAGCCGCCGCCCAGGACATCTGCAACTTAAGGGGAGCAGACGTGGCGCCGACCTTTTAGAGACCTATAAACATGCCTTTTGAATCTCGTACAACATGACACCTATATAAAAACATCTTAAAACGAAAGACGCTAAGATAGTGTGAAAGAGAAATAGGCACCTACCTCCCAAGAATAAGCTACATGAACCAGTGTTATGTCGTGGAATTAATTTCCATAAAATTAATAACATTGATTGCGAAAGCTTTCTTTGAAAGTGTAAGCCGAAAGGCGAAGGTAGTCGGTGCAGACACACTTGCGTAAACAGAAAACAATCGGGGCCGTGGTCTTCTATTAAATGCCATCGGCCGCATACAGCGTCACGCATACGCCGCGTCACAATGCTTACCTACTATAGAAATGTACTGTTGTGGTCTCGTTAACACGCCGACGTCACTATAGTAAAATTGTGACGCGGCGTACGCGTGACGCTGTATGCGGCCGATGGCATTTAATAGGAGACCACGGCCTAAGTTAATTTTTTTTCAACATGAACGTAGCTTTTTCAGGTCTATTTATCCTCTCTTCTAAAATGAGATTTCGAGAAACGCTTCCACCTGCCGACAGCCATTTTTACGTCATCTAAATCATAAAGTTTGTCCTCGGTGCCATCTACCTACGAGATAGGCACTTAAAGTTAGTTTAATGGAGTGTCGAACTAATTTCAAGTTCCAGTTCTAGCCTATAATAGATACTTACTAGGCACCTACATATACATATTATAAAACGGAATTTGGAATGAAATGGTCCATGGATGCTACAATAAAAGTCCTTCCTTTTGATTGAACCTTCCATTATCAAAAAAACTTTAACACCAACAGCCCAAAGTAGTAGGTAGTTAGGTACCCAAAACGGCGAGGTCTCTGCCAAACTGAGAGCTCATCCTAATAAGAGCAGTATTTTTTTAAGCTAACCGTCGGAAGTTTTATATCAGTCAGTCTGTCTGTATAGACTAAGCTACTAGTAGCTATTTACCGTTACTACGAAGCTATTTACTGTACCGAACCCATTAAGTTAGCCTATTCGGCTATTATTAAGAGTTGCATATGGTGCGTATCCTCTGAACGCGGCTCTGGCTGTCAGTGTCAATGTCGTTCTAGTTTTGTCAGTTTGTCTGCTCTGCTTGTCTATTGTTTGTTGTTGTTGTTGTTGTTTGATTATTATTTTAATATAATGATGTGAAAAGTGTGGAAAATACGAGAATAGGATTTAATAGTAAATTATTCATAATCTAAACAAAACAAGCTGCATTTGTTTTACCTTAGTACCGTACCGTCACCGTTTAAATTCGTAGTTAACTCTCGTTGCCTTCCTGACTAATCATTCCTAATTTCAGCAAATTTATCAAGGCATGAAGATATCAGAGGTATATTATTATCTTATTTATCTTCATATTTTTAAGACCCAGCAATCAGCAGCCCCCAAATCTTAACAATAATGCTTTCATAATGCACATGATATAACCTCAAAGTTTATTTACCTCCAGTTAACCATATAAATTACTACCTATTATACCACTATAATCACGTTTATCTATTCCAGCTTCCTGGTGATGAGGACTCCGGCCCCACATGCCGCACCTATGTCTTCCAAAATGAAAGTCACACATTAGGAAATGCTTTGAAATGTATTATAAACAGATAGTAAGTACCTATTGATATAAGAAATGGCCATGGATTCATGCTGTGGAGCAGTCTTGGAGACATTAATAACAAACAAATGAAGAAAATGCATTTATCTTACACAATTCCAGAACATCAAATCAAAGTGTTTATTTTGTTTAGGCCTCTGAGTAGGCCTAAACCAAATAAATGCTTTGCTTGGCACGCTTTGCTTGGCACTTACAAATTGTCATTTTACGTTTTTACCTTAAATTCTACCGCCGGATCAGAAACGCGACCTCGACTGAGAAGATCTGGCAAGGAACCGGGCTTGTCTTTTTTTTTATAGCCATTTACTTATTTTAATACAATGTATTTTGGTAAACAATAGCTCCAGTGTGCTGCCCTCCAAAATAAGCAAGGCAAGACATGCTATACTTTGACATGACACTGTTATTAACTAAGTGTATTTGAGTGATCAGTCCAAAGCTGATTTTTCCAAGTAATCCGAGATTTTGTAGTAGGCCTATACCACCATTAAAATAGATTTATCCGCACAACCTATCCCTTTCTCACCCTGTTATGTATCATTCATCTTCAACCAGTTAGTCAACACTGTTGGAGTATAAGCATTTTTTTGGTAAGATACAAAAATATTTGTTGCAGTGAAGATGTTGATTTCTGTGGCTACACTGTGCCTCATCCCGCCGAGGCCAAGATGCACTTCAGGATACAAGCGAAAGAAACTCCAGCACTAGAAGTATTGAAAAGAGGACTCACAGACTTGGAGAAAGTTTGTGATCATACTATTAACTTATTTGAAAATGAAGTAAAAGAATTTAGCAAATCGTAAAATGTGTTTCTATTATTAAAACAATAATTAATTAGGGCAAAACAATAATTACTTAGGGCCACCGCGGACATGCTACTTTTTGTTTGGCGACTCTCTGCGGTCGGACGCAGCGACTGCTCCGATGCTAAAAGCGCCGATCGCCGATGCAAAAAGTAGCATGTATGCGGTGTCCCTTAAGCACTCATTGAGTGTGGATACCTATTTCGTGTGATTGTGTCTGATAAACAGATACCAAGTGGGACATGGACCACTTATACCCTCTATTGGTATCATACAATCAATATCTTATAGCATTGTCTTGTATGTAGTAAATACATATTAGGTGGAATAACTAGATGCCCTACACACATCTATATCCATGATCAGATCAGAATGCTGTTAGATCAATCTCAACACAGCCACTGTTGTCTAGGATTAACTTGATTAAATCCCAGAGTCCCTAATTGAGACTAAAATACCTATAAGCCCCAAAATAGTAAGTGAACAATAAAAAGTCAAAAATAAGTTGGCCAAGTCATTTATTTCAAAGTTGTGCTGAATAACTGTTTAAGCCTTGAATTCGGAATAAGGCGACTTTGTGAGTGGGATGTCCCTCCACAAGTCTGGGGTGAGGTAGGCGTAGGTCTTGGCAATAGCCGCATAAGTGGCCTTAGCGAAGTTGCCAAGGGTGCCAGTGGAGCCACGGGCCGATGTGTAACAGTCCTGGACACCAGCCATCTGGAGCAGCTTCTTGGGGACCGGGGCAGACACAATGCCAGTACCACGAGGAGCGGGGATCAACCTCACGGTGACTGAACCACACTTTCCAGTGACCTGTAAGATGATGGGATTTTGTTAATAAACATACACTAACCATAATTTCAGAGGGAAATTTATTTATTACAATCAGACGCGTTAACGAACTTCACTGGAATTCCTCAGAGGATACCACGAATGAAATGATTATCAGTTTCATCATTAAAGTGTCAAATTAACCTATAAATAAAAATGATATTGTAGATAGTTACCTTGCAAGGCACCGTGTGGGGCTTTCCGATCTTGTTACCCCAGTATCCTCTACGCACAGGCAGGACAGACAGCTTAGCAAGGATGATGGCACCGCGGATAGCAGTGGCGACTTCCTTGCTGCACTTCACACCAAGACCAATGTGTCCGTTGTTGTCTCCAATGGCAACGAACGCCTTGAAACGCGTGCGCTGACCGGCACGGGTCTGCTTCTGTACAGGCATGATCTTCAGCACCTCATCGTTGAGGGACGGCCCGAGGAAGAAGTCGATGATCTCGAATTCTTTGATAGGCAGCGAGAATAGGTAGATGCTCTCGAGTTTGTCGATTTTTCCCTCGCGGACGAGGCGCCCGAGTTTAGTTACGGGCACCCACTCTTTCTGGTCCTCCTTGCCGCGTCCACGGCCGCGACCGCGACCGCGTCCACGGCCACGAGGGCCGCCGCGACCTCGGTCGCCACCGCGAGAACCAAAGCCGCCGCGAAAACCGCCACGTCCACCGGCTGGAGCAGCGTCCGCCATTCTGTGAAGATAATGCCTTTGATTAATCACATGGCGATTATGCACTGGAGGTTAGGTGAAATTTAGATAAAATCAGACGCGTTAAGGCCATCACTGTGTATACACTATGGTAGATACCACGAATGAAATGAAATTTTGGTCTCATCATGAAATTATAGCCACGTGGGGCCTCAAAGATAATGAAAGGTTAGAAACTATAAATATGAACTAATATTCACGGAAATAAACATACGTGAGAATCTTCTATTGATATTGTTTTTAAGAATAATGAACTAAAATTGAAATAACATGTGTAAAATTGAAATAAAATCACCACTTACGTTGAACAGTGAGCGCAGGGGAACAGTCAATTACAAAATGGCCGATTCGAAATTTGTATTTGATAGATTGGATGGGTGGGGTGTTTTTTTTTTTTTTTATAAGATTAGTTTTACGGCCCCTGGGAACTAGCCCTTTGGAGCCTAACATCAGTATACTTTTATTACATTTTTTTCTTAATTCTACCTTATAACTACCTTAAATCTACCTTATAACTACCTTATTTCTACCCCCCCAAACCCTATCAGTAAAGTGGCGGATACTTTACTGACAAATTACTAGACTTCTTCTGAGAAGCCGAAAATCATGTTTCATCACTTTTGTTCCAATTGCCCACACTCACGCACATTTATGACCATATAATGGTTAATATTCCACCAATATTACACACTATAATACACGAAAATACAAGTTTTGGAAATTAAAACAAAAATGACAACATGACTTTTCCACTTCCCGCCAAAAAGCCCGATGGGTGGGGTTTTTTTTTTTTTTATAAGGTTAGTTTTACGGCCCCTGGGAACTAGCCCTTTGGAGCCTAACATCAGTATACTTTTATTACATTTTTTTTCTTAATTCTACCTTATAACTACCTTAAATCTACCTTATAACTACCTTATTTCTACCCCCCCAAACCCTATCAGTAAAGTGGCGGATACTTTACTGACAAATTACTAGACTTCTTGTGAGAAGCCGAAAATCATGTTTCATCACTTTTGTTCCAATTGCCCACACTCACGCACATTTATGACCATATAATGATTAATATTCCACCAATATTACACACTATAATACACGAAAACACAAGTTTTGGAAATTAAAACAAAAATGACAACATGACTTTTCCACTTCCCGCCAAAAAGCCATGGGTGGGGTGGGTCATGCAGTGCTGCCAGCCCCTACCAATTTTTTCCCCAAAAATATTTAAAAAATGCCCTTAATTCTT
Source organism: Drymonia ruficornis (assembly GCA_947859195.1). NCBI lineage: Eukaryota > Metazoa > Arthropoda > Insecta > Lepidoptera > Notodontidae > Drymonia > Drymonia ruficornis. The sequence goes on along the minus strand of OX401910.1, from coordinate 3,746,965 downwards.
AATATAGGTAGTTATTTTTTTATATATCGCGCCTAAAACATTCGCTATATAAAACTTTCATAATATAAAGCACTTATTAATGATGTATTTTTTGTAATTAAAAAAATGAGATGAGCGAGCGAGCTTAAATGGTGCGTTCCATTCACTGTTAATTTTTCGATCACAAATCTCGTTCCACTCGCACCAACTTGTACTGAAAGTGATCATTATTATCGTTTTTAACGCTTTTTGTGGACGAAAATAACAAAATTAACAGTGAATGGAACGCACCATTAGTAGTTAATTCATAAATTAGTAAAGAAAAAAATAGTAATAAGTTGATGTTTAAGCTCATAGAATAGATACCAAGGCTGCCAAAAAAAACGTGTCCCCAAATAAAGTCCCTTTTGGACATTAAACTTCCTTAAATTTAGGGACAAACTCTAAATTGTCAACATCATAGACGTCAATATGCACTGACTGACAGAAAGAAAGGAAGGGGAAATGTTTTTTTTAATATTGGGACAAGGTCCTTTGGCTCACTTCTCTGCTCTATGATACTTTAATAGTATGTGAAGATGAAAAATAAGTATGACTTTATAAAATTATAGTAGAAAAAAAATATGTTCGTATTTAATATTATTGTTTTTCGTGATTTCGATTCCTACGTTTTTCTAATTACAAAAAATACAAATTGTACTATATGGGACGTGACGCTGGCAATATACACACTTTGTAATGCCATAGGGGGGAACTCAGTAAATACGGTATATTTGTATATTTATCAACAATCAACAGTAACAACTTCATAATTATCACTCGTAACATCATGTACAACAAATGGGAACTCTGGTATGCCATTACAAGCTGCACCGTACTGTCCAGTTTTAGATAAGGCCACCACGGCTCCCATGAAGTCTGGATAATGCTCTGCTATCCTCTTGACAGCTGTTCGGGCCGCCTCTGTGGGTGATGCACCACGACGCATTTCTTCTACTGCCAGAAAGCTAGAATAAGACATACGAGTTTATAGCTTGTTACTACCTATGCAATTAACATTTCAAGAAATTGTTGTATTCTTAGCTACCTGGGGAGAAACCTTAGCATGACGTCACCATCCCCTGTCGCCGAAGCACCACCGACCGCGTTGTCTGCGTATGCTCCTGCGCCTGGTATGGGGGAGTCACCAATTCTTCTGCAAAACAGTTAAAATTTTAGGCCTAGAATTAAGAAGCCTGTCATTGTTGATTTAATTTTGGAATAATAAAAGCACCCACACCAACCAAAAGTTAAATAGGCTGAAGTGGCAGTAGGCGGGCACATAGCCCGAAGAACTGATGGCCGATGGGGCAGAAAGGTTCTTGAGCGGCGACCACGTACCGGAAGACGCCGCGTGGGTAGGCCACCCACAAGGTGGACCGACGACCTAGTGATGGTCGCGGGAAACCGCTGGATGCAAGTGGCACAGGACCGGTCGTTGTGAAAACCTTGGGGGAGGCCTATGTCCAACAGTGGACGTCTTTTGCTGAAATGATGATGAACTAATAATGGTGGGTAATTTACCCAGGTATTTTATATTTAGCGCCGTTCGTAGAAGTACCGGCCGCTACATCGCCGTTTTTGTCAACGGCGACCATTCCAATTGTATCGTGATTGTATCTGTCCACCATCATCACATCTGGTTGGCGATGATTGGTCTTCTTTATTTTGTGGTAAGGCCCACAGGATTTACTCGGATCTGGTTTCACATCCTGTGATAAAATTGGGGTATATTATTATAGTGATATTCAATGTAGTCACTTTTGGCATCGACGACGACGTGGAGTCCCTTTTGTATATATAATTTTGTATTATTATTATTATTTTTTATTATTTTCTTTATTTAGGTTAGTGTGTAAATATTTATAATTATATGTTAAAGCTTTATGTATATTTAAATAAAACAGTATTCAACTGTAATTATTTTAAGTATTTATATTACATACAAATAAATAAAATTGTAATGGTATGTAGTCAACAGGTGCATATATTAATTTGACACTGATACTGATTCTCTTTAGGGGTCCTACTTCTATGGACTCTCTTTGTGAGCTACAATATGGACTGAATAAAGATTTCTTCAATCAAGCTTTGATTCCAAAATTATAGTTATCGTTAATTTAGTCAAAATTAGGATGGGCTGTTAGGTACCATCAAAGTTAAAAGAAGCAGTATTTTATTTATTTAAGCCTTTTCTTTTGCACTAACTTACTTATCTAAGGTTACACTTATTATATTATATTTATATTTCATCCCACTGCTGGGCGAAGGCCTCCCCCTTCCTCTTCCACTCTTTCTTGTTATTGGCGGTAAAAGAAGCAGTATACTACTTGCTTATTCCAACTTGATTACGAAGATATATGACGACTGCTTGGCGGTGGTTCGAGTGTGGCTGGAGGCTGTGGGTTAGATTCCCGCCAAAGGCAAATTTCGGAGACGGCCTTTTCGTAATTTGTCCATCTGGAGGTCACTAGGATCGCCCCCAATCCATTGTATGGTAGCCATAGCAAAAGCGTTGCTTAGTTGGGACCTCACATTTTGTCTGTTAGTCTGGCGATATTGATTTATTAAAGTTAAAGTTAACTAACACTACCATCCAGAAATTAGGTTGGCATTGGTCTTCATTGCGCCATTTCATCCATAACTGTTTAGAATCAGGTGTGCTGAGTGACTCCTCGTGGAAGCCCATCTCGACAGCAAACTGGGTTGCCAGCTCCCCGACCAGAAATGAATGTTTTGTGTGCTCTAATACATGACGAGCAACTGATATTGCACTCTTTATCCGACGTAATGCACCAACTGCTCCGACATTCATTGTTCTCCTGGAAAATAATAATATTTTATGAGAATTACAACTTACAAAGCATGAACTTATAGCTGCCTACTTTCTTTATTTTAATCTATACTTATTGCACTTTGTTCTACAAAAACTGATGACTTTTATTATTGTGGAATATCTTTATAATTTATTGATATTGGAAAACCGGCAAGCCTATAAAATATTAAGTCTTTAACATCAACGGAGTGCAATGTCTGTATTTCTCTAATCTGTGGTAGCTTCTAAACGAGGAGGCTTCTTCTAGTCTATAAGAAAGAGACTAATGGTGATGCTGGTAGTCTTACCCATCCATAATAAGCGCATCCAGAGTTGTCTCACTGTTCTCATCGGGGCTGCCACCGTAGCCCACCGTACCATCACACTGCTGAGCCTCGCATACTGACGCCCCTTGCTCTATAGCGTCTAGAGCCAGCCCACCCTCCTTCAGGACTTCCCACGCTGTAGGCATTATGTAAACAAACATAAATATTACTTACCAAAGTTCTAGGTATCGTGTTTTTAATTTCAAATAGGGATGAATTGGTTAATATTTTTCATGTACCTGTCCGTTAAGTTCAGCCGATATTTCTTTGTATTTTATTTACAGTTGATTTGCTGCAGTGAATTTTATACTTTTGCTTACCTCTTACAGTAGAATTTGTAAATCTCCATGTAGTTATTACAATAGGAATATTAAGTTCACTTTTCACTTTATGAAAATGAGAGCCTATGAGAATTATAACAGAGATTAAGCCTAGCATATTTTTTTTGCCTACTTTTCGTTTGCCTACTTTTTTATAAAAATAGTGAGTAATGATAACACCAACGATAAAAATATACAAACACAAAGCACCGCGCGCGCGTTATCACTACAGCACAGATAACAGTTCAAAAAAATATGCGAACTATTCAACCATAGACTAAGCACGGGTGAATTTTGTCAAGTCGCTTGACTTGACTTACGACCGGTAGGTGTGCTCTGGCCTTAATTAAATTTTACAGCTGGTCACACCAAACTAAACACGTAGCAAAAAAAATGTTTACCGACCAATTGTAAAACGCTCTGATAAGTTTCTTGACTGTGATTGGTCACATAAAAGAATGAGATAAGATTTGATTTGTTTTGTTTTGACAGTTGCCATTTTCCTTCTTGTTTGTTGTGTGAATTTCAAGATCGTATTTTATTTATCCTTTCTATTAAAACTATCATATTTATAGCATTATTTGCGATGGATTTGGATACGTTCTGCCGCGAATTACCGAAAGTTGTGAGTTTGATACTTAACGAAAAATACCAAGTGGTATTAACAAGATTCTTACATTACTCATAAAAAAACTTTAAATTACTTAACTTAACAGGAGCTACATGCACATCTAAATGGTTCTTTGAGTCGTGCTACAATGTTACAATTGAAGAGATTTAATGCGGATGCAGGCCTTGTGGATAAAACAAATGCTTTCATTGATGAATTTCAAATAGGATCTGGCGACTCCAGGAACTTAGCAGAGTGAGTAATAAACATTTCCTTTGTTAGGAATATTTATAGCAGTTGACATCATCTTGATTTAAGTCAGTCGGTAATTGAATAACATCATCTGTATTCGGCCTGAAGATTAACATAGGAATGCATGCATACTAATGCTAATGGCATACTATTTGAGAATTTTCATTAAATATAATTTGTCAAACTTACACAACAACTTTATGGTCCCAAACTCGGCTATGTAATATGATAAAAAAATTACAATTTCTAGTTGTTTTCAAGTATTCAGCATTGCTCACGCCTTAACAAGTACTCCAAAAGCCCTCTCTCTGGCAACCACACTGACGCTGCAGGAGTTCCAAGATGATGGATGCTGCTACTTGGAGCTGAGGAGCACGCCTCGGGATACACCACACATGACCAAAGATCTATACATTGAAACTATTATACAGGCTATACAGTAAGTTGATATTTCAGTAATCAATGAAAAAGATATTCACTCTGATTTTCTTGCCAGATCTTCTCAGTTGAGGTCGCCTATCTATTCTGGAGGTAGACTTTAGTAAAAATTTATAAAATGACAATTTGTAAGTGCCGTAAACTAAACACCATAGGGGTAAATGTAATAAAATATTTTAATTTGAATTTTTGCCAACTGCACTAAACTACCCTGGCAATCTATGACTCAAGAGATATGTGCAGTATAATGCCAGTAGGCTTGCCCCCTATATCATTGGGACCAAAATGCTATTGGTGAAGTAGGTGAACTACAGTGCACCTCCATAACCCAGCACTGAATACAGGCATGAGGGCATAAAACCTTCCTACCTACCTTCCTCTGATTACAGTGTTCCCATATCATTGAATATTTCAGAAAGTCTTCAATACATCTCACAATGGCCTCAAGCCTCATAGTGTCAATTAATAGAAACTCAACTGCCTCAGAAGCGGAGGAAATAGCAGATGTAGCAATTAAGTTCAATAAGAAATGCCCTGATGTTGTAGTGGGTATTGAACTGAGCGGTGACCCCACAGTGGGGGAGTTTCAAACCTTTGTGCCGGCTCTCAAGAGGGCAAGGGATGCTGGCTTGAAGGTATAATTATTTTACTTAACTATTAAACATTTGTATCTAGTTCATACATGATATACTGTGAGCCTGTCATTCAGGAGGCCAATATCAAAATAATTCTGCCAGGCATATGTATATGACTCACATTGTTTTTCTGTAATAAAGATAGACCCTGGATTGAAAGAGGTTTAAAGCTATATAAGCTATACTCATAAAAGCGTTTTAGTTATTTTTTATTGCCTAGAAAGGCACACGGATAGACCAGACTGCCACAGGTCAGGTCCACTCAGATCGACCTGATGGTAAGTGGAAGCCGCTGCTCAGGACATCTGCAACTTAAGGGGAGCAGATGCGGTGCTGACCTTTTAGGGACTTGAAAACATGCCCTTTGATTCTTCCATGTTGAACAAAGGAAAGACTTCAGGCGATAATTCCACAGCTTGCACAGAAGAATGTCATAATACTCCGAAAAATACTCTGAAACTTAGAATTGGGGCTCACTGACTGTAAATGCAACGTCATGACTTTTATCCCCACTCGGGGGTAGTCAGAGGCTTGAGTGGCCATACACCACCACATTGTGGAAGTATTAACCAACTCAAAGCCCACGTTTCACCAGATAGAACCCAACGTGACAGGTGGTGAACCTTGTCGCTGTGCATACAGGAACTGACTATTCCCAGCGGATAGGTAGGTTTCCTCATGATGTCACTGACTGCTAATGATATATTTTTTGTCAGGTATCATTACATTGCGGTGAGGTGTGCAATCCAGAAGAGGTGTTGGAAATGCTACAGTTCACACCAGACAGGATTGGACACGGTGTCTGCATACACCCAAAATTTGGTGGCACAGAGCAAACATGGTCCACCTTGTGTAAATCCAAAATACCAGTCGGTTAGTATGTTTCGATTGCTAGGTTCTGGAATAACATTTTATCCTCGAAGTCGAAGCTGTGGCAATATTTATTCGAACTATAAATACCTACACCTTGTATTTGTTTCATAAATTGATATTATAGCATTTAATTGACTATAAAGCCGGCTCTACACTCATACCGCGAAGGCCCGCGAACCCGTTGTTAACGCGGCGAGAACAATGCATTTGCGGACTTTCGTGGCGTGAGTATAGAGCCAGCTTAACGGCCTTATCCCCCTGGAGGTTTGGGGGCTGTGTGGTGTATGTGAGTGATACGGAACGATCTCACCACGCACTCATACACAGAACGTTAATCGGGACACCGCAAACCGCCAGTGGCATAAGGCCTGAAGTCCATTTATAAGATTTTTTTCAGAGGTGTGCCTGACCAGCAATGTTAATACAAAGTCAACTCCAGATTATGATTCCCATCATTTCATGTACCTGTATGACGCTGAAATACCTGTAATAATATGTGTGAGTGTGGTCTTGTATTATTATAGTTTATTGCAGCTCCTGTTGTATTAATAATACCAGTTCTTTTTTTTTTTTCAGACGGATGATAAGGGCATGTTTGCAACATCACTTTCTCAAGAATATCGACTATGCGCTGAAACATTCAACTTGAGTCAATCACAATTAGCTAGACTAGCTTTAAATGCGTGTCAGTTTGTGTTTGTTGAATCCGCCCGTAAAATGTTGAACGCCAAGTTGCTCAATTTCATTGATAAAAATGAATTGTGAATAACATTCATCTATCTATGATAATAATACAGGTGATATTAATTTCTTCTGCGTTCTTTATTTTTCTTTGATTGAGTTACGAAATATTCTTATAAATTAGCAATAGGTAGGTAAGCGAAGATTGGGCACACTGTATTTTTTAATCTCAAAAGCCACAGTTTCGATTTTTAAAAACAAATCAAATGCGTTCCAGTTATATTTATTATCTGTCAAAGATTTTAATTAAGCATACAAATGCTAATCGTATTATATGAAAATTGAGAAAAATCACGTTCACTACCAATTCCTGTATATTATTAATTCTATATCTGAAGTAATTTTAGGTTATTTAGAAAATTAAAGTAGATCGGAGCTCTCTTTCACAACTAATCCAGAAGAAAGAGGGAGATAGAGCTTCTCATGAAATGTCAAATTGATCATGTTATTATTGTTGAATTACAGATTGTAGGACATGGAACGTGAGTAATATAACCTAACATTTTATTGAGAGAAGTCGAAAAACTATTTATTCCACTCTTTAGAAAATTAATAACTAAATCGGCACTATGACTGACTTATCAGATTTTGCAAGTGCGAAAGGTGCAGACTCTGAACTCCAAGATTTTCTTTTGGCGGAGAAACAGAAAGCTCAATTTCATGCACAGGTAAATATTGCAATGTACTTGCATCATTGCTTATGATTTATACTTGATTATAGGGTGATGGCCTAGAAGGGTAAGTAGCAGGCCAGCCAGATGGTCCGATGCCACAAGAAAGGTGGCCGGCACTTGTTGGATAACACTAACGTAGGCGTGAAAGAGGAGAGGTCTATACCCAGCAGTGGATGGAAACAGGCTGAGTAAAGATGATAAAATCAAACATTAAGGATTTAAACTTTCGCCAGTCAGTATGTACCCTAATTACTGGCCACCTTTGTTTTATACTCATTTCTTAGTAGCGTTACTGTGGTTTAGACCCATTTGATTCAACCACATTATAAGCAATCTTGGTTGTAAAATGCATTGTATTTACTTTCAGATTCACGAGTTCAATGACTTCTGCTGGGACAAGTGTGTGGATAAACCAGGAGCCAAATTGGACTCCCGCACAGAAACATGCATCACCAACTGTGTAGAACGCTTCATAGATGTTTCTCTGCTGATTACAAACAGATTTGCACAGATGCTGGAGAAAGGAGGGGGAATGCATTGAAGAAAAATCGTTTTTAAACTTTTTTTTAACCTTTGCAAAGGTTGATCTGCAGTCCAGTTTAAAAAATGTTTATTCAACAAGTTCTTAGTTTTAAGTTCTAGAATAATGGTGCATTTCATTCAGTCTAGTAGCCAGTCTACCCGTTTGAGTAGAAATAAATTGTTGTAGATTTTAAAATAAAATTGTTAATTCTATTTTATTTTTAGTTTTATTTAAAATATAAATTACAGATCAGTTCTTTTGAAACTATTGTTTCATTGTATAGAACACCTCACTAAGACAAGTTCATGAGGAAATGGCAATATCTTGAATAAAATATTTGTCCTTATCAGTTAATTTTTGAATTACAAAATGCAATGTATGTTGACAAATTACCTGTTAATTTATGTTAGGCATCTCAATAAGTTATTCTGTGATATAAATGATGCCCAGCAAAAATTAACTGAGAAATTATCTTCCAACTTTGCCGAGCTTAGTGTCAGTGCGTGGGTCTGCAGTCACTGTCTGAACTGCCACAAGGGCCTCATTTATATTCGTCTGCAAGTCCCTAAGGTCTTGAACAAACAGTAGCTTTAATACATCGGCCGGTTGTTGGACTAGATTCACTTCAGTTGTAGGTGGTTCAGGATGAGGTGCTGTCTTCAGAATCTTGGCTAAAGCAGACAACCGAAACTGTGGATCTGGGTGTGGTCCAACCCCAGCGAGAGTTGATACTCTTTCTATACCTGATTTGAAAGCTGGACTCGCAACTGTAACAAATTACAAGTGATTTAGTTTAAGTAATTTTTGAATAGGTAAGTATTGAATTAATTCTCAAAATTACTTACAATCAAGGTTGTCCAAGGGATTGGAAGACACTACGTTCGGAGCAGCCTGCTTAGGCTTCTCAGCTTTAGCTTTCTTATATTTTTCAACTGAAATGTAATTCATAATAATAATTTTAGTATATTCTATTTATATAAAATAAAAGATAGAGTGGGAAAACTAAACATACCATTATCCGCATATTCTAATCGCACAGCGTACGACAAAAGCCAGTTTAGTTGTTCATTTAGCGAGCCCTCAGCAGTTGGGCTTACCAAGTCCCTTTGATATGCATCGTAAGCCTCCTTCCAACCGTCGCTATCAATTTGTCTCAGCCCTTCCCGCTCTTCTATCTTATAGTGTCTAATCTTCTGATCCTCCAGCCAAAGAATCACACTCCTATATTCCTTTTCGTCTGCAAAATATGGGTATGTTATACCATTCACGCGTAGGCAGTGATTTATCAAGAATTATTACGCTTACCGTCACAATTGAAGGCTTCTGGATTCGGATGGCCCAAAGCGGTTAATTTCAACCTGAATATTTTACTCATAGTAGTAGTTATTTTCTGTGTCGGCGAATCTTTCGATGAAATTATTGGAGGACGATCTAACCAAACAAATTCAGTAACTCAAGTCACAACTGTCAAGAAGGTACGGTACTGTCAACGCGAACCATTCTTGAAATTTTGAACTTAGGTTGGTAGCACTTCTGTTCTGTCAATGCCTTGAGAGCCGTGTCAATGTCAACATTCAAATTGTCAATTCGACGAGATTTTATGGTGCGTTCCAGTCACTGTTAATTTTGTTATTTTCGTTATTTTTGTCCACAATTCACGTTCCACTCGCACCCAGTTGTACTGAAAGTATCGTTTTTAACACTTTTTGTGGACGAAAATGACAAAAATTACGGTGAATGGAACGCAGCAATTGGTTGGGAGATGAGATTTTCTTTTCGATAAATTATCATAATTATTACTATTTGTACCTATTTATTTGGATTTGATATATAGTACTAATTTACATATATAAATAGAATGTCTTTGCCTAATGAGACTATGGTTCTTTAAACAGAATGTCCTTGTATTATTTGTTTAAAAACAAAAATTTGTACAGCTAACATTGACGTGTTATCTTAACCGCGAAAGATATTACGAAGATCACCATGTCGTGGGTAAAAGAGAACTGTGTTTCATTCTTTCAATTGTTCTGCATAAAAGTTGTGAAGACTGGACGCGTGCCGCAGCATATATCGTTCATTATGGATGGGAATCGTCGTTACGCCAAAAAGAACTGTGTTGATAGTAGTGCTGGACACTATAAAGGGTTCGACAAGTTATCCGAGACTTTAAAGGTTTGTTGTTATCCATGTTCAATGTGTCATGCATTTAAATCAAGCAAGTCTAGGTAAAGCTTATCTTTGTTTCTCCACTAATTTGAAATCATGTCTAGCTCTGGAAGGGGTTGTATGCATTGCAACTCATACACTCAGGCAAGTTTTTAAATTAGTTGCAGTAATGAGAGCTAATCAAATTAAGAAGCCTGAATCACTTATTTATCTGCATGTCATCATATGCATATAAGATCTAAGTGACCATTATTCGTTATAGTCTGTCATGTGATCAATTTATGCAGTCTAATAACATTTATATATTCCAGTGGTGCCTAGATCTTGGGATTCCTGAGGTGACAGTTTATGCATTCAGCATTGAAAACTTCAAAAGAAGCAAGGAAGAGGTAGACGGGCTCATGAACTTGGCTAGAGATAAATTCCAGAGGCTGTTAGAAGAACTGTATGTTGATTACACTATGCTTCTAGTATAATAAACTTTTACCCCCAAATTCATAGAAAGTTATGATCAACTAGCAGTGGAATTACAAATCACATTTGTTCCTAAAAATGCTCTTCAAAACAATTGTAAACTGGCTAAAAGCTCTATGAATTTGGGGGTTAAACTATTGTTCAAGAATCTTATAACTCTAATATTATGATTATCATTTGTTTCCGGTGAAGGAAAACATTGTGAGGAAACCTGTATGTCTTAGAAAATCTAACAAATTTTCCATGACATGAAATGCACAAAATCAGTATAATTTTAAGAAATTGATAATATTTCAAAAACTTTTTGCATAAGTCTTCTGGCAATCTTTGTTCACAGTGATCAAATAAATGATTGGGGAGTGAGGGTCCATGTAGCTGGTAGATTGTCGCTACTTCCCGAGGACTTGCGGGCGCTGGTGTCGCGTGCGATGTTGGCGACGCGGGACAATAACAAACTGCGACTCAACATTGCATATGCTTATACAGGTAACTAGAAATGGATGATGCTTCTTATTTTGTTATCTAAAGGTTAATTACTGGTAAACTTAATTTGAAGCCTACAACGAAAAATAAATGCTTATTCCTAAATAAGCTTAAGTACCAACATGGCTTAATAAGTCATTGTGAATTAAACCCTAATTTTTGACTTTTTTTTTACAATTAATTTAAACATTAGGTTCATGATGAAAATGTCCATACACCAATCATACATTCCTAATTCAATGTTTTTCTTGAAGATTCCTACAATATTTATTTTGCAGGTAGAGATGAAATCAGCCGAGCAGCATCACACATAGTGGACGGAGTCAAGAACAATGAAATATCGCCGCAAGACATTGACGCCGAACTTGTGTCACAGACATTGGAACTTGGAGAAGCCGAACTTTTAGTCAGAACTTCAGGGGAAGTGAGGCTTTCTGATTTTATGTTGTGGCAGGTATGAATTATAACATTTACAACCCTATAAAATTACACTATAGGACTAAATATGTTATATTTTGTCCAAATGAGTGCCGTTTCCCCTCATAATAAAATTGCCAATTATTCTGGAAAAGTCACTACACCAGTTTGAAATCCACCAAATTATTAAGATACCCAGCCGTGTGTTAAGAATGTCCCAGGATTAAGACTATGATTAGCTTGTGATATAGGACTGTACTTTGACTTTTGTTTTTTTGCAGGTATCCAACACAGTGTTATACTTTACGGATGTACTGTGGCCTGAATTTACAATATGGAACCTATTGGCTGCAATTATACATTTCCAAAGATACGCGCCGCCCGCTAAAGAGGACAATCCTATTAGCGATACGAAACAGCAGTTCCTTGATAAACTCGAAAGCCAAAGATGGCAGGAGTTAGAACAAAATATTAGCTGTTGACAGCATTTAGAAACTATAGATTTTATTTTGAAAGCTGTAAATATTATAATAGAGAAATATGTAATAAAACCATGTTTTGTTCTAAAATTAAAAGTATACTTATTGGTATTATTGCATAAATTACTACAATTAATTGTCTTGTTGATTGCTTTGAGTAAGTAATCATAAGTTTCTTCATTTCCCTTTGATGGTGTATTTGGAATATATCTTTGTGGGGTCGTAGGGCTCCCACCTTGAAGCTGGGAAGATATGTTTGTTTCTTTCATACCAGGACCTGAAAAAAATAGATTTTTCTCACATTTACAATGGGATGAGTATTTTTTATGAAATCAAAAGATGATAATGGGAAATAACATACCTCAAAAGTACTTTACCGGCATGAGAGTCTTGCTTTTCTTGGGAGGCATCATTCACCAATCGAACATCATCCGAGGCATCAAATTGGAATAGAGGACCGCTTTTACCTCTTGCCTGGAATAATGATATATTTATAAAACAATTATGTATATTTAATTTATAGTGGTGTGCAAAGGTGCAATAGGGACAGACACAACACAAAAACCACATTAAAATTCTATTGTGCATCAAACTCTCCAAAAATCAAACTAAATGTGTTACAATGTCATTTTTCAATTAGTTTTGTCAGGACTAAATTAAATTTCAGTCCAGTTTATCATAAAGGAATCAGCACAATAATTTTCAACACATACCTTGGTTACAATAAAGTCGTAGAATGTGTAATGATGTGGTAATATAAGATCTTCCTTCACATACATGAGCTGATCTGCAGATACTGTCTTCAGTTCGCTGAACTCTGGCCTCAGTGTGTCCAGACATCTCTGTAAAAATTGGTATATGGAGTTGCCTAAAACAAACATAAATTACATTTACAGTAAGTACATTTTTATTTTCCCTAATATAACTCTTATTTCTAATGCCTTCTACAAAGTCAAGAAAAAATGTTTAAAATCAAAATAAAATATCACAATTGAATGGGAACAAGCTCAGGAACAATAGGCTAAAATAACAGTATTTTATTTAACACATGTGGTTGAGAAGCTTCCCATAATTGTGGAAAATATACTTTAATGGGTTGCCAGGATTAATCCCTTTTATGCTTTAAACAGAGGACAAGACACAATTAATTTATTTCCTCTATGCTCGCAGAAATAAAGTTTATTCATAAAAAGCTATTTGAAATGGTTGTGTAGTTATGTTTTACCTTTTTTCAATGTGACATTTCTTCTGTGTCCTGATCCATCCCAGTAACTGAATGTGACGGTAATCGGCTCGTCCTTTAGGCTCGCTTGTGTCATCACCCACTCTAGCCGAAGCTCTTCTCGTAATTTGAGATCGGCCTCCTCCCTCTCTCTATCGGGTAGGAATGATGTGTCCACGTCAGGATTCTTTCTAATCTTTTTCAATGTCTGTAAATTAAGGAAGTTTTTATGCAGCAAACTGTGATACATGACATTAGTAAACCAGCCCAGATATTTTACCATTTATATTTTCTTTCAAGTACAGCTATACAAAAATACCTTACCTTAATTTTAAGATATTACAACTGCAGGTGGGAGTTCAATCAACACCGCAAGACAGCAGACGTCAGTTGGTCCATAGAAATTGAATGCTGTCTGCCGTCGCGGCACATGTCATGGGCACAATTTCTATGGACCGACTGACGTCTGCTGTGTTGCCACGTTGATCGAACTCCCACCTTAACCAACCATAAGATGATTCTGAAGCAAAATGATTTATAAAAAAAAATTGTGATGTTACTCCCACCATATTAAAGGGGTGTTTTAACAATATTGCAGTCACATTGCAATTGTTTTACAGATGTGACTCCAGCCTACATACGTTATAAGAGATGTATGGACAATGTTGATTAGTGAGAGTGTGTAAAATTACATACTGGTTCCTCTTCCCTCCAATTCTTATCGGGTTTCTCATCAGCTGACTCCTCCTCCTCATCCACTTCCTCTTCTTCTTCATTCATATCAAATGACAAGGCTTGGATCTGGAGTTGTAAGAATATTTTTTAGTAAATAAGGTTCCTAGTGCCGAGTCTCATGTTATTAAGAACTAAGGATTATTACCTGCCGTTTCTGTTTATTCTTCTGGGCCTGTTTAGCTTCTATTTCCTTCTGTCTCTCTTTCTCCTTCTCCGCTTTCTTCTGTGCCAGTTTTTTCTCTCGTTCCTTTACTATGTGCTCTTGTTTTGCTTTCATCTCATCTAGTGTGACCAAACCGATAGTAGAACTCTTCAACTGTTGTTCAACAGCATCGTAATGAGTAGCAAACTTGTTTTCAATGTTGTGTATCTTCAAATCTTCTTCTATTTTCTTCTTGCGAAGTTCTATTTCTTGCTGGGCCTTCTCTCTTTTCTTCATGAGGTGCATGGCTCTGCCAGCCTCAGACGCTGCTCCCTTGTAGTGCGCCATGATCAGGCTGTTTCTTTAAATTGTGGACTATACCGTGATCCTGAAAGATTATCCTGAGATTTACAAATAAAAACAACAAAAGCCACTGAACAAACAGCTTTTCCAGAAACAGTCTCAGCCAGGGTTGCCAGACCAAAATTTCAAAAACCAGGAAATGAGATTAAAAAAAACCAGGAGACTGATCTGATAAATCAGGAGTTCCATAAAATTCTCATGCTGCGTTCCATTCGACGTAATTTTTGTTATTTTCGTTCACAAAAACTGTTAAAAACGATAATAATGATCACTTTCAGTACAGGTTGGTTCCAGTGGAACGACATTTATGAACAAAAATAACAAAAATTACGTCGTCTGGAACGCAGCCTTATAAGTACTTTTTGTTTAATACAAATGGCTATTCATTTTTGTTGTTAAATCAAAACAATTTTTATTTTTAGTATGTTTTTAGTTCTCAAGACTCCGGCAAAAAACAAACGACAGCTGCTATTACATGCAACATTTAAATGTATTTTAGAACATATCAAATATTATAGTACTGCAAAAGTTTAGTCGCGAAGCGTTGCGACTTGCGTCGTCGTCCCTTCTCCCTTACGCATGCGCAATAAACAACAATGTTAAAGAATCGGCGATCGATAAAGGCTTATTGCAAAAACACCCCTAATAAACTGAGTTAGAGCATGATATAGAGTGTTTATTCCATTAACTTATTACTATTAAAAATTGGTAGTTCAGTCAGAAGGCGCAGATACGTTCCTGCTTGTGGTATGTAGGTATGTATTTATTTCAAAACACAAATATCAGGAGATTTAATAATAAAATCAGTAGATCAGGAGAATATCAGACAAATCAGGAAATCTCCTGGAAAATCAGGAGATCTGGCAACCCTGGTCTCAGCTCAGCGGACAAGTCAGTCAGACTCAGACAGACAGATGCAAAAAGAGGACCAATGTCAATGTCAATAATGATTGATCGATTCGATTGACAAACTGACAGACAGGACAGCCAACCTAAAAACAAACCATTGACAATGGCTGAGCTTCGTTCTGAGGCTTTAAGTTTAAGTGCAGTTCTTGTGTAGCTTATTTTTTAACTCGCTCGAAAGTCCGGAACATCTACTCGGTTATTTTATATTTTGATAACCTCAAAAATTCTAACGTCTTTCTAAACATCGATTTTTATAGTTAAAAAGCTGCAACTGGGCTGAGCCTCCTGAACTCTGAGGTACGAAAGGACGTCAGAGTGAAAAGTTGCGCCCAGGGTGTAGCCTCTGAACGCGTCCCAGAATATTTTTTTATTCTGATTTCTGTGTTCCACTGGTTCCACAGATTATAAATGCTGCGTTCCATTCACCGTAATTTTTGTTATTTTCGTCCACAAAAAGTGTTAAAAACGATAATTTTGATCACTTTCAGTACAAGTTGGTGCGAGTGGAACGAGATTTGTGGACGAAAATAACGAAATTTACAAAATTAACTGTGAATGGAACGCACCAATAGTGTTTGTTCTTTCGTTCGTTCGTTTTCGTTTGTGCCGGCTGCCGGGCGTAATACATTTGCGTTTTTTAGCTACTGTTCTGCTTTGAATTCTTTATAAATACGCAGATTTATAACAATGAACGAAACAATATTATTTCCATCACCAAATTGGTTCCTCGTGTCCAATTTAGCTATAAGCGAAGACGGGTGGTTGATTTACGGAGGGCCAAGCAAAAGCCTTTGTGTTTTGGAGCCCCTCGATTCAAATCTAAACCTCGTTATCTTGGGAAACCAGGGATATCAAGCGCATGTTGTCAACAGGGCGCACTCCGAAAAGTATGTTAATTTTCTTTGTTTTGCATGACATGGTGGTGATTCAATTTCTATCCTGTTTTTATTATTATTTTTAGAATTGTCAGCGTGGATATATCTCCAGAATGGTCAGAGAAGCGGTCATTTCTCACTGGTAGTGCGGATGGTTTGGTCAAGCAATGGGCCTTAGAAAAAATTGACAAAACATTAAAAATTAAGTCTACCCACACTCATGAAAAACATCAACAGGAAAAAGAGGTAAGTTCACAACAAATCATTTATAATTTAGCATCTACGTAAAAAAAAGATATTGTGGAAGGCCTAGACTTCCCTTTTCCACTACAGATGGGTGTAGAAATGCTGAAGTTTGGGGCTGCACCTATAAGGCGATTGCAATGTGATTATTTTGCTATTCGCAATGGTGTTATGCCTGCCTGCTCACATAGCGTTGCTGTTTGAAAATGTATACAATTATTCTTTTAAAAAGAGTAACCATTGAGTTTCTTGCCAGCTCTTCTCAATGGAAGCAACATTACGAACCAATGGTAACGCTAAAATATTGTTTATTTTTGACGATTTATAAATGATTTATCTAGCTAACATTACCAACCCCCTGTAAACATGGCAGTGGCTACATTACATGAAATTTATTTTTTAATAGTTGTAGCATTGCAATTGCTAATATTACTTTTTCATACTATATAGATGTTTACATTTTATATTTTTTGTTGTCTTCAGGAGGTAGTAGGAGTGCAGTACAGTAATGAAATCTACGCAATAACAGTAGGTAGTTACGGTAATATTGTAAAATGGGACCTGAACTCCAATGTTGTGAAGACGTACAGCAGTTTCCTGAAAAACTTCAAGCCGGTCTGCATGTCATGTTCTCGACACGTGCCATTGAATGTAGCGGTGGGCACAAAACAGGGTGTTATATTCGTTATAGATTTAGACGGTGAGATTTATAATTTTGTTTTATATGTATATTTTTATAATAATTTGATAATACTCCAAGACATGATACCTAAATTACTTTCCAAACAGGCTCTGGAAAAATTATCTACAAAGTAAGAGGTCAAGACGATGAAGTTATGAACATAAGCTGGTGTCCACAATACGAAGTTGAGGTGAAAAAAACGCTCAACGAATCAGAAAAACGATCATTCCTCACTGACAGATTAAACGCAATACGTAATGCACCAGAACCAGAAAACTTAGAAGTTTCTGGAACTGTCAAGAACCTTCCAGAAGACAGTTTTGATGAGTCCGTAGTTGTGGAGGATGATACGTTTGATATCTATAAAGATCATGAGCCCGATGAGTTTGGACATAAGAAGTATGAACCAGAAGAAATTGTTGTGAAAGTCAAAGAGGATAGCCCAAAAGATTCGGACTACTTAGCTGACTGTATGAAGTTGAAAGATGATATATTGAAGAGAAAGACCCAAACGGAACCATCTATAGAGTTGTTGGTGGATGCGTTGGATAAAACACATGTTGATAATGATGCACAAAGTACGAGTAGTATGAGTTCTGCGAAGGAACCAGAGAAAACAGTGGAAGTCGACCAAACAAGTGGTCATCCACATAAGCATCTGTTGGCTACGATTGGTAAATACGGGTAAGTTGCACCATGTATGCTCTCTGTAAGTTGCAGATGTCCAGGGTGACTATGTCCACATACTGTATAGTGAACTAGGGTGCCCTATATGCAGTATCTAATGTGCACACTATACAACTACATCTTCTGTAATGCACAGTGTTTTTTTTTACTAGAAAACAGTGAAATTGTTATTTTATTCTTGAAATGCTAGAGTAGAACACCCGGATTTCAATCCCACTTAGTTTATATAAAAAAAAGAAGTTTTCTTGACTTTGAGCTCGAAAATCCCATCCCACTAACATTATAAATGTGAAAGTTTGGATGGATGGATGTTTGTTACTCTTTCACGCCAGAACTGCTGAACGGATCCGGATGAAATTTGGCACAGAGATAGATTATAGTCTGGAATAGCACATAGGCTATTTTTTATCCCAATAGTATGTTCCCGAGGGACAAATACGCGGACGAAGTCGCGGGC
Organism: Drymonia ruficornis; assembly: GCA_947859195.1. Classification (NCBI taxonomy): domain Eukaryota; kingdom Metazoa; phylum Arthropoda; class Insecta; order Lepidoptera; family Notodontidae; genus Drymonia; species Drymonia ruficornis. The sequence goes on along the minus strand of OX401910.1, from coordinate 3,728,403 downwards.
AAAAGCTAGTTGTGTAATAAATGTGTCTCTTCCAGTGGGGTGCGAATATGGTCCAAATCGGGCAAACTGGTGGGGTCGTGCGCGGTGCCTAGCTTCAAGAACCAGAGAAGTAAGGTCCCAGTGTGGCCCACACTGCTGTGGTACAAGCCTGACGTGTTAATCATTGCGGACGGGAAGAGTCAGCTGTTGGAGTGCAATCCATTGCAGATTGACTGGTAATGTGTAATAATTTTTTAACCTTAACCCCGGCTGTACATGCTCGGCGAAACAAAACGAGAAAGGCCGAGTATGAGTGTGTACATGGTCGCCTCGTGGCGTCTCGTGCCCTCGTTCGCTCTCGGAACGTGTCGCTTTTTCGCTCGAATCAAAGGGTTTCTTCTAGGTCCATCGCAATGCAACAGCTTAAGGCATAAGCCGTGTGTTGCGTCGTTAAGCCGATTGCACCTACCCCCCTTGACGGCCCCCATTGGTGGTGACCGCATCACATATGCGAAAACATTAGAACTTGCCGTCGCTTTTTAATTGCCTTAACTACGAACCGGTGGTAGCGCTAAAATATTGTTTCTTCTTGACTATTTATAAATGCTTTATTGAGCTTACATGAAAAAAAAGTTTGACTTTAACTTACCAGTTACTCGCAAGATTATTGGGCACAATTGATTGCAGCTCATATATGGGCTGGATCGACTGGGGTAGTACTACCCTCTTACAAAAGATCGTCGTGAACTAGCAAATTTACATCGGTCGGTCCGTACGCGCGAAGGATCCAGTGCAAACTTACCAATACATCATAACATTCATAGTCTTAAATATTTGAGAGCAATTTACCTAGGAATAACTCTGAACCTTATCCTAAACAGTAAAAACAAACTGGAATGGCGTACCGTGCACACGTGCCACAAGCGCGGGCTGTACTGCGTCGCGTCGAGCGCGCCGCGCGTGCAGGCCGCCACGCACGCGCCGGACCACTGGCCCGTGTGGACGGTCTCGCAGGACCGCAACATGATCAGATACGATATGGAGGACAAGAAGATGTTGGCTACCCTCGCTACATGCGGGGGATTCCTGTATACTGTGCAGATGTGCCCTTATGATGCTGGGATGTAAGTGTTATAATCACCAGATTGGAAAACTTTTGTTACGTAATTAATTCAGAAACTGTTTAAGTCATTCAAGTTAAATTACTAATTTGTTTCTAGAATGTAATAGCACTAGTTTTTCCATTGCGGCTCGTACACGCCGGTACTCAAAAGAAACTGGTTAGTAATTAATTAGTAATTAGTGGCCCGCAACTCGACAAGCGTACTTGAGTGATTGTGTTTTGTATTTTTTTGTGCTATGGAGCTTTGGAAGTTATGTTTCTTTTGAGTAGCGCCTTGAACGTGCTACGTGCGGCTCGCGATATTAATTAGTAATTACTAACTTTTACGCCTTAGGTTAAAATTCTTCGTATTCTTAGCTTAGCTATAAATGTTAACTACTGTAAAAATTTCATCTTTTGGGCTGTGCACATCTTGACTGATAAATGCTCCTATAAGGGCTCAGTTTTTTCCTTTTGAGGTACGGAACCTTAAAAATAAAATTGTAACTACCAGGGTGGCAGTAAGTGTAGGCGATGGCGCGGTCCGCGTGTGGCAGACGATGATGCCGCTAAGTAAACGCAGCAACCTCACTCCGGGCAGCGTGCGCTCCTACTGGCAGAACGTGCAAGGCAAGGTGCTCACCGTCGCCTGGCACCCCACCATTGAGAACTTGCTCGCTTTCGCCACCGCTGAAAATAGGGTAACGTATTTTATAATGATTTACAATTTTGTTCCGGGTCATCGGTTAGGAAATATAGATTTGTAAAAAATGTAATGTAACGTCACGACTTTTATCCCCGTTCGGGGGTAGTCAGAGGCTTGAGTGGCCATACACCACCACATTGTGGAGGTATTAACCAACTCAAAGCCCACGTTTCACTAGATAGTCAGAACCCAACGTGACAGGTGGTGAACCGTGTCGCCGTGTATACAGGAACTGGCTATTACCTAATCCCGAGGGATAGGTAGGTTTCCTCACGATGTTTTCCCTCACCGAGAAATATAGATTTCAACAGAGTATTTATAATATACAGATACATTCGCACATTTTACTATATGTTCGTACGTCGACGAAGACCATGATGAGTCTGACTACCTCGACATGTGTAAATATTCCCGTTTATAGTTCACGGTGTAATATTTATAGTTGGTATGTTTTGGTAAATTAGTTAGTAAATAAGTCCAGGTAAATAATTAAAATAATTTATTAAATGTTCTACACTGGTTTCACTGTAACTAATTATAAATGGTAAAGTGGTTATTTAAAATGGTTTATATAAATGGTTAATTTGGGGTGAGTACGCTCGCGGATACGCGCCGATTCCGTCAAAGTTCGTACTGTCGGTCCATAGGTATTGGACCGCATTATATTAACCCGAGCGCAGCCTAAAGTGCTGAGGTGTTCGGTTGCGTAGCTCCGAACAACAAGCTTAGTAAAGTCATCCTTAGTTTTACCATATGGTCTAACTTTTAAAAATGTATTCTTCTATTCTATTGTATTAAAAAAAACATTGTAGGAAGTTGTACCAACTTCTGCTGCCACCAGTTTTTCTTTCTTAAGGCAGGAGTTTGATGCAAGCGGCAGACGGCCGACATGAGTCGGCAGACGTCAGTTTCATACAAATTATCGCGATGACATGTGCCGCGACGGCACGACGGCTTTCAATTTCTATGAGATCGACTGACGTCGGCCGTCTGCCGCTTGCATCGAACTCCTACCTTTAAATAAATCATTACACGAGTCGATCAGTATTGAAAAAAAATATCTGATTAGTAGTGTGTCAATTTTATGTTTTTATATTCGCATCTAATGGTTCCTAAGACGGTCCCCTTGTATCTCCTATGGTTTCGGATATCCCCATACTGTCTCGTTAAAAACACACTGTATTTTGAAAGTGTCTTTAGATAGATAGATAACACTTTATTGTACACCAGTCAAAAACATAAACAACAATGTCAAACAAAACAAGAAACAGAAACAGTGTACAGTGCGCGGTGTTATCGCAAGCTGCGATCTCTTCCAGACAACCTTTGGATGGAAAGGATTCCATGCGTTCCATCGATTCCATGCATTCTTTAGTTGCGGGTGAAAGTTAGTTTGTAATAACATGTTGTAGGTGGGTATAATCGAGACGAGCGGCAAGAGCGAGAAGGCGGCGCGCGTGCTGGTGCCCGCGCTGAGCGGCGCCGTGTACTCGCTGGGCTGGGCCGAGCGCGCGCTACTCGCGTGCGGCGGCGGTGACCTCGTCAAGTACCACACAGACAAGCCGGACGAAGGTACACTACCACCAGATGTAGCATTACAGTATATTCTCGCTAATCCGGCACATCAATAGTCCGACACGTCCAATAATCCTACATCCTTCGTCCGAGCCTCCCTAGTCCCGCTCTACGCATATTCAATTTAAAAAGTGTAGCTAAAAATTCTTGTTTTTCTATATCCAGTAATCCGAACATTTCAATAATCCGGCACCCCCTAGTTTTTAATAATAATAGTGTCGGATTTGTGAGACTACTGTATAAATAATTTAATATATCAATTCAAATAAAAATACGAAACGATACGTTTCGCATGACGGATGGTACGTTTTCCTAAACTCCGAAAATGTTTCGGATCCGAAGTTCGGATTCGAAAGTCGTGATTTGACGTTTGCCGAAACGAAACGAAAATGTACCATCCGTCTGCCGAAACGTTTCGTTTCTTGTTTCGGAGTAGCTCTATTGACCCTTAGTAATCATCATCGATCAATGCGGATGCTGATATTGGAAATGATGCTGATGCTGATGTTGCACAAGCCCGGTTTGAGTGTTGTTTGTTGTGGTGCAGCACCGGAGCGCGTCCCAGTGGTGGTGGAGGGTGAGACATGGCGCGTGGCGGCAGTAAAGTGGTCCCGGCGCGGGATCCTGTGCGGCTCCAACAGCGGCGGCGTGGCCCTGCTGGCGCCAGAACCACCGCACAACACCCTCGCCGTCGCATTCGTATTCACGTTAGTAATTAGTATACACTTTCAAATAATTACTATTGTAGGCTACACTGTACTACAAGTATTACTAAGTACACTATACACAACGATGTATTGAACCTTTAGATGCGCCTTATCGTGCTTATTTTAGAAACATAAATGCAATGTGCCTCGTTCCTTCCACTCGACACCACCAAAACGACACCATCGGTGGTGTCGTTTGGAATCTCTAGTCCATACGACACCACCCTAGTGATGTCCAGAAACGCGTGTTTTTGACAAACAGCTCCCAGTTCATTAAAATAAATAAATAAATATCAGACAACATCACATACATTGATCCGACCCCAAAGTTATTATTTCAAGTTATCTATAGTTAAACGATAATTAATAAAACAGAGTTTATGAAATAAATATAAACTAAACTAACTAAACTAACAGATAAATATAAACTTTATCAAATGACATACCTCATTAATGAAACTGCTTGAACTTAATTGGAGTTTTCATATCAACAACTTTGTATGTAGGTAACCTCACTAATAGTCGGTGGTGTCGTATGGACTAGAGATTCCATACGACACCACCGGTGGTGTCGTTTTGGTGGTGTCGAGTGGAAGGAATGATGTGCCTGACCACAGAGTAAAGACTAAAGAAAGAGGTGCCCTTATTAGATATTTGTATGAAACAAAACGTGGTCATTGTTTTTTCATTTTCATTTTACTATTTACCGGTAAATAGTTGAACTACTCGCTTCATTTTATGTCGATATTAGTACTAGGCCGACCACTCGGCCGACTTGCTTAGGGCCAGTCCCCTTAGTAACTGGTCTATGTGTCTGACGTCCACTCTTTGGTGTAGTCTGGCCTTTTTTGTCGTGGTATTATCCTAGCCTTACATTATGTAATAGGTAGATAGGTAGGGTAGATGATATTATTATGCTCTCAGTGAGTGGCATATAAAAACTGTCTAACTGTATACCTAAGCTCCATCCAGTCTTGCGTAGCCGAAGAAAGCGTTGACAGTCTTTTCACAGGTTCAGTCCGCATTCAAATGCAATTTAATGTCATAGTAGAAAGAGTGGGGAAGTAGGTTCTCTTCATACAACGCACCGCGCGCGGCTTGTATGTGTTCGCCATAGTATAGTAGCGACGCCGCACGCACACTCAAACAAAATCTCGACCCGTTTCGGCATGCGAAACAATGAGATTTTGAATGAAGATAGCCTACTTCCCCACTCTTTCTACTATGGTAATATGAACGTAACCCGTCTATGTGATTTAACAAGCGTATTGCCGCTTCTATTTTAATTGCAGTAAAATGATCCACTCAATGCAGTGGCATCCTTTAGAGACGACCAGGTCTGTTGAAGAGTCTCCACACAAGAATATCATCGCGGTGTGCTCACTAGACAAGGAACACACTATTGCATTATTGGAATATGGAGAAAAGGATGGTAAGTAGAACTATCTCTCATTTCAGTTTTTTTTTAAAGCTCTGAAAAAACACGCGACATTGTACATCATGCTAGAGTCATATAATGGTCTAGAGGCCATCCCACTAACACCCAATACGGGGATTTTTTTGTTCAGTTACATAAATAATGTGGCAAACAAGCATACGGTCCGTCTGACGCTTGCAACACGCAAGGCATTGCTCACAAGTTGCTGTTATGATGTATTATTTCAATTTGTTCGTGTATTAATGTATGTGTAATGTTTTGGTGGGAACCTGCTCCGTATGCGTGCAGATTTCAAGTAAGCGGTGTCTTGAACTGAACACGGAAGGCGAAATACAACCCACGGAACCAAGCGGTCGTCAAAATCAATTATAAACGCTATGGAGCAGGGTCGCGGCGAGCGGCCGCCGCGCGAGCCAATGTTCGAGGGTTTTTCTTACGTTTGCCGTATATCATTACTTCCCAGGATTTGTTCCTTATCAGCGACACTAACAAATGGTGTAATAATACAGTGTGTTTTTTATTTTTCAAAAGCCTCGGGTTTGATTTCTGGCTAGGAAAACTGATATTTCAAAAATCCAATGATACAGTTTTAGTTTTCATCAAAATCGGGTCCGAGACTTCTTTGAGTACTTTTCGCTATTCCTCATAGATTCGGATTTGGTCATCCACGTACACTTGGAAAATTCATCCTGTATATTGTTTTGTGTGTGTCAGACGGCAGCAAGCAGTTATCGGAGTGGAAGCGTCTGGCTGGTCACGCGGCGCCCGTGCTGCAGCTGGCCTGGAGCCCGCATCGCGACGCGTACCTGCTCTCCACCTCGCAGGACTCCACCGTGAGGGTATGTACATCTGCTTTTTTGTTATGGCCTCGCTTTTCACTAGGCCAGTATTTTCTTGGAAGAGGTTTCTTAACGCGTCTCCTTGGTAGAAATAGTCACGTGATGAAAAAGCGTTACGCATTGGTTATCTCTCGAGACGTTCGCTTCCGTCCGACGTAGTTGGGATTATTATCGGATAATTAATATCGAGTGAATATTTTTTTACTACCTAAATTGTTTTTTTTATAAAAAAAAAACATTAAAAAATACTTACTTACTTTTTTATTAAAATCGTGACTAAACTTCGTTCCTGACCGTCCCCCGACCGCACACGTTTTGAAGCAGTTACCGTAGCCTATAAATTCTTGCAATAACAAAGGTATACGGAGATATCGTTGTAATGGAACGCGGCGGAGGGCATGTGCGTGGATAGTTCCACTAGCTATGTCTAAATATCGGCAATCAACCAAAATTAGGGTAGACTGAGAACCCACATAATGAGATAAAGGGTAAATTACGTCACACGAATTTCATGATTTTTTATCCCTCCCCTTTGCCACAGCTGAGCACATTTGTGAGACTCCCCCTCCCTAGTGTGACGTCACATATTTTTTACAATATTTTTCGTTAACAGTTCAAATTTCGGTTTTAATACTTAGATATATTAGATTTTTAAATGTGACGTCACGAAACTTGGGACCCCTCCCACCCCTTGTCACAAAATGTCACATTTCGTTGACCCCCCCCCCCATTTATGGATGGCCCCTCTATCTTCTTCCAGGAAGAAGATAGAATGGAACATGATTGTTGGTATCGTTGTAGATATGGAACGCTATGGAGGGCGTGTGCGTGTCGATCTTCGCTGGTCACGCGCAGGCGGCGCTGGGCGCGGCGTGGTCGCCGCTGCCGTGCTTCGAGGACCACGTGCTGTCCGGCGGCGCCGACTGCTGCCTGCGGCTCTGGAGTATCGACCAACACCCCGCCGCCGACTATGTTGGTAAGCACTACTCATTTAGTGCTTATTACTTTCGCTGGTTTCATAAACACTTCTCTTCAAAAAAATCGAAACACCTCTGAAGTTAGATTTTGAATGAGTTTTATGTTTTTTTTTACATTAAACAAAAAATAATAATAATGCCAGTTAATTGCGGATATTATAAGGTATCGTTTAACGAATATTAATGTTTCAAATTAAAATTGCATTTCTTTAGCTATCGTATTTTGTTCAACAGGTATGTGTTATACCTTATAAGAAAAATTTGTAACATTTTAGAAACCAAGGCGTAAAACAAAAAAAAACTACAAAATGTTTATTCAGTATCTCGTATCTCCTCCCCGGGCTCTAATGACTGCTTCCATGCGGAAATTCCGAACGGAGAAATTCCGACGATTAAAACATACTCTTGAACAAAACACGATAGCTAAAGAAATTTAATTTAAATTTGAAACATTTTTTGTTTAATGTAAAAAAAAACAAAATATAAAACTTATTCAAAACCTAACTTCAGAGGTTTTTTTGATGAGAAGTGTATCTTATACTTTTCCCTTGTGTACCTTACAGAAACGAAACCCGAAACAATTACAAAGAAAAAGAAGAAAAACAAAAGGGAAACCAAGAAATCCGAGAGCGAAACGGCCGAAGGGGGCGAACAGGTCGCAGCGACCATGGAAACAAAGATCAAAGCGTCTAAACGGTTCCTATTCCCAATCACAACCAAACAGTTACACCCGTGCAGTATACATGGCCTCAGGAAGATGCTGGAGATGAATCTAGACAAGAACTCAGGTGCGGTGGGATCAGAGGTTCCACAGGCAGACGGCGATACCAACTGCGATACGGACTATATCAAGATGTTTGGCAGCATCAATGATGTTAATCAACTTTTGGATAAAGAGAGTAAGTTCACAGATAAATATTCATTTATAATCAGGTGACGTAGGTCATAGGTCCATAGACAGCTTCAAATTTTGACGCTTGGTAATAGTAGTTGAATGAACCGCTTAGGGTGAGGCCCCATTAGCGCGTTGCGTTGCGTCATCGCAAGATTTTGTACTGGCGCATCACCCTCCCCCGCTTCGTCTCTCGCCCGTCGACTCTTTGATTCGTTGCGACGACGCAACGCAACGCTCTAATGGGACCTCGCCCTTAGCTAGCTCATTATACTGGGTGATTGCGAGTTCGATTCCTGCCCCAGAAATTTTCGAAATATTCGATTTTTTACCAATTTGAAAGAAATCTTTTCGAATTTACCCATCAGTCTGAGTGCTATTAGGATCGTTCCCAGTCTATTTTACGTACCCATAGTATAAGCATTAGATTGGAGCAGTTGTCTGGCGATATTAAAAACAAATAACAATCGCATTTTAATGAAGATTTAAAGTGCGAAAGCGCCCCCAAAGTAACATAAACCTCTTCTGTAACAGTGGCACGGCACCTAGAAGCGAGCAACGTGGAGAACTGGATAATGCTGTCCATATTCCGCGGACACATCGACTCGATGATACAATTCGCGAACCAAAGGGACTTGCTCTGTCCGTACCTCGTCAGTATTGCACCTTGCGTGTCGTTCAAGTAAGTATGCCAATCTATTTTAAAAAAATCAACTGACTGACAGACAACACAGACTAACTGGACGTCGATTCTATCAATTAACCATTGCGAAACCACTAGTCAATAAATAATATCTTTTTGAATTCTTCTTCATTATAAATCGCATATTCTTAGCGGTCGTCATATTATCGGCCATCTGTTAGCAGTCCTCTTAAATTAATTTCAGACTTCGTTCCTCTGTCATTATCCCACTAATATTATAAATGTGAAAGTTTAGATGGGTGGATGGATGTTTGTAACTGACGCCAGATCGGCTTAACGGATCTGGATGAAATTTGGCACAGAGTTACATTATAGACTGGAATAGCAAATAAGCTATTTTTTTTTTAAATTATCGCGGACGAAGTCGCGGGCAGAAGCTAGTAGTTTATATTGTTAACTTAAGTGGCTGTTTTATAAAGTTAACTGGATGCTTAAAACTGTTTATATTGTTTCACAGATATTGGAAAGACGTAACACAGTTATACGTCGCGCAAATAGATCGCCTGGTGGCTAAAGGCGAGGAGGAAAAGTTGTATGGTAAGTATTTTACCTATTTAATTTTTTCACCAATAACTCCCCGCGGTACGCCCATGAATACGGGCATAAGAAGTACCGCCATTTTTATAGAGATTTTAAGCCAGTTTTCAATGGTTTTACATAGCATTTCCAGGAACAAAAGTGATTTATCATAACTTTAAATTGCGCGTGTTTCCTTGTAACTCGAGGACCTCTTCAAATATTGTACAGGGGGACTAACGGCGCCACTATGCAACATTGCCAATGCAATTTATTTTTCTTATTTTTAGCAGAATTATAAAATAGTCACACATTTTACGCCATTCGAGACCGTATCAAGGAAATTTAACGTATTGGGGGCGTCCATAACTTACGTGAGGTGATTTTTTGTGATTTTGCGACCCCCCCCCCTCCCCCTTGGTGAGATTTTGTGAGATTTGCTGCGACCCCCTCTCTCCCAATCTCACGTGAGATTTTTCAAAAGCCATATTCTAGTGGAAAAGTATGTTTTACTTAATTTTACCCATTTTTCTAGCAATTTTACACTGTTTCTTGTGGTAAAAAAAATTACGTGAGATTTGCCGTGAACCCCCCTCTCCCCCACGTGAGATTAGGTGAGATTTTGCTCGACCCCCTTCCCCCTAAATGCCTCACGTAAATTATGGATTCTGCTGGAGGATCGGAAAATGAATTGTTTTGCAGAATTACTGCAATGTTTCATAGAGGCGCCATTAGTCAGTATTTTGTTATAATTTTACATTGTAATATTGGTATGGCAGAAAACAAGATGTACGGCGGGCCGGTGTACCGCAAGGCCGCGACGCTGCTGGCCGCGCACGACGTGAAGGGCGCCGTCGCGGCGCTCGCTGCCGCCACATTGTACAAGGAGGCCTACATCCTGTGCCGGACCAGGTAACACATACACGCTAACACCCATGGTACGGCTGGAGCCGCCCTTTGTGCGCTCACCCTCTGACCGGTGAAGTAGTTAAGGCCACTCTGGCCAACACATTAGTCATTAAAAAAAAAACTAACACTCATGGATATCACCTACCAGACCAGGGCTCTCATCGGCTTCTGATTGGTTCGTCAGAATCAACCGCCTAATCGGAGAGTCGATCACTATAACAAACGTCACAGTAGCGCCACAATAACTATTCCGATTTGTTTGGGCTTCGAATTTTAAATTTTGTCTTTTTTTTTCGTAGTAAATTTAAATAACACCAATTAATAAAACAGATGTTCTGGGTTCGTTATCGTTATAGGCCCCCTGGATCGCACACTTATTTTATTGAGACATGATGTATTTCATCCTATGTTAAGGTTAACACTTCTGTAGCCAGAAAAACCAGTGGCTGTCTATCCCTCTCACTCCTAGTTGCCATGCATAAATACCCTAACTATTCGTGTACCTACCGTCCCCCATGAACATGCTAGTATAGGTGGCTCTCATTTTGTGCTTTATGCCATACTGTTAGGCTCATGTCGTATAGGCCCATGGTTACACCCATAGAGTAAAGACTAAAGAAAGAGGTGCCCTTATTAGATATATGTATGAAAACAAAACGTGGTCATTGTTTTTTCATTTTCATTGTTCTATCTACCGGTAAATAGTTGAACTACTCGCTTCGTTTTATGTCGATGTTAGTACTAGGCCGACCACTCGGCCGAGTTGCTTAGGGCCAGTCCCCTTAGTAATTGGACCTTGGTTACACTCTCCTTGGTACATTTTTTTTATTTTTTCCTAAAACTGCCGTGTGAATATTGCAGGTACATGGACAGTATAGCTGAAGAGATATTGAGAAAATGGGTGGAACATTCCCAGTATTCGGGCTTATGGAATATAGCTGCTCTCTGGTATGATCACTTGCCTTTGTTCCATTGTATAATCTTTAGAACAATAAAAATGAGAGTCGATGCGAATATCATCGTTAACACTCTTCGACATACTCGAACCGATTCTGCGTCGATAAATATAGCAATATAGACGCTCATGGCTCTGTAGGAGGTTAAGCAACGCGTGGCAACGTCAGTCAGAGATGGGTGACCATTAAATGGCATTTAGAACTGAGCGTCTCCGTGCTTCGGAGGGCACGTAAAAAGTCGGTCCCGGTTGTTGTCATCTAGACATCAGTCGTTAAGCCTTTTCAGTTCTTCGGGCGGCTTGAACAACTGACAACTGGCCACTAACTATACGATAAGAAGAAGAAGAATATTAAATAAATAATAGTAAATATCGCCAGACTCACCAACTGTATGGTCCCAAACTAAAACTCGGGATACACGACGACACTTGAAACGAATACACTCAGTGTATACATCGAGTGTCTGCGTGTGTTCACCACCGCGACACCTTGTTACAGTTATAGCGGCGGTGTCGCTACACTGAGATACATTGAGCGTCTTGTGTCGAGTGTCGCCGTGTATCCCGAGCACAAGTAAAAGTAAAAGGCAAATTACGAAAAGGCCGTTTCCGAAATTTGCCTCTGACGAAAATCGTACCGGCAACCACTCGATGCAGTGAGCCGAACGGCCAACGCTCAAACTACTGCGCCAAGCGGTCGTTGAGCAAAACCTTTGAAATCCTCTTTTTTCACAGTTGCATAGCCCTTGGTGAGTTCTCGCAATCCGCGTCAATTCTCTCGAAGTCCAACAACCAAGAATCTCTCAGCCTAGCCGCCGATCTAGCCAAAGTCGCCGGACAAACCACATTCGCGGATCACGTGGAAAAGAAAGCCCAAATCAAGCAGAGCCAAGCGGCAGAAACCACTGAACAGCTGGAGCATCTGCCTTCGAGAATAGAACTTCTTATGAAGGAGAACAAGGAGACTGAAAATGGCGAAGCCAGTAGTGATAATATACAGGTTTCTAGTAGTGTAAGCGATGGAAATGTAATCGAGTAATAAACGTGATTATTAACATTAAATGTTATATATTTAGTTTTATTTTTAACAATTCCTAAATACACAAAATTCGCGAACCCGACTGAAAAATCCTTGCGAGCCGAGCACAAATTCGTGTTGTGTGGACCGACTTACGAGCCACGAACGAGCGCGCTTCGAGCATTTGGTTCGCGTTCGACTGTGCTCCGCCAATTGTCGGTTTTTTGTCGAACACAATGGTCTAAGATACACTGAAGATCCCTTTCTTTCCCTTTCCTTAAGTCGATGGGTGAAGGTCGTCCTTAAGCGTATCTCGTACTATAAAGGGATTGGCAAATGCTCGAAGCGCGCTCGTTCGAGACCCGTAAGTCGGTCCACACTACACGAATTTATGTTCGGCTCGTAATCATAGACCCACCTTTAGCTTCATCATCATCATCGTTTCAGCTAAAAGACGTCCACTGTAACAGTTGGACATAGGCCTCCCCAAGATTATTTGTCTATTGGTTTCGTCTAGTTAAAAATTGAGTTAAAATGATAATGCCAAAATTAAATGATAATAAAGAAGTAATTTTTTAGTGTTGGTTTGCTCCGCTTTATTTTGTAGAATATTTTTATATAATTTTACCTTTAACATAGGTTTAAGTGGGTACTAACGGGAAATTTAATTCTTTGAATGAAACATAAATATAAATCAAACATTTATTTCTCAGTATTGGTACCATGAACTGTTAATTAAATTAAGTATTAGAAATAATTCAAGAATATAATAATAAATCATTATGTTTGTGCAATTAACAAATTAAAATGGACGAATTATAATATCGTAAGTAATATAAATTTGCGCAGATAAAATAAAATAGCTCGCAAATTAGATTGCTTGCCAAGGAATGGTCACAAATAGTATCTGGCAAAAAACGAAAGCCTCGATTCACTATAGAAAACAATATGCGCGTCATGTGACAAACAATACAATTGTTAGAATAAATATTAAATCTACTATAATATCGATTAAATGTTTAGGCACAAACATTTTAAGTACAATCTAATAATACTATGTATTGTACCACATCGATAATATCTACGGGAGTTAGGAATCGTTCATTATTATCTACAATGGCATCATACTCACATTTACTTTAGAATAAAAAATCACATTTGTCCATACATTCCGCTTATAAATGCGTTATGGAATGTCCATTACAACATTCAGTCTCCAATTTATCATACATATAAGCACAAAGGTTTATTTATACGCACGTATTTATTCGTAGTTATGTTCAGATTGGAAGTAGTGTGGCCCCAACTAATAAAACTGAATGGTCGCAAGTATCACTCTTCTAAACGTAACCTAATCCAGATAATATAATTATTATGTAAACTATATTAACTACAAACATTGCACTAATGTATTAATTACACGTTCAAAAATCAATACTAATACAAAAATTACGTGCGTTCTCGATATTTAACAATACAATTTCGTGCCAAATAAGTTAATATGACATAAATGACATTAATTATTTAATAATCTCGTCACATTGAGTATTCGTAATCAAGTCCAGCTTTATCGATACCCGTTTCGATTGTACACTCGTCAATAATTTGATTTGTTCGAAAAATTCGCGAATTGTTCAACCCTGTATGGCGGGGTCCTCGTTCTCTCGGTTCGAGTCTTTGCCTCTCTTCTTGCAAATATTGATAAGCTTGGCGTTTATCTTCTTCAACTTCTGGTTTTCTTTCATCACGTCGGTTATTTGTTGGTTCTGGGGACAGATATCATTCGTTTAAACTTTAATACTAACACGATAAGCATGTTCCGAGATAATTCTCCTAAATCATCTATTCATCAAACTTTAAGATTTACTATTGTCCTTTATTATTGAGTTGAGAGTTGCAAGACACAATGCCCAATGCAATTTCACATTAACGTTTATACTTATAGTCACGCGCGCAGTAAGTAGCCTTTTTGTGCGGGTGACGTGATATTTGACAGATGCCTAGTTGGCTCGGTGGAGTAGTATTGTTCCGCGGGGCCGTAACGGTCAATTTAAATCAGCCTTGAGACTATGCACACGGAGCAACTTTAGTTACCGCAACTAGCAACTTAGTTGCCGAAACTATCAACTTTTTAATAGTTTTTTGGCAGTTGCAGCAAACAATTGCCAGTTGCAGCAACAGTTGCCACGATTGCCGCAACTGTTTCGCAATTGTTTTATATGAAAACAGCTAGTGCCAGTTGCCGCAAAAGTTGCCTGTGTGCATAGACCCTTAAACACAACTTTGAAGACAACAAAATGTAATTTTATTAAATAATCCTGTAATATGTACCTGTACAATAGCGCTGCCCGTAGCGACGTACATGGGTGTCGGCGGCTGCTTCGCGGACACCAGCTGCTGTTCCAACATGTCCTTTTTCTGGGTCAATTTCTCTACCACCTTTGAATACAGACATTATAAATTAATATCGCCAGACTTGGCGACCTGACGTGGGCAAGAAATCGGCAAATCTGAAGTGGAACTGGGCCGGCCATGTCGCGCGTATAGACCCGCAGAGATGGGCATATCGTGTCACAACCAGGACGCCAGAAGACGGTCGCAAACGTCGAGGCAGACCAAGGCGAAGGTGGAGAGACGATGTGGTCAAAGTTACAGCAAATGGCTCAGAATCGGGAGTTGTGGAAGAGAAAAGGGGAGGCCTTTGCCCAGCAGTGGGACAGTCAATAGGCTATAAAAAAATCGCCAGACTTACACACCAACCGTATGGTCCCAAACTAAGCAACGCTTGTACTTCGGCTACCATATAATGGACTGGGGGCTAGGGATGAGATATACTTGCAAAATTCAATACTAGGGCTTTCAAGTACGAGTATGTAAAAATACCAGGGTCGAAAACCAGGTTTTAAAATACTTGAAAGTATTTATTATACTTGAAAGTTCAGTCGAGCCGCAATAGGTCCCTCGGATAACTTCGGAATACTACGGGCGCGGCGCGGGCGGCCACCGATCCCCGAACTATACTTCGAAAAATACTTCCATAGAAAATTGATCCATGTTACCATATGAATAAGAAGTACAATCCCATTTACGAAAAAATACTCGGAAGTTCAACAAAGTATTTTTTGTTTACAAATACGATTTTGCTCCTTATTAATATGATAATATGGATCGATTTCTTATGCAAGTATTTTTGATCCTGGTGGCCGTGCCGGACGCTCGGCGCCCGCCCGACTATCGAATCGAATACTTTGATACTTGTAAGTATTTGCGGCCCGTACCAGGGCGCCCTACTTCGAAGCGAAGCCCTGGTTTTAAAACCTGGTAGCGTAAATACGTCTCATCCCTACTGGGGGCGATCCCAGTGACACCCAGACTTAGACCAGATGTGTAAATTTAGTTGTGCACAGATCACAAGTTTAGTGATTTTGATGTTGGAAGGTACTATATCTGCTAAATAATACATCATTGGTACTGACCATTTTCAAACGCTTTATTTCTTTAGCTTGCTTTTCGTCCATGCGAGTGCTACCGTCGCGATCTACTTGATAGCTCAGGAAATCTGTAAATTAAAAGAAAGAAGAATTAAGAGAATTATATAAGATAAATATTTTTAAGGTTACTCTAGTAATAACCTAGGTTCTAATTGCTGTGCTAACCTACCAAGCACTACACAGCAATATGAACCTATCTTAAATAAGACGAATCTACTCCGGTTTCCGGCTCTCTCGCTCATCGTACGAAACGCAGCTGCTACTTTACGCCGATTTTCTGTGAGAGGTTGGAGGGTGGTACTACCCCGGTCGAGCCAACCCGGTGCAGACTGGCTAAAGCTTGGCTCTACCACCAAATTTTTTGAAATGCCAATGTCACTCGAATGGAACGTGACGTCGTCTGGCGGCAAGATATCCTGGATTGGGAAGTATTTTTATTTAGTTTTTAGGTATATGTTATATGTTTCCCTTTTTATTTTATTATACTTAGTAGGTACACCGCTAGCTACTACCCTGTTTGAAACATGGAATCCTCTCCATCCAAAGGTTGTCTGGAAGAGATCGCAGCTTGCGATAACACCGCCCACTGTACACTGTATTTGTTTCTTGTTTTGTTTGTCATTGTTGTTTTTGTATTTGTTCGATTGGTGTACAATAAAGTGTTATCTATCTATCTATTGGGAAGTGTACCACTCCATCAACCCAACTAGGAGCTCGGATAGAATGCGGATACCGCGCCCGCACGCCGCTCGCGCACCGCAACCGCCTTTTTGCGCGGGTGACGTCTTATTTGACAAGTTCCCAACTATAGTCCGCGACAGGTCGAGATGACATTCTGGTTATGAGCTTTTTGCAGAATAAAATCCGAATCAAAATTAGCAGGACCCGATAAACAATTAAAATCGCCCACAATATTATTCTGTTGCGTTGCGGGTCCTGCTAATTTTGATTCGGATTTTATTCTGTAAAAAGCTCACAACCCGAATGTCATCTCGACCTGTCTAGGACTATAGGAACCTGTCATACACCAAGCCAACTGGCTTGGTTGAGGAGTATGTTACCAGTGGTCTCGGTGGCGACGTCGCTGACGTCGGGCGCGGCGGCTCTGTTCTGGTCGTGCGCCGTCTGCCGCTTCTTGCGCGTCGACTGCGTCATGCTGTGAGCGTCCTCTTGGTACTCTTGCAGCTTCGCCTGACGACACGGGAGATAAATACACGACTGAATCACCGCGTCCACAAGCCCCGAGCGATCAAACATGACGTAGTGACCTGTATGTCACATTTTTTTTTCCAAAGAGATGTAAAAATCTACCAACCCGGTGGATGGTGGATTATAGCTTGTATCCCCCTTACATTGAGGGGAGGGCCGCGCCCAGGAGTGGGACATTAAAAGGGCTAATATATAATATCCTGGGACATGTTTTACACACGGCTACCTGATTTCAAACTAAGCAGAGCTTGTACTATGGAAACCAGTTAACTGATATTACTACATATACTACTTTTTTATTTGTAAATACATACCTAATATACATATACACCCAGACTCGGGACATACAGACATGTTCATGTACACAAATCCATGTCCCGGGTAGGAATCGAACCTACGACCTGCAGCGTGAAAGGCGCCATCACGCCAACCACGCCAACGGGCCCGTCGAGCGTTGCTTACCCTCCCATCGAGCGCCTCATATTATTATATTAGTATATCCTACGCACCTCCAGCGCCATCTTCGTCTCCTTCAGTTTCCAGCACTGTTCCTCCCTCTCCCGCAAGTACTGCGCGCAAGTCTCGCACTCCTCGTCCAACTCCTTGTATCTGTCCCGCAGCTCTTGCAACTCCTCCTTGCACGCTTCCAACTCCATTTTCGTCGCTTCCAGTTCCCTGTGAATAGATTACATTTATTGGTGGTAGAGCCGACTGCAGCTCATACCGGGGTAGTACCACCCTCTCACACAAGATCGACGTACTGTAGCTATTAGTTGTAATGCAGCTGCGTTATGTACGATGAGTGAGAGCGCCGGAAGCGCATCTCCCCTTCCCCTCCCTCTGTCCCACTCCCCTTTAGGTCGGCAACGTGCGAGCGATGCCTTTGGTATTGCAAGAATCTATAGGCTACCTACGGTAACTGCTTAACTTTAAGCGGGTGGTACCATGGCCAAAAGACTAAGAGGACTTGGTCTTAGAGCAACCGGGCCCCATGACTCCACTAGGCCCCTGACGTCATCACAGTAGGCGTGGCTTAAGGCAGTGTGCTGTCGGCGTCGTCCTGTGCACACGTCTTGCCAACGTTCGCATCCCAAATATAATTCTACTCGACACTAAATGGCGACCCTTTGTACGTCTCTTTTACCATCCTACACAAAGTGAAAAAGTTAAACTACGTACTAACATCGACATAGATCGAAGCGTGTAGTTTTGCTATTGACCAGTAGATAGAATATAGAAAAGTAGGCGTTATCTAACACCCGCGCAAATTGTCAAGCGTCGTTTCATAGGGAAATCTAATAAGAACATCTCTACTTCGTATGATCTCTGTGGGTAGTACGCTTGTTTGCCACATTAGTCACATAAAAAAACTGCAGCATACCTATTCCCGCTATTCTTTTCTAATGCTTTCTGCATTTTAGCGAGGGTGTTCTTCAGCTCTTGTTTCTTGAAACGCAGCTCTTCGACAATTTTAGACAACTTCTTGTTCTTCTCGACTTCGGCGTCGTAAGACATCCGGTCAACGACGACGGCGTGTAAGTTTGCCCAATCTGCAATAATAATAATATAATATTAGCCCTTTTAACGTCCCCCAGCTGGGCACGGGCCTCCCCTCAATGCGAGGGGGATTCAGGCCATAATCCACCACCCTGGCCCAGTGCGGGTTGGTGGATTTCACATGTCTAAGACATGCAGATTTCCTCACGATGTTTTCCGTCACCGTAAGCAAGTGATAATCATATTAAATTTATGATTCACACATAGATTTCGAAAAATCTAGAAGTGTGAGCCAGGGTTTGAACCCCGGACCTTAAGCCCGCAAGACGCGTGTTTAACCAATCGGCTATCACTGCTTTAAAAACAATATTAATAACTATGTTATCAGTGGCGAATACACATTTACCGCCATAAGGCTATTCAAAATTTTCCGCCCCTACCGACCCCTACTAATCGATGCCCTGGTTCACAATGATATACATTTTTTGAAATATTACATGTTGAATTGTTTCTGTGGACCTTATAACATTTAGGTCTATAAATCTTTTTAATTTCTGTAAGACATAAAAAATATATTTGGCCCCAAATTTGCCGCCCTAGACTCCAACCCACGCAGCCTGCTGGTAAATCCGCCACTGTAGAAAAAGCGTTATAACCACAGAGTAAAGACTAAAGAAAGAGGTGCCCTAATTAGATATACAACATGTTAAGAAAACCCTGTCCGAGCCGAAACCGGTAATTAGGTTCCCCAATCACATGACCAAATAAAATAAAAAAAATTAAATATTCATGATAGTAAACATATTAATGAACATTTAAAGTGCCATTTTTTTTGCCTTTTTCCCACCTAATGTAGCTAATTTTAAAAATATGACAACACCGTTACCGGAAGTAATTATGTTAGATCGTGTGGCGGCACCTCTGACCACAAAGTATGTGATGACGTCATTTTATGTTTTTTTTTTTTTATTTAAACGGGGTAATCGTTTTCCAAAAAAATATGGGAGGCCTTTGCCCAGCAGTGGGACACATACTAAGCTAAAAAAATGAAAAAAAAAATTTTTTTTTAAAAAAACAAAAAATTTTTAAAAAAAAGTAAATTTTTGCAGTGTCATTGCAGTCGGGGGCCCTCTTAGATTAAATATGTTCCACAGAACGGTCCCCCGACTGCAATGACACTGCACTTGTTTTATACTTTTTAGTTCGTTTTTTGGCAGTGCAGTCGTGTTTTTAATTTTTTAAATTATTTATTTTATGCATTTTAGTGACAGCAGCCAAAAATGATATATTTGTTTTGCATGTACACCCTACCTATGTTAAATTATGCCTATAAATTCTACAGTTTTGGACTGTGCTCATCAAGGCCTTCAATTTGATACCCATATTGTAATAATGGAAGAAAAAAAATTTTTTTTCACATATTAAAGTTGAGCCATAATGCCGCCATATTGATTTTTTTCAAAAATAATATACCCAGTGTTACCCGGAATGATGTAAGGATTCTAACGATACCCCATACATCGAAATCCGTTCAGGCATTTATAAGTTATGGTGGAATAAAGAATCTCACATACAAACATACATACATACATGAACCCTAAACACATATACACTCTTTTTTTTTTTGGGCAGTCGTGTAAAAAATAGAATCTAATCTCGATACCCAATACGTTTTCGGGTCGGACAGGGTTTTATTAACATGTTGTATGTATGAAACAAAACGTGGTAATTGTTTTTTCATTTTCATTGTTCTATCTACCGGTAAATAGTTGAACTACTCACTTCGTTTTATGTCGATGTTAGCCGAGTTGCTTAGGGCCAGTCCCCTTAGTAATTGGTCCATGGTTATAACTAACGCTTTTTCTTGTTCGGTTAAAACACAATACTGAAGCTTAGGTTAAGACTAAATACTGGGTGAAATTGAAATCATGGGCATCCTTTTAAAGGGTGATTCTACACATGATTCAGAATACTTAGGGAATATTAATCAACAAATCAAATGATAAAAATTTATTGCCTAGGCAAGGAATAATAGTTAACGGGTTTGCTTATTTGCTTACTCGAGCAATATTTTTTCATCAATAGATTTTTTTCCCCAAAATATTCTGAATCATGTGTAGTCAGTCATAGTTTAAAAGGATGCCCATGATTTCAAATTCACCCTGTAGATTAATTTGTGGAAGTAATTTTGCCAGAATCGATTACAACATTAAGAAATAGCATGGTAATAAAAGTAAAGTACCCTCGTCCGTGTTCACGGCCGCGTGAGCGACGCTGCGTTTAGAACAGACTAAGTTTGGTCCACATAACTGCAGTTTTTCTTTCAGGTTTTTGATCTCAAGCTGTAACAAAAAACAACAACAATTATCTATACGAATAAATAAAAAAAACCGGCCAAGTGCGTGTCGGACTCGCATATAAAGGGTTCCGTACCAATACCGTACCGTAATAAAAAGGTCAAAAATATCAAGTTTCGTGTATGGGGACCCCCTTTATTTATTTATTTTATTTTTGTTGTAGCGGCAACAGAAATACACATTCTGTGAACATTTCAAGTCTCTAGCTATTACCGTTCGTAAGATACAGCCCCCTGAAAGACGGACAGACAGACAGACGGACAGCGTAGACTTAGTAATAGGGTCCCGTTGGCACCCTTGGGTACGGAACCCTAATGAAGTGTCTCATTGTAATATCGAAATAACAGATTTTTACAGCATATTACAGTAATTATAACAAATAAGCAATTTATATTATTTTTTTGTGTCTGTCTGGATGTTAGTTCCGGCTAATCTCCGGAACGGCTGGACCGATTTTGACGGGAGTTTCACCTCGGCACACGTCTCGCACTCCTCGTCCACCTCGCGGTACTCGTATAGTGTTGTATAGTACCTGTAGAGCAGTGTTGTCGTCCTTGTATCGCGCGCACTGCTCGTCCCGCTCGCGCAAGTACTCGGCGCACGTCTCGCACTCCTCGTCCACCTCGCGGTACTTCTCCTTCCAATCTTCCAACTCCTGCTGGCACGCCGCCAGACGATGCTTCAACTCTGACATCTCGCTGTAGAAAGGTTATAAAGGTTAGCAGAGTTACTACGAAATTTATAGAGATTGTTAGCATTTTATTTTATTTTTTGATTGGGAAGCCTGATTACAAGGGATGGAAAGTGTGATAGTGATATTGAAAGGAGAGTGACTGCAGGCAATAGAGTGAATGATGGGTTACACTCCATAGTGAGTGGCCAGGCGGTCTCAAAAAAGGCACGGTTGGCGATTCACGATGGTGTGTTAGTACCAACACTCATGTACGGGAGTGAATGTTGGGTATGGCAAAAGAAGCATGAAAGTAAAATAAATGCGGTGGAAATGCGCTCCTTACGGAGTATGTGTGGTGTCACCATTGCTGACCGTATAAGGAATAGTGTGATAAGAGAGAGATGCAAGTTGAAGGATGATGTGGTGACTAAGATTGAAAGGAGTATGCTAAGATGGTTTGGCCATGTAGAGAGGATGAGTGAAAGTCGATTGACGAAAGAGATATACGGAGCGAAAGTAAGTGGATGCGTCGGAAGAGGGCGCCCAAGGAGAACTTTTCACGGCCAAATCAATGGTCGCTTCCAGAAAGGTCAAGTCCGTAGCACCCTCAACCGACGGCAGTGCATGAGAAGATGTATGAATGTGGATGAAGCAAAAGAGGTGTGTCAGAATCGTAGCACGTGGCAATCAATAGTCTCTGCCTACCCCCTTGGTATCCCAAGGCGTGAGTATATGTATGTATGTGTTAGCATTTTTAGGTACAAAAGTAATTTGTAATGTCTAGTGCTTTGGGGTTTACTTTTTGACATCACAAAATAGCTATCAACTTCATTATTAAGATCTCCCCAAATTGAGCGATACGAAAACTACATAAAGACTTACGACACGAATGAAAGGTTTCCCAATCGGTGCATGGAGTTTCTTAAACATTGGCCACCTGTTAGCAGTCAACTGGCCGACAACCATTTACGGTTTATAATGAAGGATTCACAAAGATAATATTAGAGACCAGTGATTTCGATGGACCGTTGTTAAGAAACTCGAGACCCAGGACGTTTTTACGACAGTAAATATGAGATTTTGTTTGTCTTATGGAATTAGACAAATATTAATTTTGAGACTACCATGAGATTGGCGAAAGGTGATAAAGAAAGGCGCGCTCAGTGAGGTCAGGGCGCGCTTAGCTATAATTTATTTGGTAGAAAGTACCTGTCCTCGCTGTGACTGGTCGATCTTCGAGTAGTTTTCAAAATGTTGAGTTCCTCCATAAGTATGCCAGGATGTAAATCTGGAAATATGTAAATAATTTTATTGATAATTTGCTGATGAAAATAAAGCAACTGTGTTCGATCGAAGTTGATCGATCGATCGGTGTGTTAGAAACCATCGATCGACGTCGATAATCCATTTTATCATCGATCGACGATCGTTCGATTGGTCTGGTAAACACCCTATGGGAGGGGATGTGTGAGGGCTTTTTGGCGGGAAGTGGAAAATTAATGTTGTCATTTTTCTTTTAATTGCCAAAACTTGTGTTTTCTTATATTATAATGTGTAATGTTGGTGGAATATTAACCATTATACAGTATGTTAAGAAAACCCTGTCCGAGCCGAAACCGGTATATAGGGTGAATTTTTCAAGTGGCAAAATCCGATTCTATGAGGAACAGCGAAAAGTACTCAAAGGAGTCTCGGGGCCGATTTTGATGAAAACTACAACTGCATCATTGGATATTTGATAAAACAATATTCGTAGCCAGGATTTAAACTTGTTGATTTTGAAAAATAAATACATACTGTACTATTACATCATTCGATAGTGTCACTGATAAGGAACGAATTCTGGGAAGTAATGACATACGGCAAACTTGAGAACTGACCGTGCGTGAGCGCGGGCACGGCGCCGGCGCGGTGCAGGTCGTGCTCGCTCTGGCGGCGGCGCCGCGCCGCCCGCGCCGCCGCCGCGCTGCCGGGCCGTGACGTCATCTCCTCCTCCTCCTTCCCACTCTGCATACATTACACATATCAACACCACCACCACGACCAACAACTCCTAATTTGACCTTGAGGGTGCGTTTCCACTGACGCGAAGCTGGGCGGAGTGGACCATGAATTGGCCAATCACAGTGCTCGAAATCTCCATTCTGCTCTTGGCCCGTCACAGTTGACCAATCACAGTGCACTTCTCCGCTCCGGTCCGCCCGGCTCCGCGTCAGTGGAAACGCACCCTAACGGCCCGCCCACGATTTCGCCGTTCAGCGACGGGCTGTCGCGCGGGGGCACCAAAATGTTGCACCACGCCACGAGCTGCCGCTCTCGGCGGCAACGCGCGCGATGCAACATTTTAGCACCCCCGCGTTGTCGCTCGTCACTGAAGCGCGAAGTCGGGGCCGTAACTCCGAGACTTTCCGAAAATTTTAAGACTTTTAAGACTTAGTACAGTGCCCCAAATTATGAGATCCGTTAAACGGACAGTTCAATAGAGAAATGTCATATTTTGACAAACGCTTGGCGCTGTGTTTCGAGCATAGGGCGCTCGACTCACTGCATCAGGTAATTGCGGGTTCGATTCCCGCCAGAGGCAAGTTTCGGTAACGGCTTTTTCGTAATTTACCCAGGCCTGGGTGTTACTGGAATCGCCCCCAGTCAATTATATAGTCAGTCCCAAACTAAGAAAAGCCAAGCAAACGTGAAAATATTAGCATCCAGACAACCTCCGCTCCCCTTCAGGTCGACAACGTGCAAGCGATGCCATTGGTATTGAAATCATCTACAGGCTACGGTAACTGCTTAACATCAGGCGCTTGGGTGCCACCTTAGTAACATAAAAAAACATATCTTGGATCACGTACCTGATCTGTTCTGGATGCAGACAAGCTTTCGTGGCTGTAACAAAATAATATGACTTAGAACCAAACTCAGCAATACAATTAACACTCATTACTCATTCTTTCTTACCCTTTGCTCATTCTAATAGGGGTACTTCTATCGGAGAAATCGTCGTTCACGTCCATGAAGAAGTCGTCGGGCTTGGAACGGGAGCCGGACACGGATTCCATGTGGCTGTGGTCTGAAATAGGACATGACACTATTGGAACTGTGCTATTGGTCATTCTCAGTCACTATATCTAAAGTCACGGACAATCCACCCTTTGGTTTCCCAATCTAGGATAAAAGTTTCGTAAACACATAAGCTAAAGTTGTATAAGATTACGACCAATCACAGTCTAGTATTAATTTCGGTAGACCAATCATTATGTTCCCTCCACTCCCGACCACGACTAACCAGTACGTTGCCTCCGCTAACCCCCCACTATTTTCGGAATAATTTGCAAGTTACTACTACTACTACTGCGTGTACTGTGTACTAGTGCGGACACCCAAAAGGTTAGTCCGTGCCTAAAGTGGACTAGAGGATAAGGAAATCAACTAAGATATCGTCATAGTCGTAGAACAGTGATGGATCTGTCATATATCATACTTGTCATATCCGTCACGACTATGATGATATTTTCTAGATCTTGACGAGTCATTATCAAATACAAGGAAGTCCCAAAGATGGCTGTCGTCGTCATGACAGACTGAAGTGATGATGGTGCGCTGATTTCGACACTTGCAGGTAAAACGTGGCTTCAATACCAACGACCATAGATTTATAAGATTCGCGCGTGCGCTTTGAGTTTAACTCACCGTAACCATCGGCTTTTCCTTCAGCGAACAATCGTTTGGAGTCGTGCATGCTCTGCCGACGGCGCCGCGACGAGTCCGCGATAGCTTCCATAGACAAACGAGGCTTCTGGTTGTCTATTGCCGTCTCCAAATCAGAGATACGGGCCTGAAAAAATACACATAGCTGTTGCCCAGACGGATTTCTGCAAACTGCAACCAACCTGTCAGTTCCTACACGGCGACAAGGTTCACCACCTGTCACGTTGGGTTCTGACTATCTGGTGAAACGTGGGCTTTGAGTTGACTTAATACCTCCACAATGTGGTGGTGTATGGCCACTCAAGCCTCTGACTACCCCCCAATGGGGATAAAAATCGTGACGTATGTGTTATGTTATGCAATCATCCTACACTATTCGGGTTGGTTTTGGTTTGCAGATATGTACAGTAGGTTCTTTCCAAATCTTACTTACTTCTAGAGATTCTTTAATTTTCATCAGGTCGTCGTTTTCATCTCTGCAGTTCTTGATACTATTTTGTAGAGCGTCACATTTATGGGATAACTCTTCAAGCTGTTTATTTTTCTCAATTACCGTGTTATCATCTTCGATCTTTTGCTTTTCCAATCTATGGAGTAAAATACTATGTTTAGTCCTATGTAAATTGTGAAACAAGTCGTGTTTTTCAAGTAATGTGTCATCATAAAATGAAAATTAAATTCGACTTACCTCTGTATAATCCTTGTTTGTATTTGAGCTGTTTTCTCGTGTGTTTTTATGTTCGTCTCAAATCTAGAACATTCGAGAATCTTCTCTTCCAGCTTTTCTTTCATCTCTATGTTGTCCTTGAGCAATGTTTTAGCCTCTACTTTCAAGTTCTCAATCACTGTTATGTTATCCTTCACTGATTCTCTCAACACCAGTATATCTGACGTCATCTTATCAAGTTCTATATTGTTCTGCCTAATCGTTTCTCCGGACTTTTGGAGTTCAGAAGCGTATGCCTCTTTTTCTTTAATAACCATCTCATTAATCGCCTTCAAGGTTACATTTTCATCTTTGATGGTTTCCACCAGCTCCATAATAGCATCGTCCCTTTCTTTACTTTGTTTCAGGGCATTCAGTTCACCCTCCAAAGTTTCAATAGCTTTCTCTTTATCCGTGATCGTTGTTTTCAACATATTAACTTCTTCAGTCATTTTCTCTATTAGATTGATGTTACTTCTATTTTCATCAACTTTGCTTTCGTACACTAGATTGAGTTCTTCATGCAAATTTTTAAGACTTCGTATTTTGTTTTCTTTGTCAAGTAAATCGGATGTTAAACTGTTATTAATTTCTTGTAATTTATCAATTTTCATTTTAATCGAACCTAGCTCTTTTTCTTTATCTTCTAAGTTTGATTTTAAAGTATTCAGTTCAGTTTCGAGACCTTCTTTTTCTTTTACTACATGTGCACTCACACGGTTTTTGTGTTGTTTTATCAGTTGTTCAAATAGTAGATTAATATTCATATTTAGAGGCGATGTCAGATCAACATTATTAGGAGTTAGAATATTAAGCTCTAGAAGTTTTTTATAACCCTTAGTCATAGTATCATTCAATTCTTTCTCTCTCTTGACTATATCGAGCGTCACTGCATTACTTATTTCACGTATTCTTTCCTTTTGAGCCTGAAGCAAATTGTAGTCATTTTCTTTATGAGATAATTGATATTTCAATTGATTTAAATTGTCATGCGTCGAGTTAAGTTCGGCAGTCACATTTTCCATATTATTCTGTAACTTCGTGTATTGGTCCATAACTCCAGCCAGATCAGCCTGCTGCTTGTTTACAATATTCTCTATAAGGAACTCGAAAACACCAACACTGGATAGTCCAAATTCTTTGTCCAACAATTTTAAGAAGTTTTCTTTGTATATGTTGACAAAATGTGTGTTTTTATTTCCATCTGAAGCATTGAGAATCTCTTCATTTATAGTGCTGATACTATTTTTAATGTGCGATAGAACATTTGCTATGGATGAATAATGTTTGTCTTTATCTTGTATATCTTTAGTGATTTTAGAATATTCCTGGTTAGCATCGTCAATTTGTTTTTGTAATTGTTTTTTCGCATCATCATATTCCCGGAGTTTGTTGGTTAAATCCTCCACTTCACTACTATGTTTTACAGTTATATTTTCATATAGCATTTTCATAACTTCTATAATTTTCATATCAGAATTTAAATTCCCTGTTTCTACTTTTCCTTTGCAATAGTTGTAACAGTCTATTTTGTCCATCAAGTACATATCTAAGTGACGCTCTTCCGGAATATCCGGCATATTACACTTCTTAGATTGAGGGCTTGCAGGCACAAAGTCATTCGCGAATGTAAACAAGTTAGAGTCAATCATACTGTCATCTAAATCCATGGAAATATTGCTGCGATCTAAATGATTTTTAATGGTGACTACATCCTCTGTTAACTCTTTGCAGTCTTCTCGGCCCGCGTGCAATTCGCTTTGCAAAGTGCAAATCTTGTTATGTCTCGATGATGTGTCGGAATCACTGAAACTTCTATTTAATTTTGGTTTTGTTATTTTCAATCGCATCGACTGAATTAACTCGTCTTTGGACAAGCATTCTGAACAAATTATATTGTCTGGTTTATCCTTGTCGCCAGGGTCTTTTGCAGATTGTTCCAATCTGATACATTTGTCGGTCAGTTCACTATTTTTCAGTTTAAGGCTCTCCAACTCTTTACATAAATCATCATTTTCAGTTATATTATCCATTACTTGTGTGGAGAGATTGTCGTTTTCATCTTGCAAACTTTGAAGTTCTTTCTTTTTACTATCGAGTGTTTTGGTTAATTTAGCTATCTCTAGAGTTTTATTAGTGTGGTCTTTTTCCAAGTTATTGAGTTTTCGAATTAATGCGTCAGTTGAAGGTATTTCAAGAGTGAGATTGTTGTATTTTAGCTCAAGTTCGGCCTTTTGAGATTTAACTTCAAGTAGCTCTTGGGAGAGCGAATTTAGCTCATCTTCTAACTTTATAAGTGAGTGGGACTCTTGTCTATTCCTACAATCGCTACAGTCATTAATAGGGCTGATATTATCACAGTTAGGGGAATTAGTCTTACTTTCATTTAAAATATGAGGTGGAGTCTTTATGGGACTACTTTGCGCGTCAATCATAGAGCCTTTAGTTCCTAAATATTTCTCGACTTGCTCCCGAAGTAATTGATTTTCATTTCTCATTAATTGTAATTTTTCATACATAGCTTGATTATCATGACTTAGTATTTCCATTTGCGAATTTATGTTTTGATGATCACATATTTGAATCGTATCATTAGTTTGAACGCACGCTTCGCTGTAAAATGCTTGTGTTAGATCTAAACAAGTCTGGTCAGGCCCAAGCAAAGTGTTATCAGCAGCGGTTGTTAGAGTCACGTTAGTGTCTAACATTAATAGGTCTCCATCTAATGTCGATTCATTTCTGAAGTTAGGTACGGCTGTACTACTGTCTAATACATCCGGTAAAGAATATCTTTTGAAACTTGTATTTTGTGTATCAGTGTTAGAACTTTCGCCATTTAACAACGACATTAATTCACGCAGTTGCTTCGTGAAAGCCGGTATATCTCTTTGGCATACATTGTGGAAACGACTGTGGTGATGTTGCAATACTTTTACTTGAGATTTTAATGACTTATTCTCCGCGTACGTGGTAGCAGTTAGAATCGACAAATTAGTTCTATGGTTGACTAATTTCTTGTGTAACTCTTGCTCCAGTTCGAGAAGAAGTTGTATCTCGCGTCGGGCGTCTTCCTGTTCTTTGACTAGATGTTTATTCAATATTTCTGATTCTTCTAAAGCTTCCATAATTCTTGCGTTTTCTTCCTTGGATATATTCAATTCTAGCGAAAGGTGACTGCATCGACAACTCTTTCCGGCATCATCATTTGTTACTTCAATTACCGTATCTGAATTAGAAGAATTCGTATTGGAATCACTATTCGAATTGATGGAATCAACTATTTTATTGCAACAAATTGTTAGAAGACTAGGTGGCGAAATGGTTTCTGCACTATTATTTGCATTAGAGAGCCGTATTTTGTTTTGCAATTCATTACTGTAATCGTCAGAAATGTATATTTCTTTCGAATTTACTGTAGATAGATCAGAATCCTTTTTATGATCAGAGCTTGAACACTGAGATTTCAGGTATTCATTTTCCAGATGTAATTCGTGCATCTGTTGTTTCATGATAATATCTAAGGTTACAAATTGATCTTTCCATTCCTTCACTTTGTCCTCCATGGACGAAAGCTCGTTGGATTTTATTTTTAATTCCCTCTTCACACTTTGTAAGATCTCTTGGCTACTCTCTAAATGTTCATTCAAATTCTTATTATTACTATGAATTTTCTCCAATTCAAATGAGAGTTCACTGTTTTTGTCGCCGAGGTGAAACAGGTCGTTGGTTAATGTGAGATTCCTTTCTGTTAAATGTTGTATTTCTATTTTAGCTTCAGATATAATTTCTCTAATGTTTTCTTGCTCACAGTCAACGTTTTTCATATTGATAAATGTGACGTGATTTGCTATTTTATCCAATGTTAGGAGAATGCGTTCGTAAATATTAACGTCATTGTCTTCAAATTCACAAGACAATTTGTTTTCTATGTTACAATTGTCTAGCATATATGAAGCCTTTTGTAAGATGTTATTCAACAGCTCATCTCTTCCTTTCTGAACGTCATCTAATTTTGTAGCTGTAACTAGAAGTTCATACGATGTGTCTTTTAGTGTACTCTCTATTTCTTTCAATCTCGATGAAAGAATAGTAATCGCATCGTCTTTGTTACGTAATTGTTCGTCGAAGGAACTTTGTTTAGACTCAAAAGCTGCTTTCAATTCATCTTCTTTCGCATTTAGTTTTAGTATCGTATTTCCAATAGACACAAGTTCTTGGCGAAGGGATTCGGTGCGATGTATATTCTCATTCACCTCTGTTTTCAATGTGTCATTTTCGGTTAACTTAGTTTGTAATTCATTATTACTTCTTTCAAGTTCTTCTTTTAGTTTATTGATTTGTTGACTTAACATTTCGTTATCTCCGCCGTAATCGTTCTTGGTTTCGTTAAGTTCGTCTATTTGGTTTTGTAATTCAAATATTTCTGATTTATGCGTTTGTAATAACTTTTCCAGAGTATCTTTCAGGCTAGTATTATCATCAATAACTTGCTTTTTTTGTTCAACGATATCTGCAGCTATAGCCTCCAAAGTATTCAAGTTGTCGGTAAAAATACTAAATATGTTGACAAAGTTATCAATAAGTTCTGGAAATTCTTGGATTTCTCCAGTCAGAAGCCCAAGAATACCTTGTAGCCTGCGTATAGCGGTTTTAGCTATTTGTATATTTTCATTTGACTGTTTATCTTCTTTACTGAGACACGATATAACGTCATGTTTATCGCTGACCTCTTTTTCTAAATCAATAATTTTATTAGACAGTTTATGAATTTGTTTCGTTAAATCTCTATTAATATTATTTATTTCTAATTCTTTTTCATTATTATCAGTAAGTTCGCTTGATAATTTCTCTTTTTCCAATATCAAATTTTGTATGGAAACAGCATTGTCCTTATTACTTTGCTCTAACTTAGCGTTATTTATTTCTACGTCAGCTAGTTTGGTCGTCAATTCTTGTTCTAATACTTTCAGATCATTTTTCTCATGGATCAATTTATTAATCATTGCTATATTTTCATTAACTTGTTTCTTCAAATTGTTTACTTCCAAGTGTAGGGTGTCAATTTGTTTAGTTTTCGTGTCCAGTTCTTCTAATAAAGTCTTATTATCATTGGAATTATTACTATGTACTGTTAATTTTAATTGGCTAATCTCCTTGTTACGGTTATCAAGGACATTTCTAAGAGACTGTATAATATTTTTCATGTTTTCGTTATTGGCTATAAACTTTTCTTCATTCGCAATCATACTTTCTAATACACTATCATTAATATTAATATTTGGCGTGGTTTCTTTCTGGGTTAGTTTAATCTGTAACTCTTGGATAA
Source organism: Drymonia ruficornis (assembly GCA_947859195.1). NCBI lineage: Eukaryota > Metazoa > Arthropoda > Insecta > Lepidoptera > Notodontidae > Drymonia > Drymonia ruficornis. Next base: position 3,697,120 of record OX401910.1, on the reverse strand, counting down.
CACCATTATAAGATTCGATATCATTACGAGCGCCATCTAAATTTTCTTTTTGACTGTTTATTGTGGAATTTAAACTATCTATAGTCGATTGCAGTACTGAATTCTCATTTTCCATAATTGCAAGTTTTTCTTTGAAACCAGTAATTGTTTCCTGAAGTTCTTGACTTACATCTTCTAGGGACGCTATTTTTTGTTTGTGAGAGAACAGATTAGCTTCTAACTCTATGATAGTTTGATTTTTCAGACTAGACTGTGTTTGTGTGTCCGTGACGAGATCGCACATTTGTTCAGAGGGCTCGTCATGTACAATGCTGTTTTCATTGTCGCTATTGACTAACGAAATGTCTTTAGACATGTCCATGAAGGGTGTATCCTTGTCTACTGTTCGTGATAGTAGCTTACCTACAATAAAAAAAATATTAAAAAAAACTAAGAAAATGTTTGAGTGGAAAATTAATGTGTATATTGAGGCGGTGGGGATTTGACTTACCAATACTTTCGACCTTCTTGACTTTCATTTCTTCCAACAGAGAAAGAAGTTCGTCTTCTCTTAGTTTCGCCTTCCTTTTCAGGGTTTCAAAACTCACTTCCCAGTCGGTCAGTTTAGTGTCGTAGTTCGCACATTTCGTCTGTAACTCCACCTGTAGAAGTATTGAGATACGTGCAGTAGAACGAATTGGTTCGTCTGCTCTTATCACTTAATATTGAATGAAAATGAGACGCACATTAGAGACAAACAAAGCTAGTTTTATTAAGGCCAATGTGGAATTACCTTCCGAGTCAGAAGAAACGTAAGCTATGCTCTAGGAAATATAATGTGTAATCGCGCTCACACTCAGCATTATACACGTGTATTATACACGTTTTGTTTTTGATCAACGGCGAAATCCCACCCACTGACCGCGCAATTAATTGCACTCATATACAGTTCACATTACAACGATATATAAGACAAGGCGTCTCGCCCCGTTTGCGTAGTTTCCTAATGGGTGCATCTACATCAGGCGCATGCCACGCATGAGTGCTCGGGCGAGTCATGCGAGGCATCTGGACGCACCAAATTGATACTCACGTTAGCAGAAGTGACAGCTTTCACATGTTCCTCAGTCTTTTTAATTTTATTCTTGAGTTGTTCCAGTTCCAAGTCTTTATTATGTCCCTGTTTCCTTAGCATGTCTATTTCATCTTCCAGTTTAGATTTTATAGATGTGGTTTGTTCTAATTTTTCTATCAATTCAATCTGAAAAATCATAAAATTTAAAAAAATGCACAAAGAAACTTCTTACATTAATGGTGGACTTATTAAACTAGAAACAAACTTACTTCGCTAGGTTTGTATATTTTCTCTCTTTCGGTCAGCAGAAGAATATCTTTCATTTGTTTCTCAGCCAACTTAGCATTCTTTCTAAGTACGCAGGGGGGAGTTTTGGAAGCATCTGAAAATACAGAACATGCAGAATTTGCACTTTATTCCGATGACATAAAACCTTTTCCGACATCCCAAGACTAATTTAAATAAGTCGATTTACCCTGACACGTATGGTACGGCGAACACGGTCCTTCGCCATCCCCTTCCGTGGAGTCGTCATCGCTGTCTGTGGATAAAAAAATGTCGAAAGTATACTATATGATACTTATAACAAAAGAAGAAATGTTTAAATTTTTTGACTGTCTTTCTCTGTTTGTTCCGGCTAATCTCAGAAACAGCTAGGCCGATTTTTACGGGCTTTCACTGGCAGATGGCTGATGTTATCCTTATAACAGCCAGCCAGCCCAGTTACTGCTTAGTAACTTAGGCTACTTTACTAGCTTTTCCCCGCAACTTCGTTCGCGTAGAATTTAAATTTAAAAAAAATCGGATCTCTGATCCCGGATCCCGTATCTCGGATCCCGTTTCCCGTTTTTACCGGATCCCGTTTGCTGGATTCCGTAGCCCGGATGTCCCGGATCTCGTATCCCGGATATCCCGGATCGCAAAAAATATAGCCTATGTTACTCAGGGATAATGTAGCATTCTAATGGTGAAAGAATCTTTAAAATCTGTCCAGAAGTTTTTGAGTTTACTCATTACAAACTATCAAAAAATCCAGTCTTTTCTCTTTATAATATTATTAGTGTAGATTCCTCGCGTATGAAATTGCGGGCACAGCTAGTGAAGCAACCCGTTTAGTGTACTGACCGATCTGAATGACTTCGTCGTTGAAGCAGACGCGGCGGTCCTGTGGCGGCGGCGTCACCAGGCGCGGCTCTTCCGGCACGCTGGCCAGCTTGGAAGGCAGCGGCGCCAGCTCCGACGGCTTCGGGATCACGTTCGGACTGGGATATGACACACACACATTAACCATCTGGCAATACGGGCTACTCCGAAAAATAAAAACGAAACGTTCCGGCCGACGGATGGTACATTTTCCTACTCTGAAAGTGTTTCGGATTCTTAAATAACATTTCGGAAATCGTGGAATAGCGGCTACGTATTCATCATTCCGAACAAGCGTGTCGAATTCATGAAAAAAAATTGTTATATCATCAAAACTTGTATCCATGATTAATGGTAATACGGAAAGTACGTCGATGACAGTTCAAAAAGTCACCTTATTTTAGTGAAATTGTTGCTTAGACCTTGCTAAGTCATCAAAAATTCTTAGGTCATTGCATTGACCATAAGAAAGATAGAGGACTGGCCCTATGTGACGTCATCTGAAGCCAAACACGTGCAAACGGCAGTCTAAAATGGCGCGACTCCGCCCACAGCTAAAAGTGTTGTACTTTTAGATAGTCGATAGTATCCATATCGATATACCTAACGATCAAGTCGCGGGAAAAGTGCTGAGTCATGATTAGGTAGGTACAGCTATGCTGGGCTAAATCAAATAAGGCAAAAAAGGGGGGACACATATCTGTTAGGGTCAGGTCAATGTCAAGCGTGTACATTAACGACACGATGGAGGCGGGCGCATTTCCAGGGTGGTATGGCTGGATCCTCAGGTCCTTCTGCGCAGGCACATCACTAAATCCCTCACTTGGGTTTATCCAGTTCACACAACACAATTACACAAAGGATTGAGTAGATTTCGTGCGATTAAGGTTTTTAGACACAGGAGGCACCGCGACGGGGCGGGTGTACTACACGAAGGTCGGTCAGTCAAGTGTCATGAAGGGGGAAAGAGACCGCAGCACAAATATCACGTTTATCAGGGGTAGGCAGTACAAAATTATGTTTTTATTATTATTACTGTCAATGCGGTAATGGATCGGTCATGCTCATAGAGTAAATACTAAAGAAAGAGGTGTTCTTAGTAGATATCTCTATGAAACAACGCGTGGAAATTTGCGCGGGAAGGCGCAGGTGGTGGGGGTTAAGAAATGCGTGGCATCTATCTACCGGTAAATAGCAGAACCACTCACTTCGTTTTATGTTAGTACGTAGTTTAACTACGTACTGACGTACAAAGGGACGTCATCTAGTGTCGAATGGGATATTTGGGATGCGAACGTTGGCAAGACGTCTGCACAGGACGAACGCCAACAGCACACTGACTTAAGCCACGCCTACTGTGATGACGTCAGCGGCCGAGTTGTGCGATGTCTAAGCAACGCGGCCGAGTTGCTTAGACCCAGTCCTTCTTTAGTATTAGGTTCATGGTCATGCTCACTCTAATGTTCTTGCTTGCTTGCGGTGGCTCTGAGGAGCGGGTCACCCTCTTCCCTCTAAAATGGTTGTGCTGAGTGACGCTGCTGCTCAAGTAAAGTAATTTTCACATGGCAACTCTTCAGGGTTCGCAATTTAACGTTAGAGACGACCAGAATTTCGATATCTAGGCCTTGTTGGCGCCTCAACTTAACCATGAAAATATGCACGTGTGGAGAGCCTAATGCATAGGTACACGGCCATCATCCCTACCTACCCCTGCCCAATGTAGCAAAAGCGTAAAATTAAAAATCGACAAATTTATCAGCTAAAAATCTTGCGAAATCGGGCGATTTTGAATAAACTCTATTTTAACTTATTTAAGCCGTCTTAGTACAAAAAAATCTCACATTTAATTTTAACATTTTCACTATCCATAAATCAACTTGTTATCTCTTTCGTGAATCTTTATGGTCTTGAGTAGTGATGACAAATATTATAAAACAATTTTAAGGCGGCGCAGTCATGCACCTTCCAAAACAAAAATAATTTCTTTGTGGTCACCCCGGGGTGACGGCGCGGCCCGACGTGTAGGTGAATAGAATATGTATCGATAACTTTGAAACAAAACATGTAAGAACAACACTACGTTTTTATGTAAACATAGCAAATATTTGTTAGGTCTATTTTAGTTGAAAATATGAATTAGAGAGTACGATTATAGACGGAAACTCAATTAAAAATGAATATAATGTACACAAAATTTATTTTCACACACTATAAATACACTTAAATATGAAAATAACACAACTAACCTGGAAAATAACAAACCTTCGAAATTCTTTCGAGAATCAGAACTGCATGCCCTAACGCACCACTAAACTATATTGTTCTTTCCTTGATAATCCTAAATAATATAATAAAGAGTCACAAAATACACACAGTTCACCGTAAAATTTAAAATAATTTGTTAAAACGGTAGAATGACAGATGAACTACTAACCAGAGAGAGCCGAACATAACCGACAATCCAATATGTCGGTCCAAAAAGATCTTCAAGGAGAATTTTAATGACAGAACCAACCAAAAAATTCCAGAAAAAGGAAATATATGACATATACTGTACTGTTTTACATAGCTAAATTGTAACGTGTAAGAATGTTTTCGTTAATGTGGTCCATATTTGCATCAAATATGTATACCATAAACAATAGCTTCCGATCTATTACTATATATCTATGGGTCATTGTGACTAATACTTGGCTTAGCCGAGTTCGACTTTTGACAGAACTGACAACTGAAAGTCACATTTATTTAATGGAATTTCGTGAACTTAGTCAGTACTTTGGCTTAGATCGTGCTAAGTAACGTTTATTTATCTGGGCCTTAGGGTCATAGATTTATTATTAGCAGATACGAAGCTATTGTTTATGGTATACATATTTGATGCAAATATGGACCACATTAACGAAAACATATCTGTCTCATTCTTACTCGTGACAATTTAGCTATGTAAAACAGTACAGTATATGTCATATATTTCTTTTTTCTGGAAGTGTTTGGTTAGTTCCGTCAGTAAGCCGCCTCCCTGAGGGCCTTTTTGGACCACCATATTGGGTTGTCGGCTATGGTCGGGTCACTATGGTTAGTACTTCATCTGTCATGTCAGCGTCTTATACAAATTATTTTAAATTTTACGCTGAACTGTGTGTATTTTGTGACTCTTTATTATATTATTTAGGATTATTAAGGAAAAATCAATATAGTTTAGTGTTGCGTTAGGGCATGCAGTTCTGATTCTCTAAAGAATTTCGAAGGATTGTAATTTTTCAGGTTAGTTGTGTTATTTTCATATTTAAGTGTATTTAAAGTGTGTGAAAATACCTTTCGTGTACATTATATTAATTTTTAATTGAGTTCCCGTCTATAATCGTACTCTCGAATTCATATTTTCAAATAAAATAGAACTAACAAATATTTGCTATGTTTACATAAAAACGTAGTGCTGTTCTTATAAGTTTTGTTTCAAAGTTATCGATACAAATTCTATTCACCTACACGTTGGGCCGCGTCGTCACCCCAGGGTGACCACAAATAAATTATTTTTGTTTTGGAAGGTGCGTGACTGCGCCGCCTTAAATTTGTTTTATAATATTTGTCGTCACTACTCACGAACATAAATATGCGCGACAGAGATAACAAGTTGATTTATGGATAGTGAACATTTTAAAATTAAATGTGGGATTTGCTAAAACGGCTTAAAGAAGTTAAAATAGAGTTTATTCAAAATCTCCCGATTTCGCAAGATTTTTAGCTGATAAATTTGACGATTTTTAATTTTACGCTTTTGCTACACTGGGCAGTGGTAGGTAGGGATGATGGCCGTGTATGCATGAGGCTCTCCATAAGTGCATATTTTCGTGGTAAAGTTGAGGCGCCAACAAGGCCGAGACATTGAAATTCTGGTGGTCTCTAACGTTAAATTGCGAACCCCGAAGAGTTGCCATGTGAAAATGACTTTACTTGAGCAGCAGCGTCACTCTGCACAACCATTTTAGAGGGAAGAGGGTGACTCGCTCCACAGAGCCATAAAATAACATAATAGTCATAAATAAAAACATAATTTTGTACTGCCTACCCCCGATTAACGTGATATTTGTGCTGCGGTCTCTTTCCCCCCTTCATGACACTTGACTGACCGACTCGTTTGGTACACTCGTCGTCGCGGTGCCTTCTGTGTCTAAAAACCTTAATCGCACGAAATCTACTCAATCCTTTGTGTAATTGTGTTGTGTGAACTGGATAAACCCAAGTGAGTGCTCTAGTGATGTGCCTGCGCAGAAGAACCTGACGATCCAGCCATACCACCCTGGAAATGCACCCGCCTCCATCGTGTCGTTAATGTACACGCTTGACATTGACCTGAGCCTTACAGATTTGTCTCCCCCCTTTTTTGCCTTATTTGATTTAGCCCAGCATAGCTGAACCTACCTATGGTGCGTTCCATTCACAGTTAATTTTGTTAATTTCGTTATTTTCGTTCACAAATCTCGTTCCACTCGCACCAACTTGTACTGAAAGTGATCATTATTATCGTTTTTAACACTTTTTGTGGACGAAAATAACAAAATTAACAGTGAATGGAACGCACCACTAATCAGGACCCAGCACTTTTCCCGCGACATGATCGTTAGGTATATCGATATGGATACTATCGACTAACTAAAAGTACAACACTTTTTGCTGTGCGCCATTTTGGACGGTCGTGTGCTCGTGTTTGGCTACAGATGACGTCACATAGGGCTCGTCCTTTCTCTCTTAGGTCACTGCTTAGGGTCCACGAAAGAAGAAACGTCAAATCAGGACATCCGTCAGCCGAAACGTTTCGTTTCGAATTTCGGAGAGCACCACTTACTAATGATTTTAAGTTTTTCCTGATGGAATAATGACAAAAAAACTTACTTATATTTCAAACTAGGCGTACAGAACTTGGGGACCGGGGCGACAGGCTCGTCATCTCTCTCTGTCGTATGGAAAGCTGATATTGTCATCCTCCTCGGCTCCTGCAGTTTACGTCGGGACCCGGCAAAGACGTCCAAGTTACGCCGTTGGCCGAAACCGTTTAGTATGAACTTTTGTAGCGACGCTATCTGCTTTTGTAACTTAATGTAGTCTTGCTGAAAAAATAAAACGAAGATAAACTTTAAAATTTCGAACTCTTATTTTTCTTGCAGTGGCCTTGCCTCTTCGAAAGATTGGCTGTCAACTCCGCATATTCTTCTCTATACCTTGCCACATGAAAAACGTGTTCTAAGCTGGCGATGCCAATCCACTCCCTAATAATACGAAGTGACTATTTAAATCTTCTTCTAATACGTCGCTTCCCCTTATTCTTGTACATGTTGGGGAAGATAGAACCGCACATGCCCGAGATATCCAACTTTTCTTCTCTTAATAGTACTCGTATAAATAAATGCATCTCAAAGTTGAGATCGATCTTGACACGCCGTTTTTGACAGATGTTCCATACATTAAACGTCAAAACTGCATCTTAAGATCGATCTCAACTTTGAGATGCATGTATTAATACGAGCTGTAGTCATGAGTTCCCGGGGTGTGTTGAATATTTCTTCGTGACTTTATCGACCCAGCTGATTCAACATGCGACGGTAAAACTACTTCGAATGGGCACCAGCAAAAAGCATAGGGTTGCAAATCTTTGCGTAATGCGACCACAACAAAACAAACTTACCTTCATGCATGTTAAGGGTTATTTTGATTCGGCATGATAACGCAAATATTTGTTCAAATACGCCATGTGAAGTGCCAACATGACAAGAGACGAAGGAATATTATCTGTGCATATCTTTTGTAGCTATCTACAAAGGTGTGTGAGACAGGGAGAGTGAACTCACCTCTATACTCTTCTTGCTCTCCAACTGTGCTTGCAACTTGGACATTTGTTTTGTGAGCGATTGGATCATGGTGGCGTCTGTCTTGACTGCGTTTACTTCCGGCTTATTCTTTATAGCTTTAGCTCGATTCGCGAACCTAGACAAATCAAAGCGTATATAAAATTATGACGTAAACACATGGCAGAAGGTCGATTTCAGAAGTGCTGCGATACAATATTAAACCAGGTGATTTCTTCATAATAAATGCTAAATGATTACGACAAAATTTATAGAGATTTTACCAGTTTATAATAAAACTAGCTTTTGCCCGCGACTTCGTCCGCGTAGACTTCAAAATAAAAAAAAACCGGGCAAGTGACTTAAGACTTTTTAGTACTTTTTAGTGCGCCAGGGTTTTTTAAGTCAGTATTTGCTTTTTTATAAAAATAATTTTATTTCACGATTTTTATTGGAGCCATACAAACTTTACCACGGTACCTAATTCGGTGAATGCGTGTTTTGGTAGGTAGGTATATAGAGCCAAAATCCCAAATCCCCCTCCCCTTCTCCACCCCTTTTCCTCCCCTCTCTTCCTTCTGCTGCCTCCCCCTCCATTTCCCTTTCCCTTTGCCCTCCCCCTTCCACTTCCCCCTACCTTACGTCTTCCCCTTCCTCCCTCACCTACCCTACGCATACTAAGTTTCAAGTCAATCGGGTACAAACATATTTTTCTGCCGTACTTTTCTTTTAGTTTCCCCCTTTTGGGTGTTGATTTACGAAATGATTTTATATGGGATCAAACTGAAGTAGTACCTACCATATTCAGCTCAGCTTATACCCCAATTATTTAAAATGAATAATCATAACCAATCTCGAGATATGGATGACTAAACATTCGCTGACCCCGCTCTCCCCTTTTCCTTCAAAATATTAAAAACGCTGAAACTCCAGTTTGATTATTTAAAATGAACAATCATAACCAATTTCGAGATATGGATGACTAAACATTCGCTGACCCCGCTCTCCCCTTTTCCTTCAAAATATTGAAAACGCCAAAACCCCAGTTTGATTATTTAAAATGAACAATCATAACCAATTTCGAGATATGGATGACTAAACATTCGCTGACACCGCTCTCCCCTTTTCCTTCAAAATATTAAAAACGCTGAAACCCCAGTCTGATTATTTAAAATGAACAATCATAACCAGTTTCGAGATATGGATGACTAAAAATTCGCTGACCCCGCTCTCCCCTTTTCCTTCAAACTTATTAAAAACGCTGAAACCCCAGTCTGATTATTTAAAATGAACAATCATAACCAATCTCGAGATATGGATGACTAAACATTCGCTGACCCCGCTCTCCCCTTTTCCTTCAAAATATTAAAAACGCTGAAACCCCAGTCTGATTATTTAAAATGAACAATCATAACCAATTTCGAGATATGGATGACTAAACATTCGCTGACCCCGCTCTCCCCTTTTCCTTCAAAATATTAAAAACGCTGAAACCCCAGTCTGATTATTTAAAATGAACAATCATAACAAATTTCGAGATATGGATGACTAAAAATTCGCTGACCCCGCTCTCCCCCTTTTCCTTCAAAATATTAAAAACGCCGAAACCCCAGTTTGATTATTTAAAATGAACAATCATAACCAATTTCGAGATATGGATGACTAAACATTCGCTGACCCCGCTCTCCCCTTTTCCTTCAAAATATTAAAAACGCTGCAACCCCAGTCTGATTATTTAAAATGAACAATCATAACAAATTTCGAGATATGGATGACTAAAAATTCGCTGACCCCGCTCTCCCCCTTCTCCTTCAAAATATTAAAAACGCCGAAACCCCAGTTTGATTATTTAAAATGAACAATCATAACCAATTTCGAGATATGGATGACTAAACATTCGCTGACCCCGCTCTCCCCTTTTCCTTCAAAATATTAAAAACGCTGAAACCCCAGTCTGATTATTTAAAATGAACAATCATAGCCAATTTTGAGATATGGATGACTAAACATGCGCTGACCCCGCTCTCCCCTTTCTCGTCAAAATGTTTAAAAATACGGAAACCCCAGTCTGATCAATTCAAATATGCAATCATAACCAATATCGAGATATGGATGACTTATTAAAACATCCCTTGACCCCGTTTTCCCCTTTCCCGTCAAAATAACAAAACTCGACCACCCCTATACAAACTTTCACTCCACATTTCACCCCTTAGGGGTTGAATTTCCAAAAACACGAAAGAAATCTAAACACAAACTTTCATTCCCCTATTTTAACCCCTTAGGGGTTGAATTTTCAAAAACCCTGAAATTACTCTTTTTTATTTTTGAAAAGACACCTAATCACCAATTTAAGTAATTCTAACTTCTGAAATGACGGAACTTCCATACAAACTTTTATCCCCTATTTTACCCCCTTAGGGGTCGAATTTTCAAAAACCCTGAAACCCATATTTTTTTATTTTTCAAAAGACACCTAATCAGCAATTTTCATAATTCTAACTTCAAAAATGACGAACTTCCATACAAAGTTTCATCCCTTATTTTACCCCCTTAGGGGTTGAATTTCAAAAAACCCTTTCTTAGTACACCTCTACACATTAAGACAAACCCACCCTCCAAATTTCAAGTCTCTACGATCAGCGGTTTAGGCTGTGCGTTGTCTGTCAGTCAGTCAGTCAGTCAGTCAGTCAGTCAATCAGGACTTTGATTCTTATATATTTAGACTAGCTTTTGCCCGCGACTTCGTCCGCGTAGACTTCAAAATAAAAATAAAACCGGGCAAGTGACTTAAGACTTTTTAGTACTTTTTAGTGCGCCAGGGTTTTTTAAGTCAGTATTTGCTTTTTTATAAAAATAATTTTATTTCACGATTTTTATTGGAGCCATACAAACTTTATCTCGGTACCTAATTCGGTGAATGCGTGTTTTGGTAGGTAGGTATATAGAGCCAAAATCCCAAATCCCCCTCCCCTTCTCCACCCTTTTCCTCCCCTCTCTTCCTTCTGCTCCCTCCCCCTCCATTTCCCTTTCCCTTTCCCCTCCCCCTTCCACTTCCCCCTACCTTACTTCTTCCCCTTCCTCCCTCACCTACCCTATGCATACTAAGTTTCAAGTCAATCGGGTACAAACATTTTTCTGCCGTACTTTTCTACCTTTAGTTTCCCCCTTTTGGGTGTTGATTTCCGAAATGATTTTTTATGGGATCAAACTGAAGTAGTACCTACCATATTCAGCTCGGCTTATACCCCAATTATTTAAAATGAATAATCATAACCAATCTCGAGATATGGATGACTAAACATTCGCAGACCCCGCTCTCCCCTTTTCCTTCAAAATATTAAAAACGCTGAAACCCCAGTCTGATTATTTAAAATGAACAATCATAACCAATTTCGAGATATGGATGACTAAACATTCGCTGACCCCGCTCTCCCCTTTTCCTTCAAAATATTGAAAACGCCGAAACCCCAGTTTGATTATTTAAAATGAACAATCATAACCAATTTCGAGATATGGATGACTAAACATTCGCTGACCCCGCTCTCCCCTTTTCCTTCAAAATATTAAAAACGCTGAAACCCCAGTCTGATTATTTAAAATGAACAATCATAACCAATTTCGAGATATGGATGACTAAAAATTCGCTGACCCCGCTCTCCCCTTTTCCTTCAAAATATTAAAAACGCTGAAACCCCAGTCTGATTATTTAAAATGGACAATCATAACCAATTTCGAGATATGGATGACTAAACATTCGCTGACCCCGCTCTCCCCTTTTCCTTCAAAATATTAAAAACGCTGAAACCCCAGTCTGATTATTTAAAATGAACAATCATAACCAATCTCGAGATATGGATGACTAAACATTCGCTGACCCCGCTCTCCCCTTTTCCTTCAAAATATTAAAAACGCTGAAACCCCAGTCTGATTATTTAAAATGAACAATCATAACCAATCTCGAGATATGGATGAATAACATTCGCTGACCCCGCTCTCCCCTTTTCCTTCAAAATATTAAAAACGCTGAAACCCCAGTCTGATTATTTAAAACGAACAATCATAACCAATTTCGAGATATGGATGACTAAACATTCGCTGACCCCGCTCTCCCCTTTTCCTTCAAAATATTAAAAACGCTGAAACCCCAGTCTGATTATTTAAAATGAACAATCATAACCAATCTCGAGTTATGGATGACTAAACATTCGCTGACCCCGCTCTCCCCTTTTCCTTCAAAATATTAAAAACGCTGAAACCCCAGTCTGATTATTTAAAATGAACAATCATAACCAATCTCGAGATATGGATGAATAACATTCGCTGACCCCGCTCTCCCCTTTTCCTTCAAAATATTAAAAACGCTGAAACCCCAGTCTGATTATTTAAAATGAACAATCATAACCAATTTCGAGATATGGATGACTAAACATTCGCTGACCCCGCTCTCCCCTTTTCCTTCAAAATATTAAAAACGCTGAAACCCCAGTCTGATTATTTAAAATGAACAATCATAACCAATTTCGAGATATGGATGACTAAACATTCGCTGACCCCGCTCTCCCCTTTTCCTTCAAAATATTAAAAACGCTGAAACCCCAGTCTGATTATTTAAAATGAACAATCATAACCAATTTTGAGACATGGATGACTAAACATGCGCTGACCCCGCTCTCCCCTTTCTCGTCAAAATGATTAAAAATACGGAAACCCCAGTCTGATCAATTCAAATAAGCAATCATCACCAATATCGAGATATGGATGACTTATTAAAACATCCCTTGACCCCGTTTTCCCCTTTCCCGTCAAAATAACAAAACTCGACCACCCCTATACAAACTTTCACTCCACATTTTAGGGGTTGAATTTCCAAAAACACGAAAGAAATCTAAACACAAACTTTCATTTCCCTATTTTACCCCCTTAGGGGTTGAATTTTCAAAAACCCTGAAATTACTCTTTTTTATTTTTGATAAGACACCTAATCACCAATTTAAGTAATTCTAACTTCAAAAATGACGGAACTTCCATACAAACTTTTATCCCCTATTTTACCCCCTTAGGGGTCGAATTTTCAAAAACCCTGAAACCCATATTTTTTTATTTTTCAAAAGACACCTAATCAGCAATTTTCATAATTCTAACTTCAAAAATGACGAACTTCCATACAAACTTTCATCCCTTATTTTACCCCCTTAGGGGTTGAATTTCAAAAAACCCTTTCTTAGTACACCTCTACACATCAAGACAAACCCACCCTCCAAATTTCAAGTCTCTACGATCAGCGGTTTAGGCTGTGCGTTGTCTGTCAGTCAGTCAGTCAGTCAGTCAGTCAGTCAATCAATCAGGACTTTGATTCTTATATATTTAGATAAAATATCGCCAGACTTACACACCAACTGTATGGTACTGAACATAGCAACGCTTGTACTATGGCTACCGTACAATGGCCTGGGGGCGACCCCAGTGACACCCAACCAGGGCAAATTACGAAAAGGTCGTTTCCGAAATTTGCCTCTGGCGGGAATCAAACCCGCAACCACCCGATGCAGTGAGCCGAGCAGCCAACGCTCAAACCACTACGCCAAGCGGTGGTCAAAACAATGGTTCAACAAAGCATTTCTAGGAACTAAAGTGATTTGTAATGCCAGTGCAAGTCGATCATAACTTCCTATTTTGGGGGTTTAATTATAGACTCACTGTAACGTAGATATGGTTTCTTCGACGGCTGCGGGCGTGACGGCGCATATAATACTAGTTTTCGCATTACCGCCGAGCGAATTCTGCAGTATACGGGTCAGCTTGCTGTCGCGGTAGTTCGCGAACCTGAAGCAATAACGAAGTTAATACGGGGTCATTTTGAAATCATGGGCTATGACTCTACACATGATTCAGAATATTTTGGGATAATAAATAAAAAAACGATTGAAAAAAATATATTGCTCTTGTAAGCAAATAAGCAAACCAGTTAACTGTTATACCTTACCTGGGCAATACATTTTTATCAGTTGATTTGTTAATATTTATTCCCTAAATATTCTCAATCACCGTTGAAAAGGATGACCATGATTTCAAATTCACCCTGTATAATCATTTGGTATACATTTACAATCGATGACAATCGAAACGATAAACATGTTTTTTAAATAGCTCTGAACTGGCAAACAAGCTTACGGCCTGATGTTAAGCAGTTACCGTACCCAATAGATGTTTGAAATACCAAAGGCATTGCTCACACGTTGCCGACCTGAAGGGGAGTGGGATGAAGAGAGGGGGGAAGGAGGTTGACCTTCCGGCTCTCTCACTTATCGTACGAACCGCTTTAATAATTGCTTTACGCCGATCTTCTGCGAGGGTGGTACTACCCCGGTCGAGCCCGTATATGAGCTGCATCAAAATTGTATTGCATCATACTTGTGGACCGACGACTTGCTGAAGGTCGCGGGAATCGGCTGGATCCGGGTAGCGCAAGACCGGTCATTGTGGCGAACTTTGGGGGAGGTCTATGTCCAGCAGTGGACGTCTTTCGGCTGAGATGATGATGATGATGATGATCATACTTATTATCCTCGGAGAGTTGTTTGATGACGAGCGCGAGGTTCGACAGGGACTTGTTGATGTGCGTGCCTTCTTTGAACCGGATGCCGGTGGCGCCGGTCTGGCCCGCGCGCTCCGACCCCGCCAGGTCCACTAAATTCAGCTGCGACACGTTCACGCACCCAGCTTCCTCAGACCCCTCGATGTGCTCGCGAGATTCAATCGTCTGGAAATATGTGACTTAGATTAATTTTATTAATGACTAGCTGTGCCTGCGACTTCGTCCGCGCATATTTATCCCACGGGAACATACTATCGGGATAAAAAGTATCCTAAGTGTTAATCCAGGTTATAAACTATCTGTGTTCCAAATTTCATCCAAATCCGTTAAGTAGTTTTTGCGTGAAGGAGTAACAAAAATCCATCCATACTCACAAACTTTCGCATTTATAATATTAGTAGGATTAGTGGGATGACTATAGCTGTGCCCGCGATTTCGTACTACACCAAGCCAACTAGGAGCTCGGCTGGAAGGCGGCCCCCCGCCCGCCACACCAAGCGCACACCGCCAACGCCGCAAGGACCGGATGACGTCACATTTGACAGGTACCTAGTTGGCTTGGTGGAGTAGTGCGTGTAAGTTTTTTAGAAAAAGGTTACCTGCTAGACGTGGGTAACTCATAAACACAAATGAACTCTCTATTTTTCCGTATTGTACAGGTATTACCCATGTTTAATCCCGCGTGGTATTTAATGGGTTTCTTTACCCGCGTTTAAATTTGCTCTCTGTGATTAGGTACGGTGAGAGTTGATATTGGAAACATAAAAATACTAAACCGATGACCTTATCACCCCTAAACACCCAAATCATAACAAAGGCAAAAATATTCATAGATAAAGGTGGGAAATACTTCGAGATAATATTTAGGGCTCCGTACCTCAAACCGGACAAAATTTATTATATTTGTAGATAAGTACCTAGTCATCCCGAGATTCGAGTCTCGACGATTTTTGTCTGTTTTCGGAACAATACACCCTTAGACGTTGTAATTATATGTGCTTATTGTTCCGAAAAGCTAAGCTAACTGTGTACTTTTTAGTATACCCCCCAGATTTATAGAAAGTTATTTATTTATTGGTTTATTGAAAGGATTATGATGGACTTACACTGGCATTAGAGATCATCACTTTTGTTCCTAGAAATGCTTTGTAAACCTTTTTAAACTGGCTAAACAACTTGTATAATTAAATGTACTTATCGTCTAATATGTAGGCGTATCTACATCAAATAGCTATTACCATAATCGCAGATCATTTAACCCACGCGCAACCAAATACGAAACATTTTACAACATAAAAAAAAGGTTTATGGAACGGCTATCATTGTACCGACAAGTACCTAAAAGGTAACCATAGATTTGAGAAGTGGGTAAAAATGTAAAAATATGTATACAAAAAAAAACCTAACAAAACTGAAAAAAAAAAACAAAACTATATATATATACAACAACGTCACGACTTTTATCCCCATTTGGGGGTAGTCAGAGGCTTGAGTGGCCATACACCACCACATTGTGGAGGTATTAACCAACTCAAAGCCCACGTTTCACCAGATAGTCAGAACCCAACGTGACAGGTGGTGAACCTTGTCGCCGTGTATACAGGAACTGACTATTACCTAATCCCGAGGGATAGGTAGGCTTCCTCACGATGTTTTCCCTCACCGTCAGCGAACTGTAAATTATGCACATAGATGAAAATTCATCCATTGGTGCATGGCCCACCGGGATCGAACCTGGGACCTTCTGATTGCTAGCCCAACCTGTTCACCCCTAGGCTACAGTCGCTCAAAAACAATACTGGCTGAAAAAAAAACGTCTTTTCTACAAACTACTTACAATTTGAAATATGGAGTGTGATCTGCTACTTGATTCGTTCATATTAGTGGCGCCTTTTTGTCTGTTAGCTTCACCCTGGACAAAAAAAATGCAAACAAAAATATTTAAAAAAATCCGATATCTGAATCTGAATGAAGCATGTATAGTCTATGTCCATATTTGTGTGTGCAATTTATTTCGGTTACCTTTTTCATTGCTTCCAGTACTTCCTCGGGTGTGGTTGTGACTTCCTCAGTTACATCCACTTTAATACCCTGCAATGATTCATGGATCTTGATATCTTTCTTATCCGGATTAAGTAGGTCTTTCACTGTTTCATTGTAGATTTCCAAGTAGGATACTCTGGAATATAAATAAACCACACCTGTCCTTGAAAAAGTTATACAAATGTACCCTGTAGTAGTGATGGGATGTTCTCGAGAACATTCTCACCCGGAAACTTACTTGTGAGAATTTTTGAGAATCTTATATTTTGGGTGATGTTATCCTAACTTTCAATCTTAAAAACAAAAAAAAAACCTTTAAAAAGATAAAAATAATACCTGCATATTTTCACCCAAGCGTCGTCGTTGCGTCGGGGGACCGCTAAGTACGCCGGTCATGGTTATAATCTACAGGTTACTCTAAATGTAATGTACTTAGCGGTCCCCCGACGCAACGATGACGCTTGGGTGAAAATATGCAGGTATTATTTTTATCTTTTTAAAGGTTTTTTTTTGTCGGGGGTTTTTAAATTTTTAATTTAATTTTTATTTCATGCTTTTTTAAACTTGTATTACCGGTGTAGTAACTGCCCAGCTTGTATTAGCATGTACTCGTTAAAACGCATCGTATGAGCCCAAACACAAGGTAGATGCCGTACACCGTTGAGGAGTTCTTCTGATGATGCCTGCGCATCAGGTCAAGGTTGTCATACTTTGTAATATCATTGACAAGTGACAGGATTTCAAATTTCGTATCGATCAGACCTGTGGAAGTTGTTTATATCTTTTCATCAACTAGAAAAGAGCTGATGGTCTTCAAACGGCTGAGCAGATTTTCTTGAAACATAGCTAAGAACACTCTCGATTAACTCACCTTTCAAACAAAAAAAACTAAATCCAAATCGGTCCATCCGTTCAGACGCTATGATGCCACAGACAGACACACAGATCCACAGATCCACAGATACACAGATACACAGATACACAGATACACACGTCAAACTTATAACACCCCTCGTTTTTCGTCGGGGGTTAATTAAAACCACTATACTTGCATGTTTAATGAGGTTTATGCTAAGTTTAACATGCTTCATTAGATAAATTCTCGAAAATACTCATGAGTAAGTTTCAGTGGGTGAGAATGTTCTCGAGAACATCCCATCACTACCCTGTAGTAATGTGTCCCTAATGCTATTTATTATACAGGGCTCATTCCCCTCAATGCAAGAAGGATTTGGGCAGTAGTCTATCATATTAGCTGTGTGCTGAGGCTGTCAAACTACACATTTTTCGAGAGAAGTCCGGTCTCCTCACAATATTTTCCTCCATTCAGTGACAATATTACTTGGAAATGAGACATTATAAATTACCTAAGTAGGTATACAATTTGAGAATTTAAATGAAAGATATAATATGATATACCTACTAAGGCCAGATACGAAAAGCATTGGTAACCGGAGCAATCAGCAAATCTCTCACTAGCTTCACTTTAGATTTATGTAACAGTATATTTCATACTTTCAACATTACAATCACTTGTTCAATTACATAATGAACTCAAAGACATACTAACATTATTTGCAATGTTTCTGTAATATTTGGTTACCTTGCAACAATCATTGACAATGGAATAGTCTATTGAACTTATATAACAGATTTCAATGTGTAATCATATCTGTCTGATAAAGTGTTAATTTTATGTACAATTCTTACAAATAAAATCTTTATTAATAGGATAAGAGGGTATGTGTGTTTGTAAGTTGAATATTGTCTATACAAATAAATAAATTTGAAGTGTCTGTTTGTAATGACAAAATAACAGCTTTTTATTAAATGCATAACAAAGTATACACAGTACTTAGAACAAAAAAACTTTTTTTTTTTGTATATCTGTCTGTTTGTTCAGGCTAATTTCCGAAACAGGAGGACCGATTTTGACGGGACTTTGGCAGATAGCTGATGTTATAAGGAGTAACTTAGGCTGCTTTTATTTTAGCAAACATGTTTTGTTAAAATCCATGCATACAAAGTCGCAGGCACAGCTAGTTATACATAAAACAGCTGTAACTTACAGCATGTAAAGTTTTGAAACTGAAACTTAGTATGGAGGTAACAACTAGGAAGCCTGAAAGATTAGTGTATATTCCAAGCAATTACACAAACATGCACTTCCTTTGCATAATTACTTTAGTCTGCAACTAGATATGTACCTATTGGATAAGACCTATAATGCAAGCAGTAACATTAAGTTTGTGATCAATTTGCAATTATAATAATTCCAAGGTGACCTAAGTTTTTGTTAAGTTAAACACACATTTCCATAATAGTTTGAATGCACAAAAAATATGTAAGATTTATTTACAATGTTATCTTATTACTAAGTACAATTAGATACAGAAGGTAAGTCTCTAAATAGTGTTAAAAAGTCACTATCTGCATTTGTTTGTCCACTTACTTTTTCTCTATGCAATGGATTTTTGATGCAGTTTCCATTATCATTAGAAAAGCTGTCCAAAGTCACACAAGCAAGCATGTTGTTACTTCAAATATTATGTTTTCCTCCTCAGGCTACAACCATAAATACAAAAACAGGTACCTAAACAGTGTTTATGTTACCTTAGTAAGAAATCTCGGTCTGGTGCTTTTTTTATGATCTCAAACAAGTTGAGTACCGCCAATGGAATGATTCCCGGCGAGTCATCAGTCCCCGTCATGGTGTAGGTCTTGCCGGACGAGGTCTGGCCGTAAGCGAATATAGTGCCGTTGAACCCCGCTGTGGCGGCCTCCACAATCGGCTTCGCGATATCATTGTACACTCCTGAGGTCCTAGTGTCCTTATCATAAACTTGGTCTGAAATATAGGAAAAACGCTATTGATCCGCAGCCTTCGATTCTATGACGTATTAAACAGCTCATTAGAATTACAATAGCTACGCACGTAGATGCTACATAACCCTAAAGTTTCACTCACCGAATGTGAAGGCCTGACCGAGCTCTTTCCCATTCTGGTCGAGCTGATACAGCGTATTGTTCTTCACCCGCCACTGATACGATAGTTTATCTTCTATTTCACGAGGAATTAGAGGTCTAACTTTGACAACCACTTTTATATTGTCACTCATTTTCTTTCATTATTTTTGCAATCACTTCCTAATACGGCATGACTATTAGTAAAAGTGAGGGTGGAAATTGAGCACAATCAACATTATCACGACCTCCGACCTAAAATTATACGGATTTCACGTTCAGCAGCAAACGTAAACAGACAAGCAATAAAATAAAATAACCGACGTACGATTTCAAACGTAGAAATAGAATCGGATTCGTTCGTTCGCTCGGCGGAAATAATTTTAGTGATGTAAATTGACCATAATTATAATATCGATTCTTATGTCGAGTCTAGCAATGAAGATTATGCTCTTCTGAATTACAATTACTGTCGTTTCCAAAAATCTTCAATTTAAATTATATTTTAACGAATTTCCAGTTGGTTCAACATATTTTAAAAAAATGTCTGCATTGAATTGAAGTTACCAAGAGTTTTTCTAATCGTTCGTTTGGTTGGATCGACCGCTCAATAGAGTAATTATAAAGTAATCACACACAAAGAAATAAATAGCAGTTGACTTGATTCGATTTTTTGTTATAGCCTGCAAATTTTATTTTATAGGTTCAGGCGAAGGTGGAAAGACGATATGGACAACTTTTCGGGCAGAACATAGCAGCAAATGGCCGTTTTTCGACTAGCTGGTACGGCACTGGCACCGACATGGCGATGGCTTTTTGCGCAGTTGTCATTGGTCAATGAACAATGACAAAGCTGTCACCGTGCCGTTGCTGGTGCCATGTTAACAAGCTATTATTTTAAATAAAACCTATCCTAAACCTAATTGTCGATTACATAATACACAGCGTGAGCAAACCCCATTTAAGAGGGTTTTGGTTCGGTATGTAGCCAAAAGTAACGAAAACATCAGATTTTAGGTCCTATAATAACACGGACACTATATGACAATGTAGTATGTAACAAAAGTTACTTTCTGGAAATTATGTGCCGTAGTGTGATGGCGTACCATATGAATGCTCAAAAAAGATACATCATATGCGCTGAGAAGCACTATAAAAATTAAATACCGTTTCCATAGAAAGAAACATTATTATTTACCCGACTACGGAGGAGGGTTATTTACATCATTGAATCAACTTTGGTTGAATCGATATTACAACACTATAGCATAAGATCGGAATTCACAGAATAAAAACTACTCTCTTATTTCTAAACGATATTGACATTCTTTGTTGTCTATGGTCTTTGGTCATGGCAATTCATGGCATGGCAGCACTGCATTCAGTGTTGCCAACTTAGGGGGTTTTCCCCTAAATTTTGGGAGTAAATAAGTGCGATGGGATTTTTAAATGATTTTTTGACTTCTTATATCACTACCCAAGACCATAGGGGACTAAAAAAATAAATGTTTTGTTTAGTGACATTTTGAAATTACATTGAAGTGCACCAGGTGAAAGTGAAAGAGTTGATTTATGGGTTTTATGGAAAACGATTTTTGTACCAGCGATTTTACAGGGGGATTTCAAGCAATTGTAGGGGCTTTTGACTTAAGTTTAGTGGTAAATATTTTTGAGAGTTGGTAAAACTGCCTAGTGCCTGCTAGTGCGTCCGTCATGAACAGCGTTGCCAGTGCGTTAGAAAAGTAACGAATTGCGTTACTTTTGGCCCTGTTGCGTTACCTCCGCGTTACATGCGTTACTTTTGCGTGACTTTTCGAAATTGAATACATAATTTTAAAAATATTAAAGAAATTTTCCTAACGCAGCTTAGTAAACAAGAAAACTGAAACGGAATGCAGCCAAGCTAAGTGGTAGAGTCCGTTTCACAAAAGAAGACATGCGACGGAAAATTGTTTACCCTCTATAGTTTAGACTCCCTAAAATTCACTCTTTAATCAATCAGATCTTATTGTTTCAGTGATTTATTTAAATTGTTTTATATTAAAACATAACAAAATATTGAAATGAAAACGGAAGCAAAATTACGAACCGGTGGTAACTCTATAATTATTGTATTTCACGATTCACAAATTATAGGAATAAAAAAAACAAATGGACTTTGACTTTAGGTAAAAAAATACACTAGAGTTCGTTGTACACAGCGTTTAATCTTCCACCACATAAAATAACAATAATCCAATAACGTGGGTGCACAGAATCAAACGATATTATTAATTTTACACAATAAAACCGACGTAGCAACAAGACGCAGCCTGCACGGGAAGACCTCTCTTACTCACTCTTTGCACCGCGCTGGGGCAGTCGAGAGATTATTGCGCATGGCGCGGGGTTTGAAACGGTATGTGGAGGTGTCATTGGATACTACATTTTAAATTATGTCGCGCATCCGTTACAATACTTATTATAATTTGTCTTTCTGCCTTACCAATTGATTATTCAGCCGTGACGCATAAATAATGATGAAATTACTTTTTTTTTTTATGGGATTGCTTTACTTTTGTGCTCAATGCGTTACTTTTTCAGCAGCCTTGCGTTACTTTTGACTATCGGGCACTGGCAACACTGGTCATGAAATGAATTGAGGGGGCTTTTTGGCGGGAAGTGGAAAAGTCATGTTGTCATTTTTGTTTTAATTTCCAAAACTTGTGTTTTCTTGTATTATAATGTGTAATGTTGGTGGAATATTATCCATTATATGTTCATAAATGTGCGTGAGTGTGGGTAATTGGAACAAAGTGGTGAAACATGATTTTCGAGTTCCCCCAAGAAGTCTAGTAATTTGTCAGTAAAGTATCCACCACTTTACTGATGGGGTTTGGGGGGGTAGAAATAAGGTAGTTATAAGGTAGATTTAAGGTAGTTATAAGTTAGAAATAAGAAAAAAATGTTATAAAAGTATACTGATGTTAGGCTCCAAAGGGCTAGTTCCCAGGGGCCGTAAAACTAATCTTATAAAAAAAAAAAAAAAAAAAAATGAATTGAGGTTATGTTGTTTTGTACATGTGATATTTGTATATTTTAACAGTTTTACATCGAAACAATAAGCCAAGATGCAGCACGACGATGTAAGTTATTCAATGTACTACAATTTCATGTAATTTAGCTTAAACAAATAATACTAACAAGTTTATTTTCGTTCCTCAGGTTGTTTGGGCTATCATCAACAAGACACACTGTTCTCATAAAGTAACGTAAGTTTTATGGTCAATTTCTATGATCTTTGATACATATTATACGTACAGATTCAATAAAAGCCATAATATTTACTTTACAGAACGAAAACCCAGCACTTTTGTAGAAATGAATATAACCTTACTGGTCTATGCAGCCGCGCTTCATGTCCCCTTGCTAACAGTAAATATGCGACAATTCGTGAAGAAAATGGTATTATATACTTGTATATGAAGACTGCTGAGAGGTACGTATGATATGAACATTGATTTGATGTGTAAATTCTGTATTTTTTTTTCTGTATTTATTTTCATGATACAGCTGCACCATTTGTGAATATGTATGTAAACTTCTTGATATTATAGAAGTATATAATCTGCACCAATAAGGAAAAGAATCAAATCAAACATGTCATTATATTACATTCTCTTTCCACTCCTACATACAAGCTGCACTGTGCATGCAAGAGAGCATCAGTTAAACACCATATTTATTTATCATTGTTGTTCTTCATTGATATTGGTTGTTAATCGTAGCTATGTGTGTAAAAACTATAGCTACATTAAATACCCAACTAAAAATATTCTTGTCTTTCTCATGCATTATGATTGTAAGAAGGATAGTAACACACTTAGTTTAATGTGTGTACCAACAAAATAAGGCACATTATCTTGTCCTAAGAGCTAGGTTACATGATTAGCATCATTGGCTGACATGCGGTTATTAATGCTCCTTATTATTGTATCCATGGCCACCATAGGAAGAGAATATCTGGCATAGCAATTATTATTATAGAATATTCTATTGTATTTCTTGCTGGTTCACCATCCACAAATTATGAACTTTTATTTTACCATCGACCTGCACTAGGCCAGCGTGGTGGATTATGGCCTGAATCCCCCTCGCATTGAGGGGAGGCCCGTGCCCAGCAGTGGAAAGTTAAAGGGGCTAAATTATTATTATTATTATATTTTTATTTATATAATTTTTTCAGGGTGATGTTTCCAGCCAAACAATGGGAGAAAGTGAAGTTGTCAAGGAACTTTGAGAAGGCTATATATCAAATCAATGAGAACCTTTTATACTGGCCGGGCTTCATCAAAGCAAAATGCAAGCAGAGATTTGTGAAGATAACGCAGTACCTCATACGGATGAGAAAACTTAAATTACGAAGAGTGTAAGTATTTATCTTGTGATTATCCATCACCTGAAGGTGTGTAGACATTCTTCTGCTGGACTAATGGCTAAATACTTAAGATAAAATGCATTTTAGGCTCTATGAATAACGATTTTATGCCTTAGTCCTACAAACGCTGTGTAAAGGAGATGTAACTGGGTCCAAATTTGTATGAATAAGACGGTTAAACTACTGAATTTTAGTCATAGGTCATAGGGGTATACAGGTTAGGTCATAATTTTAGTCATAGGTTATATAAAGTCATAGGGGACACTTTCATTTCTTATGACAAATCTGTGTTTATGGGGATAGCATATAATTACTTTCTGCAATTCCCGAAGCAGTCCGACTATCTTCTTATTGTATGGTTAGTGGCCAACCTGGTGTCAGAGTTGTTCAAACCACCCAAACGCCTCTGACAAGGCTTAACGACTGCCGCCTAGATGAAAACAACCGGGACTGACTTTACGTGCCCTCCGAAGCACGGAGACGCACAGTTCAAAGGCCACTTAATGGTCACCCATCTCTGACTGACTTTGCCCATCATTGCTTGACCTCCGATCGTTTACCGATCAGTGATTGCAGCTGACTATAAGCCACTCAGTCCGACTATTACAACTTTATTTACAAGAAGCAACGGGTATTACTTTTAAATGCATTTGGTTTTAAATCTTTCAGAAAAGAACTGGTGCCAATACAGCGTAAGATAGAACGACGCGAGCGCAGAAGGGAGGAGAAGGCGTTAGTCGCCGCCAGAATAGACAATGCTATTGAGAAGCAGCTGCTCGAGAGATTGAAGAAAGGCACTGTGAGTGTAGACGAAAATTATATATATTTTTTTGTCAATCTGTGTTGTCCCACTGCCTGGCAAAGGTTCACTTTCTTTCCCCCACTTATCCCTATTCATGGCAATACTGGGCCAATTCTTCAAAGAAGTCAAACTCATCCCGACATATCCTTCTGGGCCTGCTGTGATGCCGTTTGGTTAGTCGTGGGACCCAATCGGTCATCATTTTAGCTCAAAATGGGTGTTTGGCATGCGGCAGATATAGCCAGCCCAGTTTCAGTTGGGTTTGGCGGCTTTGAGACATCTGTAATTCGGGTCAAAAATTATCAATCATAATCTCTGGCGTCAGAAAAATTGGGACCCCCCATATAAGCTTTCACCCCTTATTTTACCCTCTTAGTGGTAGAATTTTTCAAAATCTTTATGCTATAAAATGTATCTATGTATTTCTAACACCAGCGGTTTGGTCTGTGGCAGTCTCGACAGACGTACAACAAAGTGATCCTATAAGGGTTCCATTTTATTTTTTGAGATACAACACCCAAAAATATTTCAAATACTTTATTTTAATTGTAGTACAACGACATCTACAACTTCCCGCAAATGGCGTTCGACGCGGCGCTCAAAGCGGAGGAGATCTCCAGCGAGAGTGAGAGCGAGAAGGAGGAGGAGGAGGAAGTGGAGAGGGAGATGGAACCAGAGTTGGAGAGAGAGCTGCAGAGAACTGTCGACGAAGTGGACGAGTTTGTTGAAGCTGAGTCCGATATGGAGAGTGATGAGGTGAGAGCATTACTAAGGGGACAGGCCCTAAGCAACTCGGCCGAGTGGTCGGCCTAGTACTAACATCGACATAAAACGAAGCGAGTAGTTCAACTATTTACCGGTAGATAGAACAATGAAAATGAAAAAACAATGACCACGTTTTTTTTCATACATATATCTAATAAGGGCACCTCTTTCTTTAGTCTTTACTCTGTGGGTGAGACAATCAATCCTTAGTCATTATCAAAATCAATACGACCATGATCCAATAAAACATGGTCTGCCATTCCGGGGAGTGACACTGGCCTGTCACTATCCAGTTGCCACTTCATTGCAATAAAACGCGGGTTATGGAAATATTTTCTGTCATTATTATTTAAAAAAATATACATACCATACTTAATTGTCATTTCGTTTGTCACAAAAACAAGACAATTCAAGTTTTACATAAATGAACGTAATTACCAAGTAAAAACTGCATGGTTTTACGTTTTCTACTCGTTTTAAGTTTAAATTTTGTTACTAATACTATGGACAACAGTCTGAAATAAATTGATTATTATTATTATTTATCGGATTCGCACAGGTAATAAATATTAGGTCGAGGAGTTATGATTTTCGACACTGGTATCACAGAGCCGTAGATTGGTAGATAGCGGCTATGACATAGGCTCGTGTCACCCACGTGATCATCGTGTCTCGGAATGATATACCCGGCGAAGTATATTATTGTACCATGAATATGGCCCGATTTACATTGATCCAGTCACACAATCCAGCTGGTGGTAGTAAAAAATTTGGAAATAAAATGGAAAAGAGAGTACGACTAAGAATGGTGGTAGTGCCCAGCTTTTGATATATGGACGACCGGGGTAGTACCCCACTCTCTCATAAAAAGAGGCGGAAACAGTACGGCGAGACGAGATATCAGTCGGACCGTACTTGCAATTATTTTATGACTTAGCTTAGAAAATAAATTATTTATTTACAGGACAGCGACTCCGGTAAGAAAGAAAACGTTGACGTCGACAATAACTTCGAGTCGGAGACGTCGGATATTGAGGTATGGCCCTGATGAAAGCCTTAAAATACTAAGGTTTACTCGGCTAATTCCGAAAATCGGGATATTCGAATTTCAATTTTCTACCAAACCCGGTAATATTGTTGCTGCCAGGTTAATGTTGCCGCGGCAAAAAATATTGTCGCTTTTGGTACAAAATCAAAATTACAAGATTCCGATTTTCGGAATTACCCGAGTAAACCTTACCTACTTTATGACTTAATTTAATTTTAAAATTTTAATTAGTTACTTTATTAATGTATAAACTTAAAATATTTTTCAGGATATCGCTGAAACAGTGGTGAAGAGGAAGAAGCCGCGCGTTGAAATAGAGTACGAGACGGAGCCTGTTGCGAGTGTATCTAGGAAGAAAATAAAGCAATGATTATAATGTTTACAATCTATTTTATTTACATCGTAGGCTCCTGCTTGGCACTTGAACAAATCACTTGCGTTATGCGCGCGCTACTTGATGAAATAGATTTTCCAATATATCTGTAAAACTCCATATTTATTTGATAGACAAAAATTTGCTGCCGATTCTGAAACAGTTTAAATTTTTATTTTTGTTAAGTAAAGTGTTGTTAAGTGTTTCAGAAGTCCGAAATAACACTTGGGAGTTTGGATGATTATCGGGCATAGCGCTAAATGGTATAAAAAAATATCGAAGATTTTTTCAAATATAAAAAATACCCAAGTCAAGTTCAATAGGCATCTGACTAGCGGCTAAAATTAAAGTATATAGTTTGAATAAACAGGATAATAGCTATAAGGAAAAGTAATTTTAGGCTATGCTAATTTTCCTGATGTCCTTACTGAGTAGGTATTTAAATAAAATAATGTTAGTTCGACTGTGGGTATTCCCCGAAATAGGGCGAGGCGCAGTTGTATTATAAACATTACGCCGAAGAAATAGGAGACGAGCATTGTTGTAAGTATTTTTTATCAGATATCGTACCTCCTGAGTCCTAACATTGTAATCAACAGATTTGTGTTCAGCACACCACTACATGCAGCGTTTACACATCTGTTATCGCAATCGCAATTCGACAGTCAACGACAAGCATTATTTACTTGGGTCAAGGCAGTCCGTGTTATTATAGCTTGTGGTCATGGATGTGTGTGAAAGCGTTCCCGAGGCCGATCGTATGGCCAGACTAGGTTCACTGAGGGGTTTAGTTACAGTCTGACTTATCGCTGCCTGCCCAGAATATAATCATAACATAGGTGACCATGGAAGTAGTAGATGTACCTATTCTCATCTTTCAAAACATAGTAAGTAGGCATAACCACGCAAATCTGGTTATTTTTTAGGTGGTAGGTGGTAGAGCCAAGCTCTAGGGCTTACTCGACTCGGGTAGAACTACCCTCTCGCAGAAGATCTGCATTAAGTACAAGCTATTTTAGCTGCGTTTTAGACGATGAGTGAGAAAGCCAGAAACCCAACCTCTCCCTTCCATTCCCCTCCCTGTCGCACTCCTTTTCAGGTCGGCAACGTGTCTTGCTATGCCGAAGTGTTACTTTGTCTCTTATGCGAGGGCCGAGGCGAATACCCCTCGAGTCCGCTAACAATAACCATTGCAAAATCACTGAAATATCGCTGTGAATTCTTCATAACAAATCGTAAGTTCTTGGCGATTCGCATGTGTCGGCCAGAGAATTGCCAACAGGTGGCAGGTGGTGTTGGTAGGTGGCAACATAATAATAATGATCGCCAAGAATTTACGATTTATAATAAAGAATTCACGAAGATAATATTAGAGACCAGTGGTTTTTCATTGGTTTTTAGCTAGCAGACTCAGGGAACTTGCGGCCAGGGGCCCGATTCACGTAACCAAAACCGTAACGACATTTCAGCGATATAGTCGTTGATAGCCTTTTCTTGTTACGAAAAGTCTATCAACGACTATATCGCTGAGATGTCGTTACGGTTTTGGTTACGTGAATCGGGCTACTGAGGCCTGAGAGGCTGACGGCCGAAAAGGCTACTTAAATTTGAGAGCTGATTAACTGGTGAGTTAAACATTTGTGTAGCCTTTGAGTATTCGACCGTGGTAGTGACGCGTTACTTTTATTCTGCAGCATCTAGGATACCTATTGAAAACAAGAATGTTATTGGATATTTTATTATTTAATAATGATTAGGATTTTATAAGACCAGCATGGAAAACAAACTAGATGTCCTTTACCTATTTACCTAAAAAAAATTACGTGAGATTTGCCGCGACCCCCCTATCCCCCACGTGAGATTAGGTGATACTTGGTTCGACCCCCCCCCCCTCCCCAAATGCTTCACGTAATTAATGGACCCCTAACAAGATTCAGCAAGTTTTGGTAGAATATGTTTTTTAATTTGATAGCAAAAAAAGAACCTTATTTTAAATTAAAATTATAATAAAGCAGATAAAAAACATAGCATTTAATGACGCTATGCTACGGAATTATTCAAATATCGACGTAGTCGTTGTAGCAGTGGCACCTAGTGGATGAGATGCACTCGCCGTGCTGCCAGCCGTTCCGCCAGCAACTCTGCTCGCACATCGGCTGGCTACACGTCTTCAGGTTCATCGGGAACACTTGAACCGGGGCGCCCTCGTCTGGAACAAAATAGTATTTATAATAATAAATAATAATTTAGCCCTTTTAACGTCCCACTGCTGGGCACGGGCCTCCCCTCAATGCGAGGGGGATTCAGGCCATAATCCACCACGCTGGCCCAGTGCGGGTTGGTAGATTTCACATGTCTAAAGACATGCAGGTTTCCTCACGATGTTTTCCTTCACCGTAAGCAAGTGATAATCATATTAAAGTTATGATTCACACATAGATTTCGAAAAATCCATAAGTGTGAGCCAGGGTTTGAACTCATGACCTTAGGCCCGCAAGACGCATGCTTAACCAATCGGCTACCACTGCTACTTAAAAAAATATTTAGTCTAGTAATAAGTTTGTGGTAATTAGTTACCACTGAGGAAGTATTAAACCTTTAGATGCGACATGCCGCGTATTATGGCAACATAAATGCAAGGTAACTGCCTGAAATGCACTTAGGCACCGAGCATCGCAGCGGCACGGCTGCATGCGCGCGCGCGGCAATTATTATGTAGCGAATAACGCTACAGTGTATATCCATCGCTTAATAACAGGTTTGTCGTAGGTATATGGCTTGTATTCATTGATATGCAGGTAGGTATAGTTAAATATGCTGTTTTATTAAAACATTAATGTTCGTGTATGTCGGGTCTATTATTAAAACGTCATTGATTGTAATATCTTCAATCAATCGCCAATCGTCATTGATTGTAATATCTTCAATCAATCGCCAATCGTCATTGATTGTAATATCTTCAATCAATCGCCAATCGTCATTGATTGTAATATCTTCAATCAATCGCCAATCGTCATTGATTGTAATATCTTCAATCAATCGCCAATCGTCATTGATTGTAATATCTTCAATCAATCGCCAATCGTCATTGATTGTAATATCTTCAATCAATCGCCAATCGTCATTGATTGTAATATCTTCAATCAATCGCCAATCGTCATTGATTGTAATATCTTCAATAAATGTAGAGACCCAAAGATGGGATAAATAAGAATAATAATGGTCTATTGGATTAGCATCATGCAAGGTGTCAGGTACCAAGTACTAGATGCAAGTATTGGGGGTTTAGCGGTAAAGGGAAGATCTTCCGGCCAGGCGGGTGGTATGCCTGGCGGGGTCGGCCGCTACGCCCCAATGGATGTTGTCGGGGTCTCGTATATATGCTGCGTGCCTCGGGAATGTTGCTTGCGTGGTTTAGGACTCCATTTTTGTATTGGCGCGTGCAACTAGCGCCATCTGTTGGTAGCGAGATGTGAAGTCGCTACAGTACTCCCCCACGAAGACCGGAGGTCGATAGTTGTAGATTGCTACGTCGTGCTTGGGTGCTTGCAAGGGCCAGGATGCTCGAGGTCTGCGGTGGGTCGAGACCGAGCAGTGAGCGTCACAGAACCAGTAGCGCGGTGAGTCGGCTGTGGTGGTCCTGGGTGACAACTGGCTTGCTGTGTGACTTGCTGCTGACCATCGACTGCGGGGTGGAGTTGATGTTCTTGCTTGAATCTTCAGAGGCTTGCAATGTTCTTTGTCGGAGGTCACCAATTTAGCGGTAAAGGGAAGATCTTCCGGCCAGGCGGGTGGTATGCCTGGCGGGGTCGGCCGCTACGCCCCAATGGATGTTGTCGGGGTCTCGTATATATGCTGCGTGCCTCGGGAATGTTGCTTGCGTGGTTTAGGACTCCATTTTTGTATTGGCGCGTGCAACTAGCGCCATCTGTTGGTAGCGAGATGTGAAGTCGCTACAGGGGCTTACCACGACCTCTTATCGCGATTCAATTATAGGAACGTTTTAACGTTTCAGCGACTTTTTGTGCAATGACGTACCTTATTGTCATGACAATAAGAAACGTCATTGCACAAAAAGTCGCTGAAACGTTAAAACAATACTGCGATAAGAGGTGGTGGTAGCGCCCCTGTAGTCTTTAAAGTTATGGGACTAGGCCCGCCACACACTCCCACCACTGTTACTCTTGTAAGCCAGGATCGACAATGGTAAATCTTAAAAGTTAGTAGAATGGTAACTTACCTATATGGTTTGTGTCGTCGAAAGGCTGTAGAATATCATCGTTAAGTGTATACTGTAGTTTAGCGTTGACCGTAACGATCAATGCTAAAACCACGAAAATAATGGACCTCATGTTGAACACACGTCTTTCTTGTACAAATACACAACTGCGTCTTAGGATCAGGGCAGGGGCGGATTTCTCTATAGGTCGAGTAGGCCCGGGCGGCCCGGGCCTAGGCGGCAAAACTTCAAGGGCGGCAGAACTTGACGAAATTCTCAAAACTCACAAATAAAACGGTATGCATCAGTATCTAAAGACACTGATTGAGTTAATTCCATCAATTACAGACTTTCGTAATTTTACATTTTAATCCTTATAAAATTATTATTACATTTTTCGTTCTTTACAGGGAGTTAGGGGGGCGGTAATCTTCCATAGGGCTAAGGCCGCGAGCGTTTCAAATGCGCCTCTGCTTGGGATGTCATCAATTCATTATCTCGAATTGCTTTGAGTCCAGCTACAGTGACGGCGAATTATGACCTTTTGCGTTGAAGTAAGGTTGGATATTGAATGCTTGTTTATTTAGCTTACCAGTTGAAAGCTATAGGTACTGAGCTCGCTGCGGTTTTGATAAGTGTGAACAATACTGCGTCGTTGTTTCTGAGTTCTGACTTCGTGTAGGTAATGTCAAGCGATAAAGTTTAAAGTGGGTGAGATCGGAGTAGGTAGATTGATTTTTCGTACTTGCGTCATGAGGTCATAACATGGACATGCCATTTTTCCGGAATTACCGGAAATGGAACTGGGATGTCAAAACATTTCGTAAAAAATATATTGAAATGAATGTTTATTTTTACCCGACTACGGCGGAGGGTTATGATTTTTAATCTTCATCGGTTACAATTTGTAACCGATGTTGTCGAATGTACTAGTTGGGCTTGATAATTTGTATTTAATTAATATCACATTATAACTATTTGAAGCTGCATATGCGTGTTTTAGTACAGTATTCCTTAAAGTTAAGTTATCGCTTAAATACATATTTACCAGACTTGAGGCCATGCTTGAGGCGCTAGTAGGTAGCTGCAATCACTGATCGGTAAACGGTCAAAACTAATAGCTCGGACGCGCTCGGCACTTGAGCTTAGAGGAAGAAATCGGTTAAAAAAATATTGGTACTTTTAGAATTTATATAAATAAAAAAAGCGCGAGTACGACTTGCGCCCTGAGGGTTCCGTACAAACTTATAGGGTGTCGAATTTACGAAAAGGCTGAAAATGGTATTTTTGATTTGTAATGAGTAGCCGAAGTACTTACTAATTACCCGACTACGGCGGAGGGTTATGATTTTGACCGGTATGTATGTATGTATGTATGTATGTATGTATGTATGTATGTATGTATGTATGTATGTATGTATGTATGTTTGTATGTATGTATGTATGTATGTGCGTCTGTTCCCACCTAACTTCCAAACTACTTGTCGTAATTTGACAAATGAGGTATCGTTAGAAGCGGCTTAATGGCGCGCTGGTTATAGGCTATGTGACGTCACATAAAATTGCATATGGCGCCCTCTAGAGGACATAATGTCATGAACTAAAAAAAAAACATTTTTTAATAAAACCGTGTGTGGTATCAAATGAAAGAGCTTGATGAGCACATTTCAAAAATATATATATTGTTACCTATAACTCCAAAATAATTAAATAAAAAGTGAGTTTAAAAACTAAAACCCGACTACTGAAAAATCGCGCTCTAAAAAGTATGAAACAAGAAAATATTCTCATCTAGAGGATAGCCGTGGTCCGTGTTCATATGCCATTTTGCCCTAAAGGACCTACACGGACCACGGCTATCCTCTAGATGAGAATATTTTCTTGTTTCATACTTTTTAGAGCGCGATTTTTCAGTAGTCGGGTTTTAGTTTTTAAACTCACTTTTTATTTTTTTCATGTCTCTGGTTTCCGAAAAATTGGGACTGCCGTACAATTTTTTCCCCTTAATTTAGGTACACCTTTGGGGTTGTAGTTTCAAAAATGCTCAAATTAATATTTTTTATTCGTAATGAGTAGTTTAAATATTAACTCTCTTGTCTACAGAAAAAATGGGACCCCTCTACAAACTTTCACCCCTTTTTGACCCCCTTATGGGTGGAATTTTCAAAAAGGTCATTTGCGCAATGAAATTTACTTGATATCGATGGATGAGCCTTTAGAAACAATGAGTTATGCCTTTGATATATTTAAAAAAAAGTTAGGATTGAGCTAGAGTTATAATATGTCCTTTTGATATGGTATGTAACATAATACGCAGATTATAATGGTGCAATAAAAACAAAAGGGCATAACTCGACTTATGCCGTTTTTAACTGGAGGCACTGAAATGAAGCATTTGCATGTGGTGGGAGACACGCAAAAGCCGTAGGGATAATGGTGAGGTAGTTTCTGGCAGGTGATTTTGCAGTCCGCGTTGCATGACTGCAGAGACGGGATGTACGTGGTTCGATTCTCTACCGGCGTGTTATCTCCTGGAACAAACGAAGTTGCATTTTTAATGTGAAAATTCCAACTCTCTACCTATTACGGTTCGTGAGATATAGCCCTCTGATAGACGGACGGACGTAAAAATAAAGGGGGTCCTCATACAAGCTCATATGTTTTTTGTGAGATTTTAAAGCGTCTGATAAAAGTTCTGGTCCATGGCAAGTGTCTGATAATGTTGGTAGTACTTCGGAGTAATATTCTACAATATATATAGCCAAATTGAAGTTAAGGAACTCTTATTGTTAGTTACCTGTCTCACTTGGTACCAGCCAAGGCGCCCCAGGGCAAGTCCCCAAAAGTACGCTGGTATTCAAAGTATATTTTATATATATATTTTATCCGTTCGTTTAACTAGAGACCACACTCCCAAAAGATGTGATATGCAAATTGTTTGTGATCGTTATGCGGCGTCGAACATTGTTATAGAGGTGAAGAAACTAATTTGAAATATAATAATTTAGGTACTCCAAAAGATGTAACGTCTTGTGAAAATTTGAGCCACACTGTGGTCCACCTCTAGCCATGTCCTCTCTAGATGCTCACAAACGCATAGCAATAATTTCACGGAGGTGGCGGCCCTAGTTGTTATATCCCATCTGGACTGCCATTTGTTCAGACATCTTCGTAAACGACGGAATTCTAAAGCAATCTCGCATTTTAAGGAACTCTGTGTTCATGTTTTATCGAGGAGAAAAGTACATGACCGTGCGTCTCTGACTCTTCACCTGGGAGCATTCTCGCAAATACAAGCAGGATCTCAATCAATCCAGCTTTAGGACCAACTAGAGTTCGAAACCGATCCAATTGCCAAAGATGTCAGACAGGGAGACGTTCCATCTTCGAAATTATGATGATGAATTATATATTTTACCTTCCCCACTGGAAAAGGTAAAGCATCGATGCTAATGGCGAGTATAGGTGTACTTGTTAGCACTTTCAATTTTCTGATGATATCCTGGTCTGGACCGGAGGATCTCAGCTCTATGTTCACAATAGAGGTTCCCGTCAGGTGCATCTTAAAATTAAATAGACAAGAGGAATGTTCTTGCGGCTCTTCTCAATGAAAGCAATACGCTAAAATGTTTATGTTAACAATTTATAAGTACTACCTAGGTATGAGTTTTGTCCAGAATAAAATCCGAATCAAAAGCAGGACCCGATAAACAAATAAAATCGCCCACAAAATTATTAAATTAAATTATTTTGATGCGTTGCGGGTTTAGTTTATCCTCTCTCTCTTCCTGACTATGTATCCCACATGCTGGTGGGGTCAGCCTTCCTAGGCTTTTCCTTCCACTTCGCTCTATTCTCGATATCGTCTTCGTATACCTGACACTCTTTCATGTCCTTTAGCATTACAGCTTTCCATCTTGTTTTGGGTCTGCCTTGGGGTCTTTGGCTGGGAATGGAAAGTTGTAGTGCTAAGTTCCCTACGTATTCAGGCGGCCTCCTGTTCACGTGACCATACCATCGCAGCCTACTCTTTTGCATCTTGTCGGTGATATCGCGCACGCCCAGGCTTCCTCGCACGTACTCGTTACGGATTTTATCAAGCCTGATAACGCCACACATCCACCTCAACATTTTCATTTCAGCAACTTGAATGGTATGCACCTTCTTTTGGGTTATGGCCCACGTTTCGCTGCCATACACGAGGACTGGTCTTATGATGGTCTTATATACCATGCCCTTTAGTTTAACAGGCATTCGTTTATCGCATGAAACACCATATTATACATCATACTTGTACACCATAATTGTACATCATACTCCCCAGGCACTTATATTGATCGCACAAAGGGACCAATTGCCAATCGATGGGAATCGAACTGCTATCGCTTGGACCTGGTTCGTTAAAGCAAATAAATTGGGTCTTTGCTACACTCAGCACAAGGCCACGGCTTGCAACTTATGTTTCCAAGATAAAACTGCCTGTTGTAACTATCTATCCTGCACCCTTATACATGTCGGCAACGATGTTGATGTATTGTTTGGGGACATTATTCTTACGAAGGCTCTACCAGATTGTATCTCTTGGGGACCCTATCATCAAATGCCTTTTCCATGTCCAAGAATGCAACATACAATGGTCGGTTTTTGGAGTGATATTCATCAGCAATCGTTTTCAGAGCAAACATCGGATCGGTGGTCGATAGGCCAGTTACGACGTGCGGGTTTAGTTTATATTAATAAAAAAAAATGATATTTTTGAATTTTGTTCTTGAGTTTCCTGGACAAATCACTAGGAAAGACGGACACAACCATAAGCAATTAATAATGCAATGAGATGGCAGTATGAAGCAAATGCGATCAACGCTTAGCTTTACGATACCATGGACATAAACAAATAGCGAAGCGTCGTGAGACAAAACAATCATTCCGCGACGGGCAAATCATGAGCGTCAGCAATGATGATCGCTGCGTGAGGGATACAACCAGTGTCTGATGCCAATATGTACTTCATATGGCACTGAGACGTGTTCATCACATGAAAAGTCCTATGGAAAATGATATTCGTGGTAATTTCATGAGATTCGTGGAGAAATTGCCACGAATCTCATGCCACGAAACTCGTCAAATTAAACATATTTCACTATTATTCTTACACTTCAAAATGTAGTATAAATTAAAGAACACTAAATCATACTTCGACAGCTAAGTAATACGTATTAAAAACCCCAGTATCTAAAGTGACTGCAAACAACAATAAATTTTGTCCACAAAACTCCGGTACATCGGCAAAAAAACATGTTTTTTGGACTTTGATACCCTATAACTCATCGCGGAGGGATACACCCTCGATCAACTCTCTGCTGGACTGCCTCGACATGACTGCCTGTCCGTAGTGACACAAAACAAGACCATAAATCGTTTCATCGTAGACTTATACATCATTTAGTCATGCGCCATAAAAATGTGCACAAACGTGTGACCAACACAAATACCTGTTTAATATTTAAACTAAACAATAAAATATATTAAATTTGTAATTAATAAAAAGAGAATATTTTTACAAATTTTTTGATGTCTATAACACGATCCCAACCCATTTACCGAAAAGTTAAACGCTATTGTTTCATGAAAGTGAAGCGTGTGACACAGCGAGAACGGCTAATTTGACCCCGATTTTGGTTTTCAAATGAAGTTTGGGTGTATAATTTATTTATTTATGAAATAAAAATTATGTTTTCCAAATAGACAAATGTAGTAAGAAACTAGAAAAATATATTTTTAATCGGCATCTCTGATAAGACCAGCGATAAGACTGTGTGACCGCTAAAATCGAGCTTCGCAGGAATCACCCCTGTATGTCCCAAGTCTGGGTGTATATGTATATTAAGTATGTATTTACAAATAATAAAGTAGTATATGTAGTAATATCAGTTATCTGGTTTCCATAGTACAAGCTCTGCTTAGTTTGGATCAGGTAGCCGTGTGTAAAAAATGTCCTAGGATAATTTTATTATTATATTAAACGGAGTCCGTGAACACAGTACGACTCAGTTGTTAGCACAAAATAAGTCGGTATTACCGTGTATAACACGCTTCAAAATGCCTTTAAGTTGATTGTCGAATTGTGAGTGTGAATTTGGCCATTCCTTCCACTCGACACTCTAGGCCATACGACACCACCGACTATTAGTGAGGTTACCTACATACAAAGTTGTTGATATGAAAACTCCAATTAAGTTCAAGCAGTTTCATTAATGAGGTATGTCATTTGATAAAGTTTTCCGGTCCGTTCTTTAATACCTACATAACTACTTACTTCACTTAAATAAAAAAATTATATTTCATAAACTCTGTTTTATTAATTATCGTTTAACTATAGATAACTTGAAATAATAACTTTGGGGTCGGATCAATGTATGTGATGTTGTCTGATATTTATTTATTTATTTTAATGAACTGGGAGCTGTTTGTCAAAAACACGCGTTTCTGGACATCACTAGGGTGGTGTCGTATGGACTAGAGATTCCAAACGACACCACCGATGGTGTCGTTTTGGTGGTGTCGAGTGGAAGGAATGAATTTGGCTGCATGTAGTGGTGCGCTGAGCACAAGTCTAGTGATTGCAATGTTAGAAGGTATTATTGCTGCTAAAATAATCATCAATGAGGACTACCTAGTTACAAGACTGGGACAGATATTATAGTATCACCGCACCTGTAGGTAGACAGCCCAAGTAGCACAAGAGTGCTGTATAACCGCGGTCTTGTAGTACACCGCGAAACTTTGAGGTGCGCAAACAAGCATTATATCGGCGAAGAATGCGCATTCTCAGCCGATATAACGCTTATTTGGGCACAAATTATAGCTCTCATAGCTCTTATGTAGCATTTAACGTGACACATTGTGGCCTAAAATCACATGCTTGGTAAGACACACACACAGGTAGGACAGGGGAGGTAGGTGGGCTCCCTGAAGGGGTAGACAGACCCATGTTTCGCTGATGGCTATTGTTAAAATATTACGACTTCAGTTTTACTTTTTTTACTTAGTTACCCGAATAAAATGACCGCTTGGCGCATTGGTTCGAGTGTTGGCCGCTCGGCTCACTGCATCGGGTGGTAGCGGGTTCGATTCGAGCCGGAGACAAATTTCGGAAACGGCCTTTTCTGGTCTGGGTGTCACTGGCATCGCCCCCAGTCCATTGTACAGTACCCATTGTGTTTGTCTGGCGATATTAAAATGGGAGTAGGCATGCACAGCTCACTACGTTAGCTATCTATTTAAACACTAATAGTTGGCACTCATCTATCAACTCGACACCCGACCAGCACCGCCTAGTTGGTTGGCGTCCACTAACTGAGTTGAAAATAAGTGGACCACGCGCTGACCACGCGGCGTTCACTCGTTGACCACGCGCGGTCCACTGGGTGATCACGTGTCGTTTATGGTGGAAAGGAGCGTCCGCCCGCGGACCACCTGTTGACAACGAGCGGACGCCGAGTGGCGAGGCGGTGCTGGTCGCATGCCGAGTTGATAGATGAGTGCCGACCTTTAATCTGGTTAAGACTTAATAACATAGTTTGATATTATATATATAAATAAAAAATATAAATATATAGGTTTTATAAATAAAAAATGTATA
Organism: Drymonia ruficornis; assembly: GCA_947859195.1. NCBI lineage: Eukaryota > Metazoa > Arthropoda > Insecta > Lepidoptera > Notodontidae > Drymonia > Drymonia ruficornis. The sequence goes on along the minus strand of OX401910.1, from coordinate 3,658,209 downwards.
AATATTGAATTACTGTACTTTCTAGCGATAATGGTGTCGTCTGCTCACATTGTGTTGCTGTTTTAAAAAAACAAACCGACTTCAAAAAAACCTGGATCACTAAAAAGCCTGAAATAATATTTCTATTACCACCTATGCCTACCCCTTCGGGAAAACCAGACGTGATGGTGTGTTATCGAGTATTTGGAGTCGGTGCCAATCTATCTTCTTACTTTTATAGTAGGTAGACTTGGCATACCAAGATTGGCACCGACTCCAAATATTCGATAACACACCATCACGTCTGGTTTTCCCGAAGGGGTAGGCATAGGTGGTAATAGAAATATTATTTCAGGCTTTTTAGTGATCCAGGTTTTTTTGAAGTCGGTTTGTTTTTTTTATAAAAATAATTTTATTTCACAATTTTTAGTGGCGCCATACCAATGAACATTTTGGCATATTGAACCTTATGAAGTAAGCCCAACAAAAGGTAACTGCTGTAAATCTTTGAGGAATTCCCTCGACTGTCTATGGTCTCCATCATTAGACCTGTAATGGCACTTATAACCCATACGGGTGTAAAGTTCTCTCCAATACAAATTAATCAAGACCAAACACCAGGTAATTGCTGTAAATCGTTGAGGAGTTCTCTCGACTGTCTTTTGACTCCATCATCAGACCCTTAATGACAGTCACAACCCATCTAGGTGTAAAGTTCTCATCAATACTAATTAATCAAGCCCAAACACAAGGTAGCTTCTGTAAAACGTTGAGGAGTTCCCTTGACTGTCCCTCGTCTTCATCATCAGGCCCCTAATGACAGTCACAACCCATCTAGGTGTAAAGTTCTCATCAATACAAATTAATCAAGCCCAAACACAAGGTAGCTACTGTAAAACGTTGAGGAGTTCAGGTAGACTGTCCTTCGTGTTCATCATCAGACCCCTAATGACAGTCACAACCCATCTAGGTGTAAAGCTCTCATCAATGCAAATTAATCAAGCCCAAACACAAGGTAGCTACTGTAAAACGTTAAGGAGTTCCCTGGACTGTCCTTCGTCTTCATCATCAGACCCCTAATGACAGTCACAACCCATCTAGGTGTAAAGCTCTCATCAATACAAATTAATCAAGCCCAAACACAAGGTAGCTACTGTAAAACGTTAAGGAGTTCCCTGGACTGTCCTTCGTCTTCATCATCAGACCCCTAATGACAGTCACAACCCATCTAGGTGTAAAGCTCTCATCAAAACAAATTAATCAAGCCCAAACACAAGGTAGCTACTGTAAAACGTTAAGGAGTTCCCTGGACTGTCCTTCGTCTTCATCATCAGATCGAATCCAGACCTTCATAAAATAGTAGTGCTTTAAAATACTTAATGAAAAAAATTACAAACGCACTTGTCGCTCCTACGATTTTCGAAGGTTCCCCTCGATTTCTCTAGGATGCCATCATCAGATCCCAGTTTCCTTATCATGGTACCACCGCTGGGATATCTACTTTCCAACAAAAAAAGAATCATCAAAATCGGTTCATAAAAGACGAAGTTATCCGCGAACACACATAAAAAAAATATATATATATAGGTCGAATTGAGAAACCTCCTCCTTTTTGAAGTCGGTTTAAAAAATGTACACCATTTCCACATCTCACCTTTTTTTGTTTTTTTTCTGTTCAAAAGAGTAGGTAACCATCGAGTTTCTTGCCGGCTCTTCCCAATGGAAGCATCACGAAGCGGTGGTAAAACTATGTACAAGTAATCTTTATGTGGACTATTCATAAGTGCTTCATTTAGCCTACGTGAATAAAACTATTTTGAATTTGACTTTGAAAAAATCCTACAAAATACAGGATGTATTAAAATACGTTTTATAGAGATTCATGATTTAATTTCACAATATTGTCACGTCATGGTAATATACGATACCCATAAAAAGTTAAAAAGATTGCATACATTAAAAAAATGGGTGATAGGAACTAATAACAATGGCATTCGTTGTTAGAGACGCAAGTGCCGTGGTTGAATCCCAGAAACCGACACAAGCTGTCGCAGCTCGAGTCGTTGCAGTCCTTCAGAGTCATCGGAATGTACAGGGCTTGTTTGGCTACCGGCGCGTGGTCTCCTACAACAAACGAACAGGAAATATTATAAATAAAGTATAGGTACTGTACTGCGAGTGCGCCGTTCGAAGTTCGAAGTGGCGCACGGTTAGTGATGTTAGATTGGGGAGTATACCCCAAAATTTGAGGAGTTTTTATAGCTATGAGGGAAATTGATGCAACAGCCCCCCACCCCCTTCCCCTCCCTCCATTCCACTTTCCTTATGGTCGGCAATGTGCGAGCAATGCCTTTGGTATTGCAAGTATTTATAGGTTACGGTAACTGCTTAATTTCAGGCAAGCCGTCCGATTTTTGGCACCGCAGTCCTATAAAAATATATATTGTCCACCAGAGGGTGGCAAAATATGGGACTCGATGGACATTTAGTTTACCTATTTAGCTTAGTTGGAGGGTCTAACGGGGCTCATAGTCACTTGCTAGTATTTTTAATTAAAAACATTATGAAAAAACTAAATAATCCAATTGTGGGGAGTGTGGACTCATCTGGTAACACTGCGCACTGGGCCAGTGTGGTGAATCATCCTCTCATTGACGGGATGTTCCCGATATAATGGTAATCGGTTCGCCATAGAATAGAAGATAATTATAATTATGACAACCTCTAAACACGCGTATGCGGTAAATACCCACTGTTATTGCGTTGAGATAAAAATGTATTTATACTCGGTAAGGACTAAGTAAGTAGGTATACCATCACTATCACTACATATTATAAAACAAAGTCCTCCGCCGCGTCTGTCTGTCTGTCTGTTCGCGATAAACTCAAAAAACTACTGCACCGATTTTCATGCTGTTTTCACCAATGGATAGAGTGGTTCTCGAGGAAGGTTTTAGTATATAATTTGTCAAGTTTTTGTATACATTGGCTAAAATATAATGATATATGTTGGAGGTGTCAGAAAAAAATAAGCCGTCTGGGAGATTTTGGTCGCGATAACCGACATCCACGCGGGCGAAGCCGCGGGCATCAGCTTAGGTTATATTAGGAACTTATTAGTAGTTTCAGTTAGTAACCAGTTTCTTCTGAGCGCCGTGGCCGAATGGTCTTTGGTTACGAGGGCCTCTAAGCCCTACCTAGGCTTTTGACGCTTCACATTTCCCTAAAATGTAGAGTATGTACAAAATATGCTTACCCATTTCGTTAACTTCGTTCATTTCTTCATAAGCTTTCAGCAAGTCGGTGAGCGAGATCACTTTAGCGTTCGCTACAAGGATGATAGAGCAAAGCACGACAATAATGAACTTCATGTTGAATAATAGAGCACGTCTGACTTTTACAACGGTCACTTGGGGAGTAAGGAGTAACTAACTAACATATCGCCAACTGTTATATAGGTACCTACTATACACGAGTTACTCATTCATTATCAGAAGTGGTCTGAGGCAAACGCTAAGCATTATAATGTATGACACAATATGATCTGTCACTTTGGAATAAAGTTTGTTATTGCTTGGTAGAGTTTTTAATAATAAAGATTACGAATCAAAAATAAATACGGTTCAAAGCACAACTTTTGCTGAATCTTTAGTTATTTTTTAACTAATTAGTGAAAACTTAACCAGATTAAAATATCTGGCGAATAAAGTTAGACATGAAAGCTGAAATCCATTATTTAAAAGTTTTCAGACTGTTATCGAGGCGCCCGCGCCCGCGCCGTATCGAAGGTGACACACCCTTCAACTAAAGTTTATCCACGCTTTTGTTTTGTTCTTGTGTATTTTTTGTGAAATCTATGTCTATAATCTATGTGTATGTAATGCCCATCCAGACAATTTTCGGAAATGACCTTCTCGTAATTTGGGTATATAGTATCCATAGTGCAAGCGTTGCTTTTTGGGACTATATCAGTTGGCAGTGTAACGTTACGACTTTTATCCCCATTCGGGGGTAGTCAGAGGCTTGAGTGGCCATACACCACCACATTGTGGAGGTATTAACCAACTCAAAGCCCACGTTTCACCAGATAGTCAGAACCCAACGTGACAGGTGGTGAACCTTGTCGCCGTGTATACAGGAACTGACTATTACCTAATCCCGAGGGATAGGTAGGTTTCCTCACGATGTTTTCCCTCACCGTCAGCGAACTGTAAATTATGCACATAGATGAAAATTCATCCATTGGTGCTTGCCCCACCAGAGATCGAACCTGGGACCTTCTGATTGCTAGCCCAACCTGTTCACCCCTAGGCTACAGTCGCTATGTAGATGGCAGATGGCACTAAAATCGACGGCGAATGAACAATTTACCTAGTACTCCCTGAAGTCTGTCCTTTGCAATTCAACATCGGGTTCTTCAAAGGGCATATATATTGACAGGTCCCTAAAAGGTCGGCGCCACGTCTATTCCTCTTAAGAGGAAGGATCGAGTTTTTGTTGATTTTCTATTTTGCTTTTTTCTTTAAGTAGGTATGTGGACTCTGAACCTAATTTTGGGTGGCGGTTTCCACTTACCTTCAGATGGACTCACTGTCAGTATCATTGTGACCTCCTAGGCAATAAAAAGAAGCTGCCTTATCGAGAAAAAAGAGGGCATATTTTAAACTGCAATACATAATTACTCTATTAATTAGTCCTATAAATATTAAGATAAGCCAGGCCTCACCGAGGGACGGCCAGGTTATCAATTAAGTAACTAAACGGTACAAACACGGGGTTGTTCCCAACCCTCATCCCCAGCGGATATTTGTTCTCCATTAGGACCATTAATTAGTGTACAGGCGGGCATCGCCTGATGAAGTGGAATTCATTTAAAGCGATTCGAATTGAGTCTTCTGTCTAGGGATGGGCAAGATTAAGATTTACATGGTAAGTATTTCAAATTAAATAAAAATCAACCCAAATATTGTCTCATTCCACTTCGAAGACACAGCAAGACATTCAATGGCTGCGTCTAGCAGGCGCATGCTGTGGCCGAGCACTAATTTTTGACGTCGAAAATCGAAATGCGTAAATATAATGACGTCATAACATGCGTGATCGGGCGAGGCATATGGACCGGACGCACCAAATAATATTTTGGAGTTTGTAAAGTCAAACATTTTATCAACCGAATGAATAGACGAGGAAACATGATCTTATTCTGTGACGATATTTGAGGATACATTGAAGGTAAACAATACCTTATCGTAGTGCAAGTGTATCTTTTTTTTTTGGTAAATTATCATTAACAGCTTCTTCTAGTGAAAAGCCCATCCTTATCCGTCTGTTTCCTAAGACACGCCGCGGCAATCACTCCCTCTGATATCAACAGTAAATATTTTATTTATTTACACTCGGCCGATTTTTAATTAAAACTCAATAGACCGTGAATTTCGTTTCCAATTAACTTGAAATATTTATTTATTTAAAACTTCTATTGGGCAAAACAAATGCAAATAAATCTAAAAGTTTGTATTAGATTGAACAAGATCAATATTAATTCTTAATTTGTATTTTGATTTACGTACTAGCTGTGCGATAATAAGATTTCCCATAAATCCTCCAATGACGATCTTGTAAACAAACTTCTCTATTTGACACCTTAGTACCTATATGAATTCCAAAAATGCTGACTCAGCTGACTTGCTTATAATCATGAGCCTAAACACCAACTTAAATATTTATAACTTAAAAAATGGACGAAATTCCATACAAACTTTCATTCCAACCTCATTTCTGCCCAAGTTTTTCCCAGCAGGGCTATTACGTAAGTTTTTGTTCACCGTGATGTATTGTCAATTCAATTGTAGAAACGCTTGTAGACGAAGCCAGTTCGCCAGGGGGGCAGGTCATCTCGACGCGTCTCTCGCGCTCGATCCTATAACCCGCTACTGAGGGCCTACTCTGTTTCAAACAAAAATGAAATTTCGGACGAAATACGCGTATTCCCTACTACGTTTCTCATTGATTCCGACATTTCTTACGAACGAAAATTGTTTGACGTTTAGATTCGACGACGACGAAGACGTCAAACAATTTTCGTTCGTAAGAAATGTCGGAATCAATGAGAAACGTAGTAGGAAATACGTGAATTTCGTTTTCGTTTGAAACAGAGTAGGCCCTCTGGCTTGATCCCACGACCTTTTGATTGCAAGGCCCAATTCCAACCACGAGCACTTAAAAAGTCCCTGTTTTTGTTATATTTTCAATAGGGATCTAACAAAGGCATGGTACACACTTAGCTGTGGCACTAGTGTGCCGGCAGCAATTAACGGGGATATTAATATAGAACTATTGAGCGGATGCCACGGCGTAGGTATGCCGATATTGCGGCGCGCGCCGCGCCGCCGCCGCCCGGCGTTCGCTCAATATTCGGCGAGGCTCAGACATCATTACCTATCTCATCAGTTTATTTAACAATGCAAAAATAATACTTTTATGTCACTACTTTTATCCCCATTAGTAGTCAGAGGCTTAAGTGGCCATACACCATCACAATGCGGAGGTATTTAGTCAACTCAAATCCCTCGTTTCACCAGATAGTCAGAACCCAACGCGACAGGTGGTGAACCTTGTCGCCGTGTATACAGGAACTGACTATTACCTAATCCCGAGGGATAGGTAGGTTTCCTCACAGTGTTTTTATTTTCATATTTCAAAATAATACGTAGTTACCATGTTCAAGTGCAAACTTGTACGGTGAGTGAGGGAGCCGGAAGCCCAAACCCCCTTCCCCTACCGCTGCCACACTTCCCCTCAGGTCGGCAATATGCGAGCGCTGCCTTTGGTATTGCAAGCATTTATACGCTAGGGTTACTGCTTGATATCAGGCGGGCCGTGCGCTTGTTTGCCACCTTAGCGCCGCCATACACGGACTGCATTTTGCAGTCACTTCCGACTGCAAAATGCTGTCCGTGTGCAGTCGCGTGCCGTCGACTGCAACCAACTGCAATAGAGCTGTCACTTCCGACTGCAAAATGCAGTCCGTGTGCAGTCGCGTGCCGTCGACTGCAACCAACTGCAATAGAGATGTCACTTCCGACTGCAAAATGCAGTCCGTGTGCAGTCGCGTGCCGTCGACTGCAACCAACTGCAATAGAGCTGTTACTTCCGACTGCAAAATGCAGTCCGTGTGCAGTCGCGTGCCGTCGACTGCAACCAACTGCAATAGAGCTGTCACTTCCGACTGCAAAATGCAGTCCGTGTGCAGTCGCGTGCCATTCACTGCAACCAAACTGCAAAATGCAATCCGTGTATGTTAGCGCTTAGTCACAATCTGATACAAATGATCGAGACCATGGCTCGATTGTACCTACCATAATAAATAAAATTTGAGAAATATAGTCTGGTCTCGGTTCCTACTTCCAACGTTCCAACCCTCCCCCGCGAATGCATCGCCTACGTCGCAGGAAATACGTATTTACATACAAGATGGTGTCCCCGTCTGTCTGAAAACGCAATACTTATGTTCACGAGTTTCTCGCGAACGTTTCTTTCAAGGAGAGTTCGTTATCTGTATGGGGTGCAAAGGGAAGGTAATGTTGAATAGGATTTTTCAAAATGCTTGTCACGGGTTAAATTCAAGGCATTGATGTCATATTCTGTTGTCGTTAAACCACAAATCAACTAAACACAACCATATTTTTAACGAAAAATATTATTAATTACCCGACTACGGAGGCGTTATGATTTTGACCGGTATGTATGTATGTATGTATGTATGTATGTATGTATGTATGTATGTGCATCTGTTCCCACCTAACTTCCAAACTACTTGTCGTAATTTGACAAATGAGGTATCGTCAGAAGCGGCTTAATGGCGCGCTGGTTATAGGCTATGTGATGTCACATAAAATTGCATATGGCACCCTCTAGAGGACATAATGTCATGAACTAAAAAAAAACATTTTTTAATAAAACCGTGTGGGGTATCAAATGAAAGAGCTTGATGAGCACATTTCAAAAATATATATATTGTTACCTATAACTCCAAAATAATTAAATAAAATGTAGGTCTTTTAGGGCCAAATGGCACATGAACACGGACCACGGCTATCCTCTAGATGAGAATATTTTCTTGTTTCATACTTTTTAGAGCGCGTTTTTTCCGTAGTCGGGTTTTAGTTTTTTTAAACTTCCTTATTTTAACTATTGTATTTATATCGCCAAGTACTGTATGGTCCCAGACTAAACAATGCTTGTACTATGGTTACCATACAATGGACTGGGGGCGATTCCAGTGACACCCAGACCCAGGGCAAATTACGAAAAGGCTGTTGCCGAAATTTGCTCTGGCGGGAATCGAACCCGCAACCACCCGATGCAGAGAGCCGAGCGGCCAACGCTCAGACCACTGCGCCAAGCGGCTGTCAAATAATAACATTATCCTCGATTACAAATAAAAGATTATAGATGGGGAGCCGTAGAAGGGTTTTCTGGATTTACTCAGGCGCGTCAGATTAAGCTAAGTATGAGCCCTTAATATTGGTGGGTACGGTCAGGGGAACCAAAAAAATATAGACCATCTTAAAATACTCGAACTCGTCAGATTAAGATAAGGGGGATTCATTACTAGCTAAGAAGTGTCAAAAGTGTCAATTTTGCTAATTTGATCGCCAGTCTAAGAAATATGAGCATCTGTAAGTTTCACTGAACACCCCCTCTGAAAATCTGACGCGCTCGAGTTATTTTGTTTTTTTTTTCAATTTATCATGTTGGAGCATGACAAATATCAATATCTGACACGCTTGAGTATTTCCATGTCATTGCAGCATGGGCTCCCGGTCTATTAATATTATTGAATTGAATAAATATAGGAAAATAGCAGCGTCAAATAAAATATTTCGTATTTGATTACTATCAAGAATGGGCCTGGTCACACTACGGTTTGGAATTTCCCTCGTACAATTTACAGAACGAAATTAAACTCGGTTGTCCCGATCGAGTCAAACGTTCGACACTTGTCGATCGATCACAGTAATTTTGTCGAGTTGTCGAATGTAATTCTTCGTTCAGGCTGTCGGTAAATTTGCGGGTCCCAATCGTCATTTATCGTTTACTTTTCGATTTTTTTACTGCCTCGTCTACTGTCGTTTCTTAGTAGGTAGGTATAATATAAGTTTATTCATAGTTTAATTCAAGATTAGAAACTCTGTACCTATTTCCAATGTTGTTAATAGTAATGATGTTGTATATTACAGACCCGACATACACGAACATGTTCTAAAAATGGCACATTAATACTAAACCTAGATATCAATGAATACAAGCGATATACCTACGCTAGAAAGAGCTGAATATAGTACACTCTAGCGTAAAGGCGGAAACCCACCGCGGCGCACGGAGAGGCCACGCACGAACGAATTACGATTTTAGCCAATGTTCAACAATATCTACAAGCTCTCTAACTGAATCACAATAGAAGCTAATTATTTCAACATAATTATCAACTACGGGACGGCTACTGAATTTAAGAATGGTCCTGAAATTCAGGGCACGTTCCCTTTGTCCTTCCACGTCTCCTTGTTTTGTCGTGAATAAATCATGAAAGCCGCAAAACAAACTCGATTCCTGCCAAATAAGCATCGAAAATGAATCGAATCGAAGTGGTATTTTAACTTGACTATGTTAGGAACCGATGCCTGTTTGATCATATTTGAAACGAACATTTTGTTCATACAATTTATTTTTAAATTGTAATAGGTATATAACTAAGATAATAATTGACATTAATTTAACCGTTAAACAACCTCAGCATATATAAAAGCAATGCATCAACTCAATTCAAAATTAGTTCTCGTAGGCGTTTTCATTCATGTCTGAGAATTATATTCCAAGATAAATTATATTTTCTCTTATAATTGAAATTGCATATAATTAATTTTAATATGCACACATCATTCCATTAGCATGTAAATTGCTGAATCACTTTAGCTTTTGTAGACTATTCTGATATTCATTCGATGTAAGTGTAATTATTCATTAAGATATTTACTAACGAATGTTAGTAGATAAACGGCAAAATTGTAGTTTGGTGCAATAATGGCAGCGTCCACATGACCCGAGCAGCCGCACCCCAACAATCAGATATGACGTTATATCTACGTGTTCAGACGTCAAAACTTATTGTTCGGGCGCGCCGGTGCTCATGCAGATGCACCTAATTTGTGCAAAACACTTTCACCACACTCATACAGGAGTGTTATGACATAAACTTATTACAAACATACACAAACAAATTCTTATAAACATTCCGATTAATTTGCATTCTCCCCATCCTCACCTATGGTGCTCAGACTTGGTCTTTGACAAAGCAGCAGAAGTTCAAACTCGCGATTTGCCAGCGGGCTATGGAGCGCAGTATTCTGGGTGTCAGGTTGACTGACCGCATCAGAAACAGTGTACTGCGCTCCATGACCCGAATTACGGATGTCTCCCACAAAGCCGCTAAGCTCAAATGGAAATGGGCTGGCCATATCTGCCGCATGCCAAACACCCATTGGGCTAAAATGATGACCGATTGGGTCCCACGTCTAGCCAAACGGCATCGCGGCAGGCCCAGAAGGAGATGGCGGGATGAGTTAGACTCCTACTTGAAGGATTGGCCCAGTATTGCCATAAACAGGGAGGAGTGGAGGAAGGAAGGGGAGACCTTAACCCAGCAGTGGGACGACACAGGTTGAGAAAAAAAAAACCGATTAATAATTCGATCCATTACGAAGTCTACCGCCCAAACCGAGTAGGAATATCGGTAACGAAGCATCCATCCAGTTCTAAATCGCTAATAACTCCTTTTAATAGCAACTCTATAACGTTATCGGTAATGGTAACGGTTATTGGAAACGAACGAGTAATTTTATCTTGAATTCCTCGGCTTACGATCTTGAAGTGAACATTCAGACCAGCAAAACGGTTTGACGAAAAACGGTTCGATTTTTTGTACCCTTTTCTAAGCGTAGGTAAACGTGAAATGGTGTGACTGAAATAAGTGACAAATTAGCCGTAGTTAAAAAAAATACATGACTTTTAATAAGATCCCACGCTTCTATTTTAGACAATGCGTATGGTCAACAAACAAATAGCTTTGGCAGAGGGGTATGGGTCTGCGGAGTTCCATACGGCTATAGAAACTAGTCGTTTAATTGCCGGAGATTCTTGATTTCTTCTTCTTTCTGCACACTGGTTTAAAAGGAGGCATTGATTGAGCAGACGCCTCGCATGCCTCGTCCGAGTATCCATGTTATGACATTATGTCTATGCGTTCTAACGCCGAAACTGAGTGCTCGGGAGCGGTATGCGCCTGATGTAGATGTAGCCACTTGACTATATGATGTATAAACGCATAGCCGGGTAAGAATCTTGAAATTTTGACAGTATCCTTTTATATCGTAGCATTTAATAAGGTAGGATTTTAGAAATTTACACCCTTGCGGGAGTAAAATAGGTGATCGAAGTTTGTATGTAAATTCTGTTCTGAGATCCACGCGAGCAAAGTCGCGGGTGAAAGCTAAGTACGTTATAAGTACGATCTCTTTGATTCCCAACATGCGATATTCTGGTATAGCTGTATCTAGACTATAGGTATTGGGTATTATACCTAGGTATTCGGTATTATACCTAGGTATTCCGGCTGTGATCCAACTCGGGTCGGGTCGGGACTCATTTCACGGCGTCGCGGCACCGCAAATTAATTATTTCCCCACGTTAATTGCGGCTGGGAGACAAAATCTTTACCACGATCAAAATAATGTCGATGTAGTAAATACAGAAATGGATATAGGTCGACGACCTAGTAAATATAATCTATATCTATACTATCTATACTAATATATAAAGAGGGAAATGCTGACTGACTGACTGACTGACTGACTGACTCAACGCCGAGCCGAAACTACTGATGTTAGAGACATGAAATTTGGATAGTAGATATATTGTGTGACGTAGGCAAGCAATAAGAAGCGATTTTGGAAAATTCAACCCCTAAGGGGGTTTGAAAGTTTGTACGCAAATTCGTCATTTTTCAAGTTAGAATTATGAAAATTTGTGTCTTTTAAATTTATATCCTGCGCGGACGAAGTCGCGGGCAAAAGTTAGTATAATATATAGGGAATAATATCTATATGTAGTGGGAATTGGACATTTATAGGTGGTAGAGCCAAACAGTAGCCAATAATGACAGTTCATACATGGGCTGGCTCGACCGGGGTAGTACCACCCTCTCACTGAAGATTGGCGTAAAGTAGCCAGTGGTAGTACTTACATCTGCGTTTCGTACGATGAGTGAGAGAGTCGGAAGCCCAACCCCCATTTCCCCTCCGTTTGTCCCACTTACCTTCAGGTCAGCAATATGCGAGCGACGTTTTTGGTATTGCAAGCATCTATAGGCTATGGTAACTGCTTAACATCAGGCGGGTTTGTCACCTAAGTAAAAAAAGGTGGGTTTTGGTCCGTGGCTTTGTGTCTTTGTAAGCGTATGCACCTCTACTATCAGTAGGTAACTCTTTAGAGTTTTGAACAATGACCTTATATTCATTTTAGGAACTGTCTGTTTTCTGGCAAAAAAAATGAGTGTTGCGATCTTAGCCAAAACAAAGTTTTGGTCATTTTGTGATAAACTGTGAACTGTAAATGAAATAGACCTTCTTATCTAATCCCTCACTTTTTTATATAAAAGTTAACTTGACTCAAGTATTCGTAGATAACCAATCACTTAAGATTATGACGAGTGTCTGTAGGTGTTTTGAAGTTATAATTTCACTTAACACTCGAGTCTGGAGATTGTTTGTTACATGAAGCGATGATTGGAAGCAAGTGGTGCTTGACGGGGACGGCCCTGCTAAGGGTTGATAACAAAGACTTCAAAAACGTAAGTTTAAAAACTAAAACCCGACTACTGAAAAATCGCGCTCTAAAAAGTATGAAATAAGAAAATATTATCATCTAGAGGATAGCCGTGGTCCGTGTAGGTCCTTTAGGGCCAAATAGCATATGAACACGGACCACGGCTATCCTCTAGATGAGAATATTTTCTTGTTTCATACTTTTTAGAGTGCGATTTTTCAGTAGTCGGGTTTTAGTTTTTAAACTTACTTTTTATTTAATTATTTTGGAGTTATAGGTAACAATATATATTTTTGAAATGTGCTCATCAAGCTCTTTCATTTGATACCCCACACGGTTTCATTAAAAAATTTTTGTTTTTTTAGTTCATGACATTATGTCCTCTAGAGGGCGCCATATGCAATTTTATGTGACGTCACATAGCCTATAACTAGCGCGCCATTAAGCCGCTTCTGACGATACCTCATTTGTCAAATTACGACAAGTAGTTTGGAAGTTAGGTGGGAACAGATGCACATACATACATACATACATACATACATACATACATACATACCGGTCAAAATCATAACGCCTCCGTAGTCGGGTAAAAACACAGTTTTCAGGTAAAATTTTGAAGCCAACTAGGAACCTCTCAAATGTGACGTAGGTAGTAACTACAGTCAATATCAAAAGTTCATGATTCTAATAACAGCAGATTTTTTGGGGATCGATACTTTGCGAAGCTGCCGGTAAAAGCTATTATTTAAAAAGGCTTTCACAGTTACTTACTCATGATTTCAGTAGCGTGTTATTTTATTGTGTAGCTATATATTACGAGATCTACATACTCGCTAGCGCAAGGATGGCCCGCGTTGCGAAACTTTATGTAATACTAGCTTTTGCCCGCGACTTCGTCCGCGCATGATAAAAAAAAGTAGCCTATGTGCTATTCCATACTATAATCTATCTCTGTGCTAAATTTCATCCAGATCTGTTCAGCCTTTCTGGCGTGATTGAGTAACAAACATCCATCCATCCATCTAAACTTCCACATTTATAATATTAGTGGGATTTCGTTAAGTTTGCTCTGTCATTCACTAGTGTATTGTTTAATTTATATATTTTTTAAGTTACTGTCACAGAGTAAAGACTAAAGAAAGAGGTGCCCTTATTAGATATATGTATAAAAAAAAAACGTGGTCATTGTTTTTTCATTTTCATTGTTCTATCTACCGGTAAATAGTTGAACTACTCGTTTCGTTTTATGTCGATGTTAGTACTAGGCCGACCACTCGGCCGAGTTGCTTAGGGCCAGTCCCCTTAGTAATTGGTCCATGGTTACTGTTAAGTGGTAAGCATGAATTATCGTGGGCTTGAATACGTCTCTCGTCTACCCTATCATTCTGTATACTTACTTGTTATATACGTACTTGTCGCTGTTTAACATTAGCATTTATTATTTTCCACTTCAGTATAAAACTTATGTAGTAATTGAATAATTCGATCATTAGGAGAGCTGCGTTGGCACACGAGTGTCAAACTGTCCGGTCCCCGAGCGGGGACGAGTTTACAAATAACACGTCAATATTCATTAAAATTGTATCTTCTATTCTCAATTGACCGATAGGTACCCTATAAATAAAATATTAGTGATGCTTCAATAATACTCTTTGGGACTCTAATAATATTTATATAATGTAAAAATAAATCAATCGTTTGAAACAATAGACTGTGGTAAAAAAAGGGTACAAAATACAATGGGCAAACTCGTCTTCCGGTAGATTCGAGAATTATGGAATTCCAAAAGAATATGAGAGTTATTACAGTATTGATCAAAAGATATTAATGAAAATAAACTGTAACTGCACGATTGGTGTTGAAAAATTGAAATATGTATTTGCGCTCAGATTGCTATTTGCCTTTGAGAATAGAGATATATCGCGAGGATTTAAGATTTCATAGCTATCAGTAACTCAGGCGGACTACTGTGCACTATGTACTGGATACTATGCACTCTGTGATGTGCACTATGCACTGTACAATGTGCAATGTGCACTGTGCAACTGTTAGATCGCACATTCTTTTGTACTGAATCAAACATTCCGAAAGAATGGCACAGGTTCAACATATTAGGCCAGATATATGTACAAATCTATGCAAAAAAAGTGTAGGTGATATGCTTTAGCTATGGACAGTGACAATAATCCTAGGGGTAGTCAGAGGTATGAACAAATTGAAATGTAGCCTAAGTTGACTATTACCATTTTCACAGGGGTCAGGATGGGGACCTCCGAAACCATAACACATTTTTTTTTTTAACCTATGCTGTCCCACTGCTGGGCAAAGGTCTCCCCCAATACACTCCACAGGTAACATAGAAAAATATATTCTAAATAACCATGTCGTCGATTTAAGAGATAAGGAAAACTGCATTCATATATATGAATCACATAGAAAAAGACATAGGCACACGTAGGCACATAGAAAAACGTCATTAGGGGCCATCCATAAATTACGTCACACGAATTTCATGATTTTCAGACCCCCTCCCCCCCTTATCACAGCTGGTCACATTTGCGAGACTCCCCCTCCCTGTGTGACGTCACATATTTAAAAAAAAATCTAAATATTAACAATTCAAATGTTGGTTTTAATATTCAGATATATTAGATTTTTTAATGTGACGTCACAAAACTTAGGACTACTCCCACCCCCTTGTCACACAATGTCACATTTCATCGACCCCCCTCCCCCATTTACGTAATTAATGGATGGCCCCTTAGGGGTATCGACTCATACTGACCTTTTTCGATGTGCCACCCTGTATAGCAGACAGGCTTAGAATTAAATTTAAGGCTCGTGTTAGTCGGTCCTCATGCAAACAGAACTTTTCAGATGCACCTTGTTGAATAAGTCTGTGAATAGTTGGGACTCATGTTCTCAGACACCGGTACACGGAGCGCATAGTTTGCTTTGTGCAAATATGTGCAGGTAAACTTAGCGTGATATTCGGAACGGCCAGCGAGCTGCCGTAATGACTTTGTATGCTTACAGATGCAGGTTCACCGGATTTGAAACTTTGGGGAACACTGTTCTGATTTATAATGCTCAGCCCCTCTAGCCGAGTGGCTTTCTCTACAAGCGTTGCTACAAAACGCTACACTTCATGTATGGAAATGACATAAATCACGAATGTATGTTTGTTTGTTTGTATGTTTGTATGTATGTGAGATTCTTTATTCCACCATAACTTATAAATGCCTGATCGGATTTGGATGTATGGGTATCGTTAGAATCCTTGCATCATTCCGGGTAACACTGGATATATTATTTTTGAAAATAAACAATATGGCGGCATTACGGCTCAATTTTCATTTTTTTTCTTCCATTATTACAATATGGGTATCAAATTGAAGGCCTTGATGAGCACATTCCAAAACTGTAGAATTTATAGGCATCATTTAACATAGGTAGGGTGTACATGCAAAACAAACATTTCATTTTTGGCTGCTGTCACTAAAATGCATAAAATAAAAATAAATAATTTAAAAAATTTAAAACACGACTGCCCTGCCAAAAAACTAACTAAAAAGTATAAAACAAGTGCAGTGTCATTGCAGTCGGGGGCCATTTAAATTACTGACCGTTGATCTTCGATAAAGACAACGGACAACTTTGTTTGCGGCCGCACAAGTACCTATCCTCTTGTTTTCTCGTTGCATGCGGGTCAATGGACACATCACTACATATTTAAATCATCTTTTATGTCGGAGACCTGCGAACAATTTCAAGAAAAAACTAATTTTCAGGGGTAGGTAGACGTCGTTTGACTAAAATAATAATGATCATAAAAGGTGTGTATTATTCTGCATAAAAGAAAACGATACGAGCCGTTTATCCAATAATGTTAGGTACTAACATTATTAGATAAACGGCGAGGAGAAAAAGAAAGAGAATTATCCTGTTTACAACTGGATTAAGGATATTCCATAAGCGACCGAGTATAATGAACAAACCGCAACACAGCGGGACCGTAATTACATTTACGGAGGTAAAATTATTCATGACGCGATGTAGGGCTCCACAAGTGGACAGATGGGCTAAAGAAATCACGTTATTGTCAACCCTGAAGGGATGATGCAATTTAAAAGTGTTTTTTTTTTCACAAACTGTGTCCCAGTATTTGTTTATATCTCCTTCATAGTTTACTCAGAGAAATACCTACACTGGAGAACTTTGACTCGTTAAGGCGAGTTATTAAAACAAGGGTTATTATAAAACATAAATTTAATCGAGAACTGGGTCGGGGTGGGTACCCATAATCACCCAAATCTCTTCTAACCTTCTCCAAAGAAGCGTCAAACCTACAGTTGCATTGCTAGTTGGCATCAATAAAATCTAAAAACACGTGCAATTCTCACACACAGATAGCAATAGCACAGCACATTTTAAACGTAGCACACATTTTAACACAACAATCGTATCTTTTTGTGTGTTTATCACCGTTGCAGACACAACGAAGCTTTCAACTGAAAGTAGGTTTTTACAGAGCATCAATATTCATGAGACGGGCCTCTGCGACGGCGACGATTCTATTTCAAGGGGCGACAGTGTCCCACGATTCGTGTTTCACATATTTTTACGAGTTTTTTTATACGTGTGAATATTGAAATAGTTGTATGAGAATTAGATTTTGTTTAGTAACACATACCTACAACATAGGCTACGCTAACTGCTAAACATCAGGCGGGCCGCACGCTTGTTTGCCACTTCAGCGCTATAAAAAATAAATAATTTAAAAAATTAAAAACACGACTGCCCGAAATTATTTATTTTTATTTTATGCATTTTAGTGACAGCAGCCAAAAATGAAATGTTTGTTTTGCATGTACACTCTACCTATGTTAAATGATGCCTATAATTTTTGGAATGTGCTCATCAAGGCCTTCAATTTGATACCCATATTGTAATAATAGAAGAAACATATTTTTTTTCACATTTGAAATTTGAGTCATAATGCCGCCATATAGATTTTTTCTAAAATAATATACCCAGTGTTACCCGGAATGATGTAAGGATTCTAACGAAACCCCATACATCCAAATCCGTTCAGGCATTAATAAGTTATGGTGGAATAAAGAATCTCACATACATACATACAAACAAACATACATGAACCCTAAACACATATACACTCCTTTTTTTGGGCAGTCGTGTAAAAAAATTAAAAAAACAGATTGGGTTTTCGCTAAATTGGTTCTCTGGGTGAACCAGAGACCAGAAGAAAGCATGTATATTTATATATTTTTCGACTTCGCTTCTGTCAGTCAGAAGACATCCATTGCTGGACATAGACTTCACTTATCATGGTCCTCCACCGCTTATATGTTACCCTGCGTTCGCGCTGAACTAATCATTTGCACACGATATGTTTCTGTCTCTATTTGTTGTCATAAAAATAGAGACGAGAGTTGTTTTGGCGAATTTTTCGTCCAGTGCGAATGCAGGGTTACAATAGCACAATTTGTTCAGTAGTACCTAATGGAAATATATCTCTTACCTTAAATATTGAAGGTTGTCTCTAGTAAATAATGAATAGTACAACTGCATTTCTCGCATTGCGAAGTTCCCGACGTCATAACTCTCGCATTGTGTTAAAACAGCGATTTCTTGAAGAAACTTCATTAACTCGATTACAAGTGCCGTCAGAATTTAAGCCACTGGTTAAAACTTAAATGAATGTGCATCACGAGCGCATATTCTGACTTCTGAGGTTGTTCAAAAGCCATGTTTGAAGCGCATAAAATATTCTGTGAATAATTACCTATTTGTTTATATGATACCTCTCCTGACAAAACACTACAAGGGTCAGCTGCTAAGTAGGTACTACTCCTCCAAGCCAACTAGGCACCTGTCGGCGAGGAAGCTGCATTCAGCCGAGTGCCTAGTTGGCTTGGTGGTACAGTATAGATTTTTTAGCTTTTCCGTAACATTAACTACACTTGATAACTCTATTCTATTGTCTAACACATATCTAATCAGAGACACTTAATAACATTCTTGTTAAGCAATAGAGTGCAAATTATAAAATGACTAGTTTCTGCCCGCCACTTCGCCCGCGTTGACTTTAGAACGTCCTGTAATTAGTTTGTTCATAATCCCACAGGAACCAATTTTTTTCCGGGATAGCAAGTATCATATGTGTTGATGAAGGTAATAAACTTAATGCCAGACATCGTCCAAATCCGTTTAGCTGTTTTTGCGTGATTGAGTAACATACATTAATAATATTAGTGGAATGTGCATTATAAGTGTGGCCACTTGTGATAATGATTGATTAAGTTCGGCAGAAGTTAGTATATAAACTTGCAACGGTTCCCCACTATATTAATCGACGGCTTCCTGAGTAGTGTTGTGAAACCCGCTCTGTTATCCAAGATGAAGTTCATGATTATCGCGCTGTTAGCTATTGTCTTTGTGGCGAATGCAAAAATGGTGTATTTGAGCGAGCCAGCGAGGTCTGACGAGCCACACAGCAGTGACGTTCGTAAGTATATTTTTATTTTTTACACAACTGCCCAAAAAAAGGAGTGTATATGTGTTTAGGGTTCATGTATGTTTGTTTGTTTGTATGTATGTGAGATTCTTTATTCCACCATAACTTAATGCCTGAACGGATTTGGATGTATGGGGTATCGTTAGAATTCTTACATCATTCCGGGTAACACTGGGTATATTATTTTTGAAAAATTGGGGGTATCAAATTGAAGGCCTTGATGAGCACATTCCAAAACTGTTGAATTTATAGGCATCATTTAACATAGGTAGGGTGTACATGCAAAACAAACATTTCATTTTTGGTTGCTGTCACTAAAATGCATATGTTCCACAGAATGGTCCGCCTACTGCAATGACAATGCACTTGTTTTATACTTTTTAGTTCGTTTTTGGCAGGTTTTTAATTTATTAAATTATTTATTTACATTGTTGACGTACAGTCCTACAAGCTTATGCCCACTAAGAGCGTCGCTAGTGTCGATCCAAACTGTCAAAATAAGACAATTCTTTATTTGAAAATGTTCGTTTCTCAGTTGGCCATCGCGCTAGATAAGCCTGTACCTATAGTACTGTAGCATCTTATCGCAGGCATGTAAAATCTAACCTGTACCAGAGAGTTGGATTAAGGCCGGTGCGAGGGGCCGGAGTCATCCTCGCATTGATTTATGTGCTATCCTCACAGTGTTCGAAATTTTAAATTCTTTACTATCGCCCATCACGGCCTGAATCCCCCTCGCATCGAAGGGATGCCCACGGGTATATACGGGCTGGCTCGACCGGGATAATACCACCCTCTCACAGAAGATCGGCGTAAAGTAGCTATTGGCTGCGTTACGTATAATGAACAAGAGAGCCGAAAGTCCAACAACCCTCACTCCCTTCTGCCCTCCTCGTGTCCCACTCCCATCGTAAGCATAGTTAAAAATCCTATGTAGGTGCTCTGATGCGATGGCACTTCTCATGGATGCTGGAGCTTCCAGCACCCGTGGAACAGGCCCACCTGCTACAATTTTTTTGTCTCCTCCCAGCCGAGGGTGCATCAGTGCCGGGGGTTATCCAGAACATCCCCTTGAGCCAGCGGGCGTGCACCAACGAGTACTGCGACTACATCTGCTGGGTGTTGGGCTTCAACCACGGGACTTGCGTCTCCGCCACCACTTGCCAGTGCTACAATTAACACTACTTACATTGGACTACTATGCTCCGTACTTAATACTATCTAATAGGCACTGTCTTGGACTATTTTTTTTTATTAACAATGTAACTTACAGATTTTATGTGTTAGGAAAGTATGTGTAAATAAATAATTGCAATTTAATTATTGTTTTACTGTTATAGCCAGATTCATAAATAGATTTCGGTGCCTATTCTTAATTTGCAAAGTTCCTGTAATTATAAGTTATTAGATTTAAGGTCCTGATTTAATCCTCGTAGGTGGTTCGAGACATTTAACCAGTTGCGTTGAGAACATACAACATTTAAACACACTTAGATCTACAGAGAGTTTCAAAAGTACGGAATAATAATTAAACTACATTTATACGATAGTTGATAATTATGTAGATGCTTAGTGTGAAGACAGACTATAGGTAGGTACTTAAATATAATAGTTTCTGTGTTCGGGCCTTTGAATATTTGTGATAACTTTTGTGTTGCGACCTTAAAATGGCCTAGAGTTTAATGTAAACTACATTAAGAAGTAGCAACCACTAATATTAAAAAAACTGTATGCGAAAATTTGACATAATTATTGAGATAATTAAATTTTTAAAAATTCGCGGTTATAATAATTGAAAACAAAATGATCGAATTTCAATAATTAATTTATACCATTTAATTCTATTTCCAATACTCATCCCAACCCCCAAGAACTGTATGGTTCGTGTGTTGCTTTGGTGGGATTTTCCTATACAGGAAGATCGCCTATGATTCTACTTGTCACTACATTTTTACATGATTTGCGATATAAACCGTGCATTGAGTTTATTTAGACAAGCTACATGATGCTTGAGACGGCGCGCGGCGGTCGACAGCACAGGGGGCCTACTCTGTTTCAAACCAAAACGAAATTTCGGACGAAGTACGCGTATTTCCCACTACGTTTCTCATAGATTCCGACATTTCTTACGAACTAAAATTGTTTGAAGTCTTCGTTGTCGTCGAATCTAAACGTGAAACAATTTTCGTTCGTAAGAAATGTCGGAATGAATGAGAAACGTAGTAGGAAATACGCGTATTTCGTCCGAAATTTCGTTTTCGTTTGAAACAGAGTAGGCCCTCTGGCGCGCTCTCCAATAACAAGCGTCCAGAAATGAAAGCCTTTACGGCGTCGTAAATAGAAAATTATAGTCTCCACGGAGGGGTTATTTTCACTGTACATTTACTGTTAATATTACAGGCTGTTCATGATATTGTTACATAATAACAACTTGTAGAAGGATAGGCAAGGAGACAATCATATTTTAAATAATTATATTAATAGACCTCCTTCTGTAGGAGTCACAAAAGTCAAGGTCCACGGAATTCCTTGAGGCTACCTTAGGCCGTGGTCTCCTATTAAATGCCATCGGCCGCTTACAGCGTCACGCGTACGCCGCGTCACAATTTTACTATAGTGACGTCGGCGTGTGAAGGAGACCACAACAGTACATTTCTATAGTAAGCATTGTGACGAGGCGTACGCCGGACGCTGTAAGCGGCCGATGGCATTTAATAGGAGACCACGGCCTTAGTTGAGTTTGAGTCAAGGTACTTTGAGATCCCCGTATCAATTTACCTAAAGCTTGTCTCACAATCCCGTTTGGCTGATTTACCATACAATATCTGTCTAAACGTAAAATAGAAGGATTGCGTGACCATTTGATTTGAAATTGCTTAAAGACGTAAGGACTTCAATAGATACAGATTCTGTGTTTTGCTTGTAGGCTTTTCTTGACACTCCGTCGAAGATCATACGAAATAAGAAATCGAAGACATCGAAGATCCCAGTTTAAAAATAGAACAAGAAAAAAAAAAAAAATTGCAACCATCACTTTAGTGCAAAGATTTTGGAAGGTTAGATGTAATAAATCTACACAGTAGGCATCCGAATGAAAGAAATTCATGTTGAGAACGTCAAAGAATAAATGAACGGTAGGGAGGCGTCGAGTGCCTACTTATTCGGGGTTCGGCCTTTGTATAAGTTCTTACAATTAACTTGAAGGACGACGTCTTCAGACTTGGGCTGATTGTTATCTCTGAACTCCGTAGAGTGGTCCGGGTAGATCAAAGATTAGGCAACAAATATGCCTACAGTGAGTTCGTGCCTTATGGAATTTCATTAGTTTTATGAGTGGTAAAATGTACCTTGTATAAAATGCTCTCAAAAATATTAATAAAAACCTTGAAATAAAATTATTAAAAAAATAAAATAAAGGGAACCCAACTCCAAAACCCTAGAGAATGAAATCAAGTAGACTTAAATGCGGGTATTATACATCCCGATATTCCCACTTAATGCAGGCTGCACACGATGAGATCCAAGACTATCCGCCAAATTTATAGACATTTTTAGCCAGTTTACCATGGTTTTACCAAGCATTACAAGTGATTTGTAATACTAGTGTAAGTCCATCATAACTTTATATTTTGGGGGTAAAGATTGAGCTGGATTTGGCCAAAGGTTCGTAGGTGCAGAATTTCATGCTTAGGCGTTGTCAGTGAGTCAGTGAGTAATATAATAATAATAGTGTGTAAGTATGATAGATATATTAAAAATAATAGTAATAATATATTAGTATGGAGTATACGAATTAATAACATTGACACTAGCCGCCGTTGCGCCTGCGGCCAGCATAGCTGACGCGGTGACAGATATCCATCACAGCACTACGTTCAGGCACGAGGTGCATTCTGATCATCTGAAAATTAGTACAAATTAATCTGTACTTATAAATAAATTACATTAATTCCTTTTGCTGTTCGTTAGCAAGCACACTTGAGAACAGCGTGACCGATTTGGCGACTTTTTTAAGGGCTTTTTATTAAAATAGATGTATGTTTGTTGAGAGAAATGGGGTTGTTCGGCTTTTAGCTCTCTTACTCATCATACGAAACGCAGCTAAATAGCCACTTTACGATCTTCTGTGAGAGGGTGTTACTACCTCGGTTGAGCCAGCCCGCATATGAGCTGCAGTGAAATGGCTACAGCTTGGCTCTACCACCTAGACCTAGGCTCTCTTTTTTGTATCTGATACAAAGTAGGAAGCATTATTTTGTATCTCATACAAAATAGTAGGTAAGTATTACTTAATTATTTAGTTTTCTGTGGTATTACCTGTTACATGATCGTTTAGGGAATTGGAGCATTTGCATCGTTCTTTGATGCAGGCGCCGTGTTCGAACCCGAGTCCACGGCAATCCTGCTCACATTCCTGGTATTCGCAACAGCGCACTGACTGAGACACCGCAGCTTCTTGTGCACCTTTAACAGAAGTTCAGTATGTTATTATAATTACTTTTTTACCTACATTATCCCACTGCTGGGCAAAGATCTCCCCCAATATACTCTACGTGTTTCTATTTGAAGCCGCTTTTATCCATCCCTCCAAAAACAGTCGAGGTCATCACGACATAATAACTTACATAAGTTGTATTAAGCTTGGCACTCATCTATCAACCCGGCACCCGACCAGCACCGCCTCGTCGGTCGGCGTCCACTAACTGAATCGGAATTAAGTGGACCACGCGCTGATCACGCGGCGTTCACTCGTTGACCACGCGCGGTCCACTGGTTGATCACGTGACGTTTATGGTGTAAAAGCAGCGTCCGCCCGCAGACCACGCGTGGTCAACGAGTGGACGCCGAGCGGCGAGGCGGTACTGGTCAGGTGCGGAGTTGATAAGTTTAATTGCTTAGGTAGAATAAACTAAGCGACTGTAGCCTAGGGGTGAATAGGTTGGGCTAGCAATCAGAAGGTCCCAAGTTCGATCCCCGGTGGGGCATGCACCAATGGATGAATTTTCATCTATGTGCATAATTTACAGTTCGCTGACGGTGAGGGAAAACATCGTGAGGAAACTTACCTATCCCTCGGGATTAGGTAATAGTCAGTTCCTGTATACACGGCGACAAGGTTCACCACCTGTCACGTTGGGTTCTGACTATCTGGTGAAACGTGGGCTTTGAGTTGGTTAATACCTTCACAATGTGCTGGTGTATGGCCACTCAAGCCTCTGACTACCCCCGAATGGGGATAAAAGTCGTGACATTTACAACATTACAACAACAAGAATAAACTTCGGATTATCACAAAGGACTTTCTGTAATCTATGAATGAAAACAAATTATGTAGTGTTACTACTTGGCGCAGTGGTTCGAGTGTAGGCCGCTTGCCTCACTGTATCGGGTGGTTGCGGGTTCGATTCCCGCGAGAGGCAAATTTCGGAAACAACCTTTCGTAATTTTCCCTGGATGTCACTGGGATCGCCCCACTCCATTGTATCGTAGACATAGTACAAGCGTTGCTTAGTTTGGGACCATGTAAGTCTGACGCTATTTATTTATTTATCGCTCGGAACATTACATTTGCAGTGGTTGTCGACGCAGCCACCGCCTGTAAGTCCAAGTCTGTGGCACAGAAGGTTGCATGCAATGTAGTTGCAGTTGCGGATTGAATCCCTTAACAGGTTACCGGGTTCATCTGTACATAAAAAAAATATAAGCGGGTATAATGCGTCCCACTAATATTATAAATGTGAAAGCTTAGATGGATGGATGGATGGATGGATGGATGGATGGATGTTTGTTACTCAATCACGCCAGAACGGTTGAACGGATCTGGATGAAATTAGGCACAGAGATAGATTATAGTCTGGAATAGCACATAGGCTACTTTTTTTAATTATGCGCGGACAAAGTCGCGGGCAAAAGCTAGTACTTAATAATGGCAGGTATAATGAAGAAATAACTCGGGCGCGGCGCACCAGGGCTTGTGAACGCACCCAATAATGTTACCCAAAGCCCCAACCTTCCAGCTGCTAATCATCCAGTGAAAACTAAATCGGCTGAAATATTTGGTGTAAAATTGAACAAAACGCTGATATGATATGATGGTACACAAATGATTCATATATACCTAAATTAATTACATTCCTACTTACCGTTTATGGAGTTTGTGTTCATTACAAAAGCTTTAACAACACAAAGTGCAGCAAAAATCACTATTATCTTGGAAGACATGATGCTGGTCCAGTACTGACGACAATGATACCAGATAGTCCCGTCGCTAGTTCTTATACGGTCACCTCAAGGCTTCAGCCCTTGAGAAAAGGTGTGGTAATCGCATGATTCTTTTTATGTTCTAAGTAGGTAACAAACAATCAATATACAGGTTGCATCAGAAGTCCGAAAAAAATATACGCATGAGTCAAAGAACAAAACGGTAAGAGGCAGTATAAAAAGTAAACAACAAGTTTGAAATGAAATCTTTGCGTTGAGTTCTTGCAGCAATTCTTGCACAACATATTCCTTGGAAAAGTCGTCTCCCGACTGCGGCATGAAGTCGAAGCAAAGAATATTTTATTATACGACTGCCCAAAAAAAACGAGTGTAATGTTTACAGGGTTTATGTATGTATGTATAGAGTCCTTACATCATTCCGACTAACAATGGAATTGGTACATTCCAGCTACATTTTATACCTAAAATATTATTTCGGACTTCTGATATACCCTATAATGTTAGGGCGAAGATAACCAGAGTTGTTGATCAGATGTCCGAGCCAAGGAGACTGCAGGATAGTGATTAAGCGATAATCAGTGTGACGCTAAATGTTATTCAAATATTGGCACATAAACACTTGAAGATAGATACCATTATTAAAAGCAACGTTTTTTAAGTGATATAGGTAGTTAAGAATGGGTTAAGTGTAAGAAATCCATAGGTAGAATCAAAATCGTCCGTAATAGGTTTTATTTAGATGATCAAACGAACTTACTAAAGTGAAGTTCGATCTAAATTATCTTGACTTCTTCGAAGAGGTTTTATTAAGCGTCTATGTTCATAATCATCGTCAGCCTATTGCTGTCCACTGCTGGACATAGGCCTACCCTCAATGTACACCACTGAGCTCGGTCTACAGCTCTATGCATACAGGTTTTGGTAGCCAGGTTCCGCAGGTCGTCACTTTAGCTGGTTGTAGGACGCCCTACATTACGTTTGCCTACTCGTCGCCTCTACTCGAGAACTCGTCTACTGAGTAGACCAAGTGCACCTAAACCAGTCAAGGAACCGACAACCGTTGGAGTAGAGTCTCCAACGGTTGTCGGTTCTTTGGGAAACGTGACCAGCCACTTCAGCTTAGTTCGGTTGGTTAAAATGGATTGAGGGGAATCATATATTAATAGACGATATTAGTATATAGTTAACTAATATTTATTTTGATATAGTCGATATTTGGCTACGTCATAGTGAATTTGACTAAATTAAATGTGAACATACAAATCAAATATTAAAAAAAAATTTAATAGGTATACAAATGAATATGAATATATGGAATACATGAATAAAGGTAGTACTGGTTAATAACATTGGCACTGGTCACTCCTCCATCAGCCATCGGTGCGTACCCGATGTGAAGACAGATAGTGTTGAGCTGCCCTGCATCACAGATGAACGGCGCCTCCAACATAATAATCTGTAATAAAATATTGCATCAGTATTGGGCATCACTATTTAAATAACATTTAGGCCTGGAAATCTCCCGATCTAGACTTTATTTATTTATTTATTTAGTAACATGGAAAACTTACAGCTAATTAGTAACGTAACATAGGAGACTAGTATATACACTGGCAAGCCAATCACAAGTCTTCACTTATATTCTGTACTTCACAAATGTGAGAAGTACAAAGTTGAGTAGAATGCATGCAAGAATTATAAATTAAATAAATGAATTAAATGACGACCTATTAAATAAAAAATCTACGGCTTAAGCATCTTCTAGCCGATGACACACTGATGATAAATGGATCAATATCGTGTTATTTACATAATTTGTTAAAGTTTCTGCTGGCGCGCACCATGTCACTATTTTGCCTATAGTTAGTTGAAGAATTTGGTATCCGTAGCGGTGGGTTGTTACGAATTGACGTATGAGGTACATTAAAGTGGATTTTAGATAAGAGTTCCGGGCTGTCGATATCATTATTGAGTAACTTTAGTATGAGCACAAAGTCAGCTATTTCACGACGGTTTATGTGTGGTAACAAATGGTAATTCTTACAAAGTTGTTGACTTGTTATCTTATGAATCATCCTCTATTAGTTTCATTCCTGAACCCTATACCTACTCCTCAAAGCACCTTGCACCACTATCGCTCGTGTATTTTTCGAAGAGTTGCGTACTTGGCGTTCGCCGTTGGTATTTGGTCTTAATGTAATATGAACCATTGCAAAGGGGTGCGTATAATTTTTTCTTACGTTTAGAAAATTTAAATATTTTTTAATGAAGGTTAGACCTATTAGAAAATGTTAAGTACCTTCTTTTTCCTTCTCCAGTGATAGGTTGATTTCGTTATCTGCAGTCTCAGCAGTTGGTGGGCTAACGGAAGACGAATCTGTAATGAAACCATCTATCCAAATCCATCCACAAGATGTCCACTGCTGGACACAGGACTCCCCAATCACTTCCACATATCAATCAAACAAAAAAATATTAAGTCATAATTGCTTCACAGGTCCAGTGACTTTGCAATGCTTCGATAATCAGTTGGGGTTTTGTAGATAGGTACTAGGATAGTATGATTATCAGCAAGTAGCATCCAGTTTGTTTCTTATTACGTCTCGTCTGGTACCAATTAAGCCTACGTATACCTTTTAAATTTTTCACAGTGGTTTTTCTGATGTCGCATTTGCATCGATCATTGGTACAGGCGCCTTAGAAGGGGACTTAAACTAGGACTTGCGATAGTTATGAGGATCTTCATGGTTGAAGATGCATGGTATTTCAAATCCTTCATTAGAGCATATAATGTAGTCTTTCCTTGGCACCAGAACATGGTGTTTTTCAAATGCATATTTACAGGTCCCTAAAAGGCCGGCACCGCGTCTGCTCCTCTTAAGTCGCAGATGTCCTGGGCGACGGTTAACGCTTACCATCAAGTGGACCGTCTATCCGTATACCTATATGAACACTGAAAAGGGTTATAGAAAATTATCATTACCTTCTGCAGGTTCTGCGTAATTATTGCATTTGCATTGGCCGTGGATGCAAATACCTCTATTGAAACCTTGTTGCCGACACTGGTGGATGCATTCTCTTCGGTAACAACTGCCTGATGAGAGCAGTTCCGAGATTGGAGCTCCTGTTAAGAACAATGAGTTAACCAATTATTTATCTCGGAATATTTGTGTTACTATGATCTTGATAATAAGTGCTTTCGGAGAGTCTGGAAAATAGTAATAGATATTACCATTTGAACTGTATTCTGCACTCAGAAAGTCGTCACATTTGCAGCGTCCGTTGACGCAGGCACCACCTGGCAACCCAAGTCTGCGACACCGCTGCTCGCACTCTCGGTAGTAACAATAGGTCACTGACGGCGATATGGCATTTTCGGATTCATCTGTAACAAGTTGTAACTCGCAATAAAGGCCTGGAGATGTTGGGTGTTAATTTATATTGATTTTACCTGTGGTTCCACCTTCTATGTTGTATGCTGCGTTGTCGCATTTGCAGCGTCCGTTGACGCAGGCACCACCTGGATAGCCAAATCTGCGACACCGCTGCTCGCACTCTCGGTAGTAACAGCGGTTCACTGACTCTAGTAAGACATCTTCAGATCCATCTGTAAATTTGTATATGGGATTTTTTGTAACGTTACCAACAATATTGTAAAGGTACAATGGGGTCAGATTAACAACTAAAAATATTTAAGTTTATTACCATTTGCAGTTTCTGTTCTTTCGTAATTATTGCATTTGCATTGGCCGTGGATGCAAATACCTCTATTGAAACCTTGTTGCCGGCACCGGTAGATGCATTCTCGTCGGTAACAACTGCCTGATGAGAGCAGTTCCGAGATTGGAGCTCCTGTTAAGAACAATGAGGTAACCTATTATTTATCTCGGAATATTTGTATGACTATGAACATGATAATGTATTAATGCAGTATTAGTGCTTTTGGAGAGTTGAAAAATAGTAATATTACCATTTGAACTGTATTCTGCACTCAGAAAGTCATCACATTTGCAGCGTCCGTTGTCGCAGGCACCACCTGGATAGCCAAATCTGCGACACCGCTGCTCGCACTCTCGGTAGTAACAGCGGCTCACTGACTCTGGTATGACGTTATCAGATCCATCTGTAAATTAATGTTACTATTTTACTGGACTGAGGTGGCAAACAAGCGTACGGTACGTACGTTTTTGTAATAAAGGCCTGAAGTCAGATGTTTGGGGTGTTAATTTCTATTCATTTTACCTATGGTTCCATCTTCTATTTTGTATTCTGCGTTCAGATCATTGTTGCATTTGCAACGCCCGTTGACGCAGGCACCGCCTGAATATCCATGTCTCTGACACCGCTGCTTACACGCTCGGTAATAACAATTGCTTATTAATTGCGGCTCGACACTAGTATCCGATTCTTCTGTAAAAGAAATATTATTAAATCCTTAGCTAGCATATAAAACGCTTACTAGCTACGTCTACAACACGCTATGCCGCGCGACGCTGCTCACCCATATGCCTCGCGAAGCACGGGCGGTTGCCTCAGTCGCATGCCGCGCGAGGCAAGTGGCGAGGCAACCTCCACTCTTGGCAGAGAAGTGTATACCCGAGCAATGAGTTTGACATCGTTCTGTCTCATGATTAGGCCAGACGAGGTAAATAACAGCGCTCGGGTGAGGCAGGGCGAGCATTTGCCTCAAGCGCGGCAAGCCCAAAGTTTAATGGTGTCTCTAGGCTGTCTTTTATGTTACTTACCTTTCACGCCTGAATCTAGCTGCCTGTAGCATTTGCAATAACCGTTGTCACAAGAACCGCTCGAGAAACCGATTATACGGCACAGCTGGTTGCAAGTAACGTTGTTGCAACCACGCATTGATTGTGTTACTTTAGTGTCAGCTTCACCTGTTGTAAACACTTCTAAGTTGTAATTATGAAACTCTAAATTTTAAACTTCTTTGGTACCAGCCACAACTACGCCAAGTGGATAAGAATTTAGAATTCACGTTTTAAAACATAGAAAGGTACTTTTCTTTTCTAATCCTCAGTATTAACAATTAAACAACCATTTTAAATAACTGACATCTAAGTGCTTAACTGGCTTTTAAACTTAATTACAAGCGCCTGACGGTAAATGTATAACTTTGTGTCTAGTCAAAAACACTGATAGGTTAAGCAAAATAAACTAACGTTGGATTGGATCATTAGCAATTCATAGAAATTTATATAGAAGTGGTAGAGCCAAGCTGTAGCCAATTGACTGCAGCTAATATACGTGCTGGCTCGACCGGGGTAGTACCACCCTATCACAGAAGATCGGCGTATTGTAGCTATTACGCTGCGTTTCGTACAATGAGTGGGAGAGCCGGAAGTCCAACCCTCCTCCCCTCCCTCTATGCCACTTCACTCACTTACTTCACTTTATCTCTTCAGGTTGGCAACTTGCGAGCGATGCTGTTGGCAAGCAAGCATCTATAGGCTACGGTAACTGTTTAATATCAGGCGGGCCGCACCTTTGTCACATAAAAAAAAACAAAACATACCGCCGAAGACGTTGATGTTCACCACAGAAGCCGTAACAACACACAACGTAGCAAATAAAAATATGAATTTGGGAGACATGATGCCGCTATAGCACTGCCGACGATACTACCAGGCCAGTCCTGTCGCTGGCCCTTATAGGGAAGCCTCGGGACTTCACCTAATGTCAGCGTGGTGTGACCATCGTGCGATTCACTAGTATTCGGTACTGCCAAACAATGGATCTAGTGTTCGGATGAAGATAACAAGTTCTTGGACAAAGGGTATTAAGAAGTGATAGTGGTTAAAATTTAAGATTACCTATCAGTGTTGCGTTACTTCTTCTTCCTAGCCTTATCCCATTATGAGGGGTCGGCTTTCAGTCTACCCTGATTTGGCTGATCACCGATATTTACACGGAGCGATTGCCATCTGCCCTCCGAGACCCACCTAGTGGGACTATCGGCGACCTAAGGGTAAGACCATTTTTGTCAGATTTTCAGACTTCGGACTGCCCGTAACGACTGTCAATGATCTTCAAATGACACCCGGAACCGCCAGCTTAACGTGCGCTCCGAAGCACGGAGGGGGTCAGATGTTATAATTCGGACACATATCCAAGGCTCAATCGAGCCGAATCTGGCTTAATGCGCCGATGTATCGGGCGTCTTACCAACTAGGCTACGACCTCCTCATAATATTGATGACCAAAGGTTTTCAATTATTTGGAAATTAGATTTGGGAATCTTGAAAACTGTCTCTCCTGAAGGCTAGGGAGCGTTCCAGAGTGACAATTCCGAAGGTAGAGGTGGACTCATTCCGACTAACCGATGAAGAGCTCCATGAGCTCATCCCGCCTTCTACCTTCTACCATCGGACCTCCAGACGCACCGCAGGATATCATCCCTACTTGGTTGATATTCCTCTACACCCACACAGCGCTACAAATCATCATTCATAATGTGCACAGCCAAGGAGTGGAACTCCCTGCCTGCGTTTGTTTTTCCGAGTGCGTACAACCCAAATCTCTTTAAAAGTAGGGTGAACAGGCATGTTCTGGGTACGCTCGCTCCACCGTCGACCTCATCTCTGCCCCTACGGTAAATTTGAGGACAAGAGCAAGCCCATTATTAATTTAAAAAAACCGATGACCTGATGCCACTATCAATAAATTAGTAAAATTGATGGAATCAATGACAAGCAATCAATACTTGTTTATTTAGCACACATATTGTCCACCAGATGGCGCTCTCAACGAATGTGAAGTTGTCGCCACACACGGCGAGCGCATCTCATACAATGCGCGCTCAATTACAACCATGAAACCGCATAAACAAAGCGTGTAAATAGAGAAATATATAAACGCGGCTTTTCACCATTATGTGCGTTAAATATTGTGCGGAAAGATACGGTTCGGATACAAAGAAGTGCTAAAATGAATACAACTAGACTATTCATTATATTCATTGTGATATTTAGCATAAGTTCGCAAGGTTAGTGGAGTTCTTATAATTTACTGTTTTACTGCATTAGTTTATCACAAGAATTTTAAATGCTGTTATCGCTCGTCTTAGTTCTTACATTAATTTCTGTGCGTGTACTTTTGTTCATTTTCTTAAAATTTCTCGGAAACGGCTGGCCCTGATAATTATATTTCAAAGTATAATAATCCCTGTGTTAAATAATATTAAATGTGTGTGAGAAAAAATCGTGTCTTACTTTGTTATGAAGTTCTTGGATATAGAAGTATTACTGTGTACTATGTTAAGTGAATAGTAGTAGAGTCAGTCAGGAACCACCATAATGTTCTCTACATTGGTGCATAATTTTCTTTTTACACCCTATTATATTGAACGTGTATACACCTATGCACTTCTTATTTACTGAGACATTAATCTACATAACTTTGTGAGAAAGTAAAGATGAACTGACTCACATTTACATTAAAAATAGTTCTGTTCCTAGAAAAGCTTTTTAAACCATTTGCAAACTGACAAAAACTCTCTGTAAATTTGGCCATTCGTTTTCGATAATTTAGTCAAAAGATACAATCCTTTTCCGTTAGGTACTTAATCGGGAGACTGCACACGTTTTATACGCATAAAGTCAAACATGCAAAATGTCAAGGGGCTGTATATTTTCCGTAAAATTACAAATACGCGCAATGTGAAATACGAAAAAATCCAAAAACGCAATTTGACAAGCATTCAAAATGTCAAATACGCAAAAAGACAAAAACGCAGGTTGTTTCTAAAACGACAAGTTAAATAGTACCAAGTTAAATGATATGACTTTTATTGATCCATTAAAAACTAGTTTATTTTAGTACGCACACTTTATATATTCAATACTGATAAGAATTGCAAGTGATAAACTGTTTGCATAAGGCATTGACCCGAATGAATTGGTTGCGTCATCCTGATGTAATGTAGTTTGTATAGCTCTCCATCGGAAGAACTTATACGTTTCCTACTAATTATTTACGTAGACGTTATCAAGAAACAACTCTAGCAAGCGTACTCATGGTAGAGCTTCTGTAAATAGTGGTTATGGGGGAAACCCGGAGCCTCTCGTGATGATCCATGATTATTATCAAAAGTAATACACCTTGTGATGATACTGACGTCATATCATGGACTAATTACTAAGGGGACTGGCCCTAAGCAACTCGGCCGAGTGGCCTAGTACTAAGCTCGACATAAAACGAAGCGAGTAGTTCAACTATTTACCGATAGATAGAACAATGAAAATAAAAAAACAATGACCACGTTTTTTTCATACATATATCTAATAAGGGCACCTCTTTCTTTAGTCTTTACTCTGTGCGTCATATCGTTCAAATTACGGGCTTTCCCCTGAAGGGGAGGCCGGGGAGGTGGGGTACAATGCACAAAGACTACATATACTATTAGATAGATAGATAACTCTTTATTAAGCCACCACTAGGAAAAAACAAACTTTTATAAATTATGACATAAATTACACAGAAAGTGGAAAATGGGCGGCCTTATCACTAATAGTGATCTCTACCAGGCAACCAAGGCAGACAATTTCAGCTAAGATATGTCCGGACCCCCTACACCCCCTCTTGTATAAGCCCATACGCCTATGACATGGGGAGGTCCAACAATGCACAAAGGGTACATCTACTATTTTGTGTCATTGATGGAAAGGCTAAGGGATGTTGTCCGGATCGAAACCCCACTCTTGAGGCTCGCCACGTATATACGGAATTCCGTTTCGAAATATCGAATCGGGGTTTCCGAACGCGATAGTCCATACATTTGGATGGATTTACTGCGTTCGGAATCCCCGATTCGATATTTCCAAATGGAATTCCGTACGGCAATTCCGTATGTCTGTGGCGGGCCTTATGTACGCCCTGTCTACTATGATCACTAAATTGTAGTCTTTGTTTCAGGAACCAACTCAGCAATGATGAAAAAGAGGGATATGTGCAGAATGGACTGTAATGAGCTGTGTCACATGCAGGGTAAGAGCCTCGGCACCTGCACGCACTCAGCCAAAACGTGTAAATGCTCTTCGACTGTGGGGACTTAAGTTTTAACTAACATCTTTCATACGATCTGGGTCCTAAGTCGCTTAGCCATTGCCACTGAGCTGATATAGTGATCGACCGGCTGATCGGCCTCTGGTTGGTCGTTCAGAGGGTCGATCACTATAGCCAAACGCCACAGTGGTGCCACAATGGCTAAGCGACTTAGGGCCCTGGGCTTTGAGGCTCTTAACAATTGTCCATTGCGATACCACTACACTACAATCGTAAGTTCTTGGTGGTCGGCATGTTATCGGCCAGAGGACTGCTAACAGATGGCCGACAACATGTTGATCGCCAAGAATTTACGAGTTATTAATAATAGAGGGTTTGAACCCATGACCTTTAGCCCGCAAGACGCGTGATTAACCAATCAGCTACCACTGCTGACTGGGCCAGCGTGGTGGATTATGGCCTAAATCCCCCTCGCATTGAGGGGAGGCCCGTGCCCAGCAGTGGGACGTTAAAAGGGCTAAATTTTTTTTTTTATTATTATTATTTAATAATAGAGACCTGTGGCTTTGTATTGGGCAATTGTTAAGAGAGTCGATGTTCTGCTTTGTGATTCTGTTTGCTGATAATTAAGACTTAAATAAATTTGTTAAATCATTTAACACCAGTTTTTTCTTTACAAACCCGTTATGATTGATTATAACAAAAAATAGGAGGAAGATAAACTTAATAATGGGTACGGGTCATTGATTGCGAGGATAAGTTGTCATAGGTAGGACCAAATTATGGCCGATGGATTAGCATCGAATTAGAATTAGAATCGTGGTGGGGAATGCGTAAATTATTATAGAATAGGCCCTCAGTTCATAAAAACTCCTCTTTCACAAAGATGTGATACAAGTTTATACACTGCAAAGTATTTCGGTGAAGTTCATCGAGTAGTTTAACAAAGTGTCTAAGTCAAAATACCAAGATATCAACTTTCTATTACTGTTATACTGATTACATAAAATGTATTTCAAAATAACTAGAGTTTTAATTAACTGTGCTGTAATACTGATTACATACAATATAATACCAAAGTAACAAGTTTTTTAATTAAATACGTAGCTGAGTTCTAGTATTGTATCTCCTTACGATCCCACTTCTAATATGCACTTACCAATTCCAAGCACAGACCCAAGACCAATTGAAATGAGACGTGATTGGCCGCCCGAACGCACCGACGCATTCGGATTGGTTCGTGCCACACAGGTGCATAACACTGTAAGTGCAATATCCATTACCCTCCATTTAGTTTGTGTGAATAATTTGCATACGACAACGGCTCTGCCTCAGGAGTGTACACATGGCGTTTGATGTACTTCTGTGCACCTGCGCTCGTGTCTAATGTAGTGTGATTAATGCAGTTACTATTAATGTTTACTACGCAAGTTTCCAAGTGAATTTTATGTCGGAACCAAAGACATTACCAAGAAAGGAGACATGTGACTGACCAAAATAGTATGTCCTAGGAAACGGAGTCCATGGACATAGTACGACTCAGTCGTTCGCAGAAAATAATGTTGAAAGCATGTCGATGTTGCCAATACGTCCATCCTCTGGTGAATAACACGCATCAAAATGCCTTGAAGTTGATTATGACACAGATTGCTATAACAGATGTGTGTTTCGCTGCATGTAGTGGTGCGCTGAGCATAAGTTTAGTCATTGTAATGTTAGGAGGTGCCATATCTGCTAAAATAATACATCAATGGTCGGAACATTAAAGTCTTTAGTGGCAATTATTTTGTTATTAGCATGCTGCTATGGGGTGTTTATTATTCATTGTAAGTGGTAGGTTTTATGATCTAATGAAGGTTCGGGGTTAATTGCAGAAAAAATATTACTGGCAGATATTTTCCGTGTCCACTTGCCCATACCTCATAAGAATTTTTAGTCTGAGGCAGGGAATAATCAGAAAACTTTTTAAGATATATGTAGAGAATATTATGTTCTGAATTTGTATGTCTGGAAAAAATATAGATCTTTTAGTAAATAAGTATTTGGAGTATAAATATGATTAAATTATTAAATAATATTCTGCTAGAAAGCCTGGTATTATGTTATTGTGATTGAATGACCTCACAGAATCCTTTAATGCGAAAAGAAAATCAAGATACTACGTAGTATGTAATAGTTTTCTTAGGTTACACTATTTATGTGAGCAAATGAGCTAACTCTAGGATGAGCATCGGTACCTATGAGGTTTGATGTTACTTATTATTTTTTATAGTTATCACGCAAGTAAGGTTTGAAATGATGTAAGATATGGTCATAGATTAATAAACGTTACGCGCGCGCGCTTTAACCGCCTTTGGAGTGCCCAAACCAAAATTTATCTAGGGACTCACTATAAAAAAGCGACTGTAGCCTAGAGGTGAACAGGTTGGGCTAGCAATCGGAAGGTCCTAGGTTCGATCCCCGGTGGGGCGGGGCGTGCACCAATGGATGAATTTTCATCTATGTGCATAATTTACAGTTCGCTGACGGTGAGTAAACTGAATTAGTAAGATCACTGTGAGATACAATCAATTGTAACAAGCAAACACTTCGACGTTACAACTAAAACAAAGTAATTAACAACACACCTATGAGTATCCCGTCCAAGTCTCCCGAAGAATATTAAAGAGAGGCTCACTAAACGGCCGAATGCTTAACTAGCCAAGGTCCGATCCGCCTAGGGGCGGGAACAACTTACCAGGGCTAGGGTTTCCACGTAAATACTGAACAAAAACACTAAAAAGCCGGGATTTGACAGCAACATAAGTCGCTGAACATTCTCATTTTTTTCAAATCGGCTAGTTATAATCTTGATTTTATAAACCTTGTTAAAACTAAAATTATAGCAACATATTTTAATATTGTTTCGACCATTAAATAATAGAATTACTTAATGCAAAACTAAATTGTGCAAATGATTTGAAAATTTAAGAATGTTATCTAATCTTATCTTCTAATGTTATCTAATTCAGAAAAATATAAAATAAATAAAATATTCTTGCAATTTTCCTGAATCATTGAAAGATATTTCCGATTGCTAGCTGGAGTTATTAAGAGCTATCTTGAAAATAATTTATGTCCTGATATGTCAGGGAAATTCTAAGGCCTGGTAACCCTACTATTGCCTCCTCTCTCTTCCTACATTTATTTAGCTAAAGTTTCGGGTCCGTTGCGAATATTTATATCCTTCGGCTTAATTTATTTAGTCGACACGTACCTAACAAAACTTGGTACTTTAGATAAAAAAATACTTGTGTTATCTTAAACGTGCGTGTTAATTGTGTTAACATTTACCCCCAAATTTATAGAAAGTTATGATCGACTTGCACAGGCCTTACAAATCACTTTTGTCCCAGAAATGCTTTGTAAAACCATTGTAAGCTGGCTAAAAATCTCTATAATTTTGGCGGTAAGTGTTGAGTGTGGTGGAGAGTGAGTATTTTACTAATCAAGATGAAAAACAGAGAACTCAGAGAACTTAACCCTAAAAATGCCGGCTCACACTTCCACGTTCTACGGCAAGTCATTCTTAGTTCAGGCTGTCAGACTGTGGAATAGCTTACCCCTACCTATCAGACGTGCAGAGTACTTGTCCATTTTTAAAAAACTTCTCATCATCACTATTTGGCTTCCTAATATTCTTTTTGATAGGCATTTTTGTATTATTTTTATTTTAGTTTATTTCTTTTTTGTTATCTTTATTCTTATGGATGTTCGTATTTAAGTATTTTTATTACGTTTTTAGGTATAGGTATCTAATATTTCCCATTTTATTTTATTATAGTAGATACACCGCTACCGCACAGTGTTTGAAACATGGAATCCTCTCCATCCAAAGGTTGTCTGGAAGAGATCGCAGCTTGCGTAACACCGCCCACTGTACACTGTACTTGTTTCTTGTTTTGTTTGTACTTGTTCCATTGGTGTACAATAAAGTGTTATCTATATAAAAAAATAAATAAAAATAAATATAACGTCACGACTTTTATCCCCATTCGGGGGTAGTCAGAGGCTTGAGGTGGCCATACACTACCACATTGTGGAGGTATTAACCAACTCAAAGCCCACGTTTCACCAGATAGTCAGAACCCAACGTGACAGGTGGTGAACCTTGTCGCCGTGTATACAGGAACTGACTATTACCTAATCCCGAGGGATCGGTAGGTTTCCTCACGGTATTTTCCCTCACCGTAAGCGAACTGTAAATTATATCTATCTATTATTATTATCTATCTATCTAAAAACAGGTTACAAACACAACTATAATATTTATGTCCTGAAGTCTACCCTCCATTCACCAGTTTACAGTGCTTTAAAGCATTTCTAGGAACACAAGTGATTTGTAACGCCAATGCTAGTCGATCATAACTTTTTAAATTTACCGGTTAGTCTATAAGGTAAAGATAAAAGGTAATCAGCGAAAAAGTAAAGTTGCTTTCAATTTAACTTTTAGACTTTTAATCCAGATTGCCGAATCCAATGATGGCAAGAACGGCGAGCTGAGAAAACTGTTGAACCGAATTTATCAGAATTTTATCGAACTTACACAGTTCTTGAAGTATTGTTGGAGATCCTCATACAACCATCTATAAATAATAATAATAAATTACTTTTCTAATCAAGGATTCCGAAACTTACTGCTTCAATAGTAAAATTAATCTAACTTAGTGTCCCCAAATATGTTATTGCAACATTTATTTAACTAAAGTTTCCTACCTATAAGCTAATATTGTTTATCCACTACCATTTTTTAAGTAAGAAACATGAGATGCCGAGATTCCTTTCGTGACGTAGGTAAGCAAGCAATAAAAATGATTCTTGAAAATTCGACCCCTTACGGTGTAAAAATAGGGGATGAAATTTGAATTCTTTGACCAAGTAAAGCTGAAGAGGATCATTAGTGAATTGTAGAGCGAGCATAAAATCGATCAATTCCGTGAAATCAAACATCCTCTTATTTAATGCATACGTGCCTAATATGTACCTAGATCGTGACTCAGTACTCCAATATAACTTATTTCTATAATTTCCTTGCCAATGTCGTTGTAAATGACGCATGTAGCGTCATATAAATTCTGAAATCCGTTATCACTAGGACATCCCCTAATCCTCAGCGCTCCACTAACGCGCTCCATATCTTGTTCAGTGTATTGTATATAAACGGAGGTAACGTATTAATCATCACATTACTCCAAAATGTCTGGACAACTGTTTTATTGTGTGCTGCTCCTGGCGGGCTCGCAAGGAATTGGAGGCGAACACAATGTTCCTATTGGTAAGTTATTGTATTTTTCTACTCAGATCAAAGATAATGTTTATGCGATGCCATTCGCACCAGCCATGTGCTAAACTATGCGTGGATCATGTTTCAATCCGGTCACCATCTGCACACCTGTCTGCCATTGATATACCACCACAGGCACGCTAATCTATCCCCTTTTTGTGCCAAAACCGGAACTGAAAGAACAAAATGTCACATAATTTATTGTTCCAGGCGAAAACGTATCGAGCCAGACAACAGATGCTTACAACATCGGCGTCGACACGGGAATAATCAATCCCGCAAAATATACCCTCGAATCTTTTGTAAACGACGAAAGAGATATCTTCCGAGATCTCTACAAGGAGTACGTTTCATTGAACGGCAGCCATCCGGTTAATTACTATGAGTGGCTCGTTATGAACAACTTTGGTATATTGCCGGACACTCAAGAGTCTTTGTTCCAGAGGAAAATAAATAAGAGAAGTACGGCTGACAATAAGAGGGCGTTCGTGAACACAGTGAGGAAAGGTGATATTTTGATCACGGGGCGTGGTGTCGGGGGACTGGTCGGTCACGCGGCGATCATGACGTCAGACTACTGGGTCCTGGAGATGCCCGGTGGTGATGGATGGCAGAATGGAATATCGAGCAATAACAGACAGGTGCCGAAAGACAAGTGGTTTGATATCCACGCGTCTGATTGGACGACAGTGTACCGTTGCCCGGATAATGCTGCAGCGAAAGCCGCGGCTGGATGGGCTGATCGCACATACTACAATCCCTCCGGCGGCGCTACCAAACTGAAGCATATAACGTATAAGATAACTACGGACATTTGGTCGACTAATCCGAGCTACTGTTCGAAGCTCGTGGTCCAGGCTTATTACTTTGGAACCGGCTCAAAGAAGGTCATTAAAGATCTGTCTTTAATTGGCCGTGTGATTGTGCCCTCCACGATACCATCGTATTTTCTGAGTCCATACAAATTGGTAAACAAAGGAAAGTATTAGTTTAATACCTATTTTAATTTAGTCATTGTATGGTAGCCATAGTAAAAGCGTTGCTTAGTTTAGGACAATACGGTTGGTGTGTCGGTCTGACTATATTTATCACTGTTGCATTTATAACTTCGTATTTATTTTGTGTATTATTAGTATAAGTTTCCTGTGCAATATTAACAAT
This sequence comes from Drymonia ruficornis, assembly GCA_947859195.1. Classification (NCBI taxonomy): domain Eukaryota; kingdom Metazoa; phylum Arthropoda; class Insecta; order Lepidoptera; family Notodontidae; genus Drymonia; species Drymonia ruficornis. The sequence goes on along the minus strand of OX401910.1, from coordinate 3,617,086 downwards.
TAGCTACGTCCAGAAGTGTCACATGCCGCGCGAGGCTGCTCACCCACATGCCTCGCGAAGCACGACGTTTGCCTCAGTCGCATGCCGCGCGAGGCAAATGGCGAGGCAACTGACACTCTAGACAGGGAAAGGTATACCCGATCAATCAGTTTGACACGTTTGACATCGTTCTGTCTCACGACTGCCAAACTAGGCGACGCAAATGTGAGTGCTCAGGTGAGGCAGGGCGCGCATTTGCCTCACGTGAGGCAAGTCAAACACCGCGAGGAAAATTTTCCTCGCGCGGCATGTGACACTTCTGGACGTAGCTAATAAGTAAATAAATTATTAACAACATTGTAATATTGTCTTTATTTATACCTAGTCTAGAATTATGCAGCAAACATGTATTGTTTTATGAATCCAGGACAGATTTGTTAAGCTCTTCAGGCGTAATTATCAATTAGGTTATGACCTACATATTTTTTTAGCCTTGCAGTTATATTGTACAAGGTTAGATTTTATCTTTTTGACACTATATTTAAAGCGATGTACAGTACAGATAGCGATTTACAGTTAAATTTAGCGCAAAGTATTCAATAGCTACGTCCAGAAGTGTCACATGCCGCGCGAGGAAAATTTTCCTCGCGGTGTTTGACTTGCCTCACGTGAGGCAAATGCGCGCCCTGCCTCACCTGAGCACTCACATTTGCGTCGCCTAGTTTGGCAGTCGTGAGACAGAACGATGTCAAACGTGTCAAACTGATTGATCGGGTATACCTTTCCCTGTCTAGAGTGTCAGTTGCCTCGCCATTTGCCTCGCGCGGCATGCGACTGAGGCAAACGTCGTGCTTCGCGAGGCATGTGGGTGAGCAGCCTCGCGCGGCATGTGACACTTCTGGACGTAGCTAATGGTTGATAGTGTCATGACAAGTGAGTCAATTACGTGATTATCGCAAGCATTGGCATCCATTGATGGTGCAGTATCCACCGGACTTGTGGCCTCTCTGTCTGCATCTAGCGATGCATTCGTAAAACACGCACGCGTTCGGGAACGTCGGACCACGGATTGTCTCCCTCCTTTGTATCACATGGGACGATTCTGTGTAAGAAAGATGGTAAATAATTAACTTGTTTAACTATATTGTCATTATGCCTGTATTTACAAAGGTGATAGGCAAACGTACGCTAACGGTCACTGTTTGTTAAAGCCTCACCTAATGTTTAGTTATTTACCAAGTAGGTATATAGATAGTCCGATTTTATTTACAAAAAATCTAAACATCCGGTTGTGTGAACCGAGCATTGAACTCATATGATCCGTAGATCGTAACTATAACCTTCAGACTAACGACGTAGTAAATATAAAAAAACATATACAAAGTGTTAACATATTAATATTGATAATTATTAACAGTAATATGCAAGAATAAAAAAAAAACAATCCAAGTACGTATCCGTAAAGATTTTTTTTATTTCAGTAATTTATGTATTTTATTAATAGGCGCGCTATACTAACCACTCTAGCTTTAGCGTTACGGTGGCCGTGCGCTTTCGTAAACAGCTGGGGGGGTTACTCCGAAATACGTCGCTGACGGATCGTCCGAAGTACGGATTCGATTTACGATCAAAACTGCCTCTGCCTTACCTCTTGCCTTACTGCCTTTTGTCTGCGGAGAATTGCTAATTGTTAGGGTCCATGACTCATGACAGACATACTCTCGACTGACAGGGAGTTAGGTCTTGTTGGCTTCTTCTATTATCGATCAATTCATTTGGTTTATAATATTGGAGGTTGACAATTCCGAGGGTGAGTGGTGGGTCCCTCTCTATAATTGTTTGATCAAAACAATGTCAAAAAAACGAAAGAAGAAATGTCAAATCACGACAATCCGTCAGCCGAAACGTTAGGTTCGTATTTCGGAGTAGGCCAGCTGATGCGGGTACGTACAGTGCGCAACAGAAATAATGTGCAAAATCTTTGTGTATAGGAAAAAAATAGTACTCGTATCGGGTTTGTTATCCGATTCTGAACAACCTGTGAAAATATTGATACTTAATTTTTTCACATCTTGTATAAATACAGTATACGAGTTTACTCAACTCAGGTTAAGTGCACGTTAAGTAAACTATCCACTAACCACTAGCCTCCACCGCGGCTGACACCGTCGCCATGGCAACGAAGAACACAGCCAGAACGAAGTACAGCTTCATGGTGCAAGGTTTCAGAAAGTCTGTGAAGTGTTCCACAACCTCAAGTTATTTATACACCCCAGTCCCGCATATAATCTCTACCAATGAATTCATCGAATACAAGTTCAATAACATATGTCCTCGGTTAACCAATCCAATGCTGCATTTCTACTTATGCATTGAAAGTATGTCCGGGTTTATAACGCAATGAATACTAAAATGCTGCATTACGTAATCCGTCGTTGCGTCAAGACGTAAATATTGGATGTGGAGGGAATACCCCGAGTCGATTCCTCTGGCTCCATTGCAAGTGATGTATTAAATGTATATTACCGGAATGAAGACTGTATTAGTGACTGTTAAGGTTGGGTTTAGTTTGTTGATAGTACAGTTAAATAGAGAAATGTTTCGATATTTCTAGCTTTGGTTATCATTGTATGCGTATTTGCTTTTCTTAGATTTGCAGAATCCTTTGAGTGGTACTCATTACTTCTTCTGATTATGATCGTGTAGTTTCATTTCATTTTCCTGTTGACTTATCCTTACGTTATATTTAAGAATCAACCGAACTTACCTTACGTGAAGGTTGATTCCAATTATGCGAGTGTGTCAACCGAAGACGATTACTTAGTGCAGCACACGAGATAGTGCTGTCTCAGTCACACATTTTTAAAGCTGTCATTAAAGAAATGACAACTATTCGCTGTCTCGCTCTTACATCCTCGCCGGTGCAACACCACACGCGCGCCATTATTTTTTAAAGCCAGAATTTTTCAATGGCACAGGGGTATTTATTAAGGGTGGGAGGGTGTGTAATCGTCTTCGGTTGACACACTCGCATAATTGGAATCAACCTTCACGTAAGGTAAGTTCGGTTGATTCTTAATTATACTTCGTGTTTCAACCGAAGACGATTACTTAGTGCAGATGTTCAGAGCTTTGAAAAATTCTTCAAGATTTTGATAAATTTTTAATCAACAATCATTAATACACATGAGATTACAGAGTACTCTCATTGAATATAGCATTTACAAACTCATTATCTGTATTAATTGTATCTCTTTTATAATATTTTAAGAAGACACTAGAAGTATTACTCCATCCAGCGGCCCTTCGAACCACTTCCAAATTAACCCCAGATTTATAGGCTGCTGAGGTAGACGCATGTCGAGTGCTATGCGCTCCAAATACTGATATGTCTATCCCACTATTTTGCAGCGTCTTTTTAACCCAGTGGCCTAGGGTTTGGGAAGAGACTTTCTTATGGGGTTTTCTCGTACTTATAAAGAGATAATCGTTATTTGTTTGCTCAACTCGTAATGATTTCGTTTTATTTATGTACGTAATGATTGCCAACGCTGGGCAAATTTTTGGATTTTCTGTTATATAAGGTAATCTGATAAGTGGTTGAAAGGATCCTGGTCTGGACGTTTTTATCAGGGCTGATATTTTAATTACAATTTCATCATTATATAAGACTATATCTTTTAATAGAATTAAACTAAGGGATTGCATTCTTTGAGCTGACGCAATTGCTAAAAGAGTTATTGTTTTTAAAGTTAGATCAAGAAGTGGTACATTTTCGTAAGGATAATACTGAGACAAGTGGTTGAGAACTTTACTTGGGTCCCAAGTAGTATTATACTTTGGAAAAGGAGGTTTAAGTCTGTAAACTCCTCTTAAAAATCGATTGATACAATCATCTGAGGTAGTGTTCTTACCTAATATGAGAGACAAAGCAGATCTATCAGTGTTTAGAGAACTATATCCAACTCCTGATTGAAATCTTAAAGTTAAAAAGGAAATAATTTGTGCTACTGTTGCACTACAATAATCATAATTATGATCTTCACAAAATTTTACCCACATCTTAATTGAAGAGTTATACTGATTAAGTGTCTGACTGGCAAAAGATGCCATGATGATATGTAAAGATTCGGGTGGTACACCTCGGTTAATCATTGATTGCCTGATAGCCGCGCTGCCATCAAGGTGAGATGCACGTGAAGTGGATGGTATGGTCTGAAAGGAGAATATAATAAATGTTTACTAGGTTTAAATACTAGTTCTTCTGATACAACCAGACTTGACCATAAGGGAAACCAAGGTTGCGATGGCCAGAAGGGAACAACAACGATACCCTCGGCTTTATCATATTTGATCTTTTGTAGTACCTTGTGTATCAAACAAAATGGAGGGAACGCGTAAAATTGTAAATTGCGCCAGTTAAATGTAAAGGCGTCAATTATTTCAGAATCAGGGTCGAGTTTCCAAGAAGCATACCTTTCACATTTGTAATTTTGAACACTGGCAAAAAGATCAAAATTGGGTTTTCCAAAACACCTAACTATTTGTGAGAACGCATAGTTAGCTAATTCCCACTCTGTGTCTACGTTCATTTGCCGTGATTCCTTATCTGCAATTACGTTCTCACTCGATTTTACGTAAGCTGCAAAAACAAAATTATTTCGAATTTCACACCATTGCCAAATTTGCCTCGCTATATTATTGAGGTGTGTGTGTTGAGCACCGCCCATTCTATTAATATAGCAAATAGCGGTGGTGTTATCTATCCTTAACAACATATTACAGTTTGTCAGGTTTGCGCAAAAAATCTTTAACCCGTAAAAGGCGGCTTTTAGCTCTAAAATATTTATGTGATCAGACAAATCCGATGAATTCCAATTACCATGAGCTCTCTGATCATTACATGAAATACCCCAACCCGTTAGTGACGCATCACTAAAAATTTCTAGATCGTAATCTATGGTTCGGATGGGGTTATTTGATGTATCTATATTATTTATCCACCAATTTAAATCCTCTCTCAGATAGGACGGTAATGACATTCGTCTATTATAGTTATCAGAATAGTTTAGGGCTCGTAACTTTTCCTTTTCAAAAAGCTTGGTGTATAGCCATCCGTACCTAACAGCAGGACAAGCTGAGGTTAGAAGGCCGATAAATTCAGCAAAATGTCTAATAGTACAATCTTTAAGTTTACTGATCTCTAGGGCTTTATCTTTGATGCGTCGAGATTTTTCTAGTGGTAAAGATAAGGTCATATCTTGGGTATTAAATACAAAACCTAAATATTTGCGACAGGTACTTGGTGTCATCTGACTTTTTTCTGTATTTATCACAAAACCTAAATATTCTAAAAATTGTTTTGTTGTGTTAACATTATGTAAACATTGAGTATATGTGTCCCCAATGCAAATAAAATCGTCCAAATATACTGCAGAAATAAGACCGCATGAACGTAGATACTGTAGAACTGGTTTAAGAAGTTTTGTGAAGACATAGGGTGCCGTGCAAAGGCCAAATGGAAGTACATTAAATTCATATAGCTGTGATCTCCATTGGAAGCGTAAAACCTTCCTATCAGTTTTATTAATAGATATAAGAAAATATGCATCCTGTAAGTCTATAGTTGTCATATAATATTTATAGTCAATCAACTTCAAAACGGTTCTATAGTCTTCCATCTTAAAGTGGTCCACATGTATAAATTTATTGAGAGATTTTAAATTCAATATAAATCTATGTTTCCCATTAGGTTTAGGTACTGTGAATATGGGTGATATAAATTGATCCTGGCAAGGAGTACACAGTGTAATGAATTCTGCATCTAATAAATCCTTGACACATTCGTCTATAATATTTGTTTGTGAATCGGATAAATTATGAGCAGTGGGTATATTCAGCTGCTTTGGGTTTTCTTTAAACGGAATGTTGTATCCCTTGATCCAGGATAATATCATTGGATCTCTGATAAGGGAACTCCATTGATGTAAAAAGTATTGTAATCTACCTGCTCTGGGAATATGCACCTGAACTGCTGATGTTAACGTCGCCTCGTCCGCGTCCGGGTGTTCTCTCGATTCTTCTGGTGTGTCGGGTTCTCCTGCTTGCGGTTCCGCGGCATCGCAGCTTTCCGAATGGGGGGTCTTGGACGCGAGTCGGTGGCTGCCGTCCGCTGCGTCCCCTTCGAGTTTAAAGTATTCCGAGGGGGTGCTTGTCTGTAATTCGGTTGAGAAATGGAAACAGACGATCTTAGTTCATTTCCAGATTTCGAAACAGCCTTTGAAGATTTCAGGTGCTCGGCTAATTCTGAGCCAAAGAGATATTCATCAATCTTTGTGTTTTTAATAGTGTCCTTTGTTTGTTTGTTGAGGGTATTGATTATGGCAAATCGCCTTGATAATGATTCTCTATAATGATAGTCGCATAATAATCTCCCTGCGTCACTTAAAGGCTTGATTATTTGCTGTGACACGCTGTCATTCGTCGACAGTAGTAGTGTAATTGATTTGCCTATCGCCGTTAAACAACTGGAAAGTTGTGTTTGTCGGCTTTGACTAAACACGTCTTTCTTATAATTCAGCTCGCTCATAGCGGCCTTTATTTCCAAATTTAATTTTGGCGATTTCATATTAGTACAGTTTTCAGGTGGTAGGTATAATTTTAATAATTCAGATTTGCTCTCCTTTGGTAGACCATTAGTAAGTATATGTTTCCATCTAGTAGCTAGGTCCTTGTGTAAATTATCACCATATAATTTTTCAGTAGTTGGGTCATTTCCCAATAGACTTAGAATTTCTGGGTCTAAGGAGGGAGTTTCCTCCTCACATGGAACATTATCAGTGGTACCATCATGATTGTCACCGCCGACGGGCCCATCAACAGTTGCTGGGATGTCAGTAGTTGGGATATCATCTGAAAACACGTTCGAGACAATGTTTTATGCAATGGTAAGGTTTTTTTTTTTTTTTTTTTTTTTTTGTTTTTTGTTTTTTTTTTTGTTTTGTTTTGTGGGTACTCAACACAATTTAAGTGGAGGGTAGGCAGTAATAATTCACAATTTATGTGTAGGGTAGACAGTAATAATTCACAATTTATGTGGAGGGTAGGCAGTAATAATTCACAATTTAAGTGGAGGGTAGTTATATAATTGCCACAACATAGGATATCTCGACACGATATACGTGTAGTTGATCATTACCATAACGTAACTATTTATTTCTCGACACGATATACGTGGAGAAGCTTTATTGGTTATTACCATAGTATACGCATGTAGGCATTTCTCGACACGATATACGTGGAGACATTATGGTTATATCACAAAAATCAATTTTTTCTCAACACGATATACGTGGAGATTCGTATGGTTATCCATTTAGGAAACCAACATTCGCAGGTATTTCTCAACACGATATACGTGGAGCGGAGTAGGTAGGTAAGATTATTTGTTTTAAAACTACCATATTTTTGCATACATGTCGGAAGTTAGTAGGTACATATCTGTAATTTGGAATTACCTTGTATATCGATATCACTTGCATCATCCATACGATTGTTAGGATTTATAAATATTATTAGAGGCAACTATCATTTTATTTAGTATTGCGTTTAGTTATTTTAAATTGATGTAATGTTCCGTCGCCGCCTTCACTTCAATCACGTGATTGACTTTCACAAGATGTCGGATGACGTATGGAGAGGGGCGGCGACAAGGAAAAAGGTAGGGAGTGAGGTGCTCGGCATATCTCGTGCGGACACCGGAATGAGCGGACGTGGCGGAGTTAACCTGATTTACAATTTTGCTGCTAATAAGTTTATTGCTGTTATAAAATATCGGGGCAAATCCTGCTAGCGTTATTAAGGTCAGTACTGGCTACAATTTGGTATTAAGTGCATAAATTGTGAAAATCGCATAAGGTTTTGATGTGGAATAGCAATTAATAAATGAAGTGTTGGTACGTTTGACTTTTATTTAAACATAATTTATTCATAGACCTGAGTCCTTTCACGATCATCAATTTGGGCACTAGTTTCTCCAAACTGGATATCACCCGACGATGTACTTGAAGTTGATGAAGTTGACGAAAGTCTTCGGCGGCGTTTGCGCAATTTCCTCTCCAGCTTCTTAATTTTCTTCAATATATGGTCGTCACTGTTTGATTTCGAGCGTTTTCTTTTCATTTTTTATTTTTTATACTTAATATATTAAAAATGTAGGTGAAAATTATTTTTATTTTGTGTGTAGGTAGACGGTGTGACTTCGACAACACAAAATCGCGTAATGGCGCGCGTGTGGTGTTGCACCGGCGAGGATGTAAGAGCGAGACAGCGAATAGTTGTCATTTCTTTAATGACAGCTTTAAAAATGTGTGACTGAGACAGCACTATCTTGTGTGCTGCACTAAGTAATCGTCTTCGGTTGAAACACGAAGTATAATTGTATGTATTACCCTATTGTTCGTATTATAAGTTAATGGGAGGTTAGGTTTATTTTTATTTTTACCCGACTACGGCGGAGGGTTATGATTTTGACCGGTATGTATGTATGTATGTATGTATGTGCATCTGTTCCCACCTAACTTCCAAACGACTTGTCGTAATTTGACAAATGAGGTATCGTTAGAAGCGGCTTAATGGCGCGCTGGTTATAGGCTATGTGTCGTCTCATAAAATTGCATATGGCGCCTTCTAGAGGACATAATGTCATGAACTAAAAAAAAACATTTTTTAATGAATACGTGTGGGGTATCATATGAAAGAGCTTGATGAGCACATTACAAAAATATATATATTGTTACCTATAACTCCAAAATAATTAAATAAAAAGTAAGTTTAAAAACTAAAACCCGACTACTGAAAAATCGCGCTCTAAAAAGTATGAAACAAGAAAATATTCTCATCTAGAGGATAGCCGTGGTCCGTGTTCATATGCCATTTGGCCCAGAGGACCTACACGGACCACGGCTATCCTCTAGATGAGAATATTTTCTTGTTTCATACTTTTTAGAGCGCGATTTTTTTAAATTGATGCTAATGTACTGTCCTTAAATGATGATTAAGTTAAGCTACATGTTCTAAGCATCAGAGTTGCAAAAAAACAGGAAATTTAAAATGAAATCTGTTTAAAACATTGATTTAAAACAGAACGAATACATCACAATCACAATCATTAAATGTTTAAAACATGTTTTAAAATTTAAAACATGTTTTTAAGACATTGTTTAAAACAAGCAGATTTTTTCATAACAACCCTGCTAAGCATATTTCCGTCTTGCTCAAATGTTACGGCCGTGAAAAGGATCGCAATACAGGTGGATCAGTCAATATTTCGCGGAGTGTGTGATTGGTCAAAATGTTACGACCAGTATTAGCAGTGCATCTTAGCATATTGAGTAAGGGGCGTAGATTAATTATTGGTTTCCACTAGGGCGCGCGCGCGAAACATTTATAAATCTATGGTGAGGTTTTTATCTCCAAGTATTAAATGAAACGTTGGAAAAATGCGGCAGGACTCAGCTTAAGATCCTTTACAGTTGATTGTAAGATATAACATCGTGCACAAAGCGAGATTTATCTGTTACTCGCTACCGTAGTACAGTTGTTCCAGCATATTACTTGTTGTCGTAGCGTCTTTATTTAGTTATTTTGTGTGCCGTACTTATAACTGTTGTACGTATTGTGCATTAAATAATATAGAGTTTGTGTAAGCTTTGAGCCTCAAAGGCTTATTATGACGGCAATTTTGCAGCTGAAAGAGTGCTTAACTTTCTTTTTTGGTTCTAGGTTCAGGTATATAAACATCCCTGTTTGGCTAGACAAGTAAAACAATTGGATGCGCTACAAACGTTTCTACTTAATTCTTAAATTATTGGAACGATATTACATGACAATGACTCATATAATTCCCATACATTGAAGCGTAACGATTTGTGGAAGGTCTCTTGTCTAGGCCTCCAGACTTTACACTGTTGAATACTGTTGCACCCCTTACCTTTATAACAAAAAAAAACTACCAAATTATTTTTTGGAACTATATCCTCTCTAAAAGCGGATATAACCATAACCCTGTACAATAATCACGTACGGAGAGTACCCTCCACCTGAAAAGGGCACATTCCAGTGAGTGCGTTCAGCAATTCAGACCTAAGCCCCGCCCTGGATGGAGAGGGCGACCTGGATAGGGGGGACCCACTCGGAAGGATATCCTGGAATATGCATGAAATGCCTGGATACTGGAAGGCTGATTATCGCGGACGCGTACAATAAATTGTGATTTTAAAAACAATCTACCGTTTCTTTGTCCACATTTCACCATGGTGCGTCCAAATGTCTCGCATACCTCGGCTGAACACTCATGTTATGACATTATGCTATGCATTCCAACGTCGAAACTGAGTGCTTAGGCGCGGCATGCGTCTGATATAGACGCAGCCAATGGATATACGACCAAAAAGCAAGAAATAGTGGTCCTAATGTCTTTCTAAGCCATGCTAAGAATTTCATGAGAGTAGTGACGAGGTGTTTTGCAAAATTAAAACAAAATACTGCAGTAATTTAATTAGAAATCATGAAACAAGATATCTAAACCAATAGGGTTAACGCTCTGTTCGTTAACCTTGCAATCACACCCCAGACTAATCCAGTTAAGGAAGCAGAAAGTAATATTTCTGTCAAAGGAGGTACAGTAAACACAAAATAGGTACTCCAGCGATATCAAATCTTGAGAGTGATTGTAATTTTTCTAAGTGGCTCCCGGCTGGGAACAATATCCGGGATGTGGCTTGCGGAACATCGCTACTCGAGAAAGGGTACAGGGTCGAACTAGGAGGGAATATGACGCTTAAAATGACGTAAAGAATTTGTTGTACCTACTTAATTATGTTTTTTAACGCGGGCACTACATTCGCTGAGATTGTACGATAAATACCGAGAACGAGTGTTTGGATTAATTATTCTTGAGATATTCTTTATTGAGAAAGAAACCGTATTCTTGCCGGTCGGTAAGAGTGAGAGATAGTGTACTTATCAAAACAAACGTTTTTTCTTTTCAAATTTAATATTTTTATCGTAATTTTGTTTATTGTCTATCCGATTAATTTCTGCACTTGTGATAAATGTAATTGGTACAAATCCTTTTAGAATCCTCCGAGAATAAAAAACATTATGAGTTTTCCCAAAATGAGTGTTCACTGTCCAAGTTGAGTACTTATCACTAGGGCAGATACACCTCTAGATCCCTTCAAGATCAAGAAATAACAACCATCTACTATACATTGTTAAATTTAGCCGCAGCCCTATTATAAAAATGTGTAGTGTAATTTATTAGCGTTTCCAGTCCCGCCCTGTCATCCAACTGTGTACAACTTAATTTATCAACAGCTTGGACTTAGTGGTGTCCGCTGAGACAGTTTAGTGGCGAGATGTCGCCTCGCAGACACGCTCGCTGTCTTATGTAATGAAATTGTCGGTTTCAGTTCCGATCGAGCGGAAAATTGCATGAAAGGCTTTCGTGACTGCTTATAAAAGTCTGCAAAATAAAATTGTTAACTTCGCTTGCGTTTAATAATTATAATATCTATGGTAATAGGATCGTGCCCTTTTAGTTATTCGGCAAACAACAATGCATCTCTGTTTATCTTTTCGGGGAGTATTCCCTGCATAATTTGCATATGCATGATATTGGCATGTATATGCATGATGGCGTATTATAATAAACAGGCAAGTTTTTTTTTTGGGCTACTGAGAAAAAAATTTTGTTACATTACTAGAGATATTTTACCAGCGGCAATGTGACTTAATTTCCATAAAACGACAAAAGTAACTTTGTAAACGCTTATACTCTTATCTAAAGGATCTAAATTCGTTTCAAAAACATTCTCATATTACGCGTTCGAAAAAAATACTCGCACATTTGCGGCGCCGACGAAATGTAGGTAAAGTTAATTTGCAAGACGCACAACGGGTAAACTCCCCGAACATAAAACCCGGAGATAAGTCGCAAAGAATCCGAATGCGAGGTGGGAAGTATCTAAATAATTTCATTTCACGTTTCACCTAACGTATTCAAGAGACGAACAGAGGTTGACATTCTTTATTTTTGGAAAGCCCGCCCCAAAGGGCGCCGAGGGCAAGTATCTGATGTTAAATGTGCCGTGACTTCCCTAAATAATAACATGACGTAGAAAATAATAAGGGTCAGTTAAAAGGCGGTGACAAGCAAAAGGGCCGAAAGCATTCACTGTATATTATGAAGATTTCTCTGTAAAAAAATAGGTAATCACTTTTTGGTCTTTTCAGATAACTGTGCTAATTATTTTGGCAAGTTTAAGTGTATTCAAATCCTTCTCATAGTCGTAACGTGTGAGTGAGATAGAAATATTAAACTAGGCATCAAAGTAACATCTCATTTTTTGCGTATAGTTCAGCCAAGACTCAAAATATCTAATGAAACTTATAAAATATTTATTTCATTTGAAAATAGGGCTATTTTTCTGTTGCCTCAAGAGATACCCAGTATAAACACTTTCCGAATCCCAGCCCACACTTCTGAGAAACCAATTAAAAACGCGGCCACGGACAAACGTATATTTCACAGCAAACAACATTTATTTTGTACAAATATTTTGGGAATATCTATTTCGAGGTCTCATCTCGAAGGCAAACAGCCAGACGGTACGGAAACACAATTTAAGTTCGTCAACAGCGGGTTTCTGGAGCAGTGGTTTCAACGCACAACTTTACAGGACAATTTATACAAGAATATCGGTTCAATGACTCCACCAACCAAGATTGTTGGATTAGGTAGTACGCAAATCAATTAGGATTTAACTATGAATAATCTGCTTTGAGAGAAACAAAGGTCTTTGAAACATAATGACTGTTGTACGTACATGTTGGGTTTCCTCAAAAAATTACACAACATTAAATCCAATCCACTTGATAGTTGTTCTAGATTAAATTGCTTCCCTTTAATATGGGACAACCGGGATTGACTTTAAACTTTAACACACTTTAAACATTAAAACTTTTCCTTTAAACACGGAGACGCTTAGTTCAAATGCCACTAAATGATCACCCATCTCTGACTGACCTTGCCAAGTGTTGCTTAACCTCCGATCATTTACCGATCAGTGATTGCAGCTGGCTATACAACATGAACTACTATACTACAAAATGCAACGTGTTTAATCACAATATGCGCACAAAAATCATTACTGCAACTTTCAGAAAACCCATCACTTAAATCTGGTTCGCGGAAATTATGGATAAGGGCTACCCCTGCAGCCAAAATACGAGCGAAGTTTAAAAGAAAGATTGGGATGCGTAATTAAAGGGAACACCAGTGATTTCCTAAACGATGTCTATTAAAGGGGGGTGTAGGGGGGCGGGTAGGCTCGAGCAAGTTGTGACGACCTCATCACAGTTTCCGTCTTCAGCAAATGAGTGAAGGAAGGTCTGCGCGTAATGTGGTCGGCTTTTAACGGAAGCGTCTAATAGAGATCCGTTGGGGTTTTTTCGGGGCTTGATAACATAATGTAAGGAATTGCTGAATCGTTTTGTACGGTGGGAAGTTAGTGTTACTATAATGGAGTACATTAATGGTAGGTGAGTCGTTTTCATAACGATCGTACCATTGCCTAGAATAAGTAGAGCTAGAGTTTTAAGGGACACCGCAGACATGCTACTTTTTGCATCGGCGATCGGCGATTTTGCGACTGTATCGATGCTGCATCGCGATATGGCGACTCTCTGCGTGCGGACGCAGCGACTGCTCCCATGCTAAAAGCGACTAAATTGCCGATCGCCGATGCAAAAAGTAGCGTGTTTGCCGTGGCCCTAAAGAGCTTATTACACCCTCCTAAATTTAGGCTACTTAATTTAGTCGTGACTGAATTTAGGCAAGTGTAATCGCATTGAGCAAGTTAGAGTCCTAAATAATCAGAAGCTTTCTGAATTAGGTTCTAAATTTAGTGACAAAATTTAGGAAGGTGTAATAAGCTCTTAAGATATGCCTATTGATTGATTGAAGATTTGTGTACTAGAGACGACCGAGGTCTCTCATGCGTCAAGGAGTTGATGCAGGTAATAATAGTTCCTAGTTTGAGAGTCAGAGGTAAACCAATATTTGCTTAGTTGCTTGCCTTAGTTATATTTCTTGCAATTCACGAAGGCGACCGGCCCTTGGTTGTATTCAACATGTACGTACACAATCGTGACAGTGTGCGTGCGTGGCGGAGCCGTAAACGCACACATTAACACGTATACAGATACGTCTTTACACAACCAAGAGCCGGTAGCCTTCGTGAATTTCAAGAACTATATTATGGCCGGCGCACATAGAGCTCGGCATGGCATGGCATTTTATTTTTTATCAATCGAATTTAATACTTATTCAATCGAAATAAGGTATATATTTTAATGCTCGGTGATCGACCTCGGAGCATCGCGGAGTATGTTCTCGGTGCACCCGCTGCAGCACCTTATTTCGATTGGATAAGTATTAAATTCGATTGATAAAAATTAATATGCCATGCCATGCCGTGCTCTATGTGCGCCGGCCATAATTAACTGCAAGTATCTTTCTCATTACAGACGACTGAATAATAAAATTTACTTTACTTATCTAATACTGTCTGTATTTCCAATTTACTATCTTAAAATGTACGGAGTAGAGTTTAAAATGAAACTAGAGACAAACATAACCTCGCGTTAATCAGTTAATTAAATTAGTATTGCATGCATCGGTTGATTTGTTCAAATAGCGCTGCGTACATTATTTCCGATTAAATTTATAGCGCGATAGAGCTTATTTATAGCTTATTTATTCAACCATGTTATTTATGATGTTGGTAACATTATAGGATTACAAATTTATTGCTTTATAGGATACATTTAACTATTACAATACACCGGAGGTGCAATGTTGTATTTATTAATAAATCAATCATAGTTTTTCTTAAAACTAAGACCTAACAACAAGCGTATTGGTCGCCTTATGTTCAGCAGTTACCGTAGCCTATAGATGCTTGCAATACCTGGGATATGTCATTTTAAAATACTTTTTTATACAACTAATAACAACGATATAATCATTTCTTGATAAGTTTAAAGGTGGTAGAGCCAAGCTGTAGCAGCTCATATACGGGCTGGCTCGACCGGGGTAGTACCACCCTCTCACGGAAGATCGGCGTAATGTAGCTATTACAGCTGCGTTTCGTACGATGAGTGAGAGAGCCGCAAGCCCAACCCCCTCTCCCCCTCCCTCCATCCCACTCCCCTTCAGGTCGGCAATATGCGAGCAATGCCTTTGGTATTGTAAGCATCCATAGGCTACGGTAACTGCTTAACATCAGGCGGGCCGTACGCTTTTTTGCCACCGAAGTCCTATAAAAAAAAAGTTCAAGTTCAGTGCCCATTACTTTATATTAAGCGATACGCTCGTCTTGAGTATCCTGTATCGCCCTAGCATCAATACATCAAACACAACGACCCACAGAAAGCCAGGCGTTGTGACAACAGAAGAAATGTATCCTGTAATATCGGCGTGTTGCATAACATATTGATCGGCAACGAGCAACTTGCCAGAGGAACTATAGTCTGATTTAATAATTGAATGATTGATTAAATAATTTAATTAGACGAAGTAAACTGACAGGTTACTTTTCAATATAAATAGAACAATAGAGGTTCAAATTCATTGAACAGTGACATTTTCAGCTGTCAGTTTACTTTGTCTAATTAAAAATCCGTATACAGTGTTGATTTGTATATAATTTTATTAAAAAAAAAAAATTACGCGTCACATCTACGCTTGACATAATTTGATGCTCAACTACATGTTGCCGGAAACTAACAACAAGCCGCGCGCATTGTTGCGCGCCAGCTAGTAAAGTTGCGTGTTGTTGTGCAACGTTGTCGTTCTTGTTGAGCGTTACGTGTTGCGCGTCAATTGTTGCCTAGTGGATACGAGGCTTTAACTACTAGTGTGTTCCTTAACACGATCCAATCTCCACATTACCCTAGCTTAGGGAAGGCTGGTATTCACTTGCGCGGCTCCTCGTAGGCGTGAGAGCAACGTGGCAACATTTCACGCGATTCGTTTCATCTGCCCTTCTGGGCGCCTACTCCGAAATACGAAACGAAGTATTTCGGCTGACGGATCTACGTTTATGCTACAAAATTGTTTCGGAAGTGTTCTAGATTATTTCAGAGTAAGTCCACAAAAAGAAACGTCAAATCACGACTATCAAATCCGAACTTCGGATCTGCAACACTTTCGGAGTTGGAAATAGTTGCGGTCCGTGACCCGAAGCATTTGGTTTCGTATTTCGGAGTAGGCGCCCTGGTTCCCGTCTCAGGTAATGGTTCCTCCGATATTGGTGTAATATTTCTCGGCGATAGCGTTTGTTATCAGCGTGTAATGGTGTCGTTTCTATACGAATTCGTGTTATGCATGATGCGGAGTGCGGATGATCGGGTTCACGGGATTGTGCCCCGAGTGTTTTTCCGTAAAGCTATAGATAGATAGATAGATAGATAACTCTTTATTAATCCACCACTAGAAAAATAAACATTTATAAATAATTACACAATTTACACAGAAAGTGGAAAATGGGCGGCCTTATCACTAATAGTGATCTCTACCAGGCAACCTTTGGATGGAGAGGATCTAAAGAAAAAATAATACGGGGTGTACTTACATAAATTACCACTTATACATACACATAAATTACATTACATAAACAAGAAAACTACTACTAATACTTTGTCTTTTAATTTGGGAATCGTTTGCAAGAGGTAATATTGAATTTCCGTTACATAGGTGTGAATTATTCGTTTCGTTGGTAAAACGGAACGTGTCACGAGTCAAGTTTATGTAAGTAAGAGTATAGGCAAACAATCAAATCACAGTAAAAATCTAATAAGTACCTAAATACTAGCGCAATTTTACTTAATTTTACTTTGTCACTTAAAATAGAGCTATGCTTAAACTATTTTTATAAAAAGAACATGTTTCTCCAGAAAATATTTTATAAGTTTCATCTCAAGTAGCACTTAAGCGTTGAATCTTCAGATTTTGCATTTTTACACTTACATAAAATATTAAAGGTCCATAATATTAAAATGTTGACGAGCCATTTTAACATAAAACCTAGTTCAAAATATAAATATCTTTTTTATGTTCAATCTGAAATCTGTATTAGTGGAACAATTTTGATAAACGGCCGATTTATACCTTATATTCTGTCCTTCATTCTTAAGATGTCTGTAGGCGTGACCTAAAGGAATTGCCTTGTGAGGCAGCTCAGCCGGTCTTAAACTTGTTTATTACATTTCAGATATACTGAATTATTATTTTCATATCTTGATCAGTGTCGGGATTATATTTTTTGTAAGTTTAGGCCAGTTTGTGCTGCCTCCCCCGTCGTCATCACTTGTAAGAAGTTATTACCCAGACCTTTATTAATTGTTAACCTTTATAAACGTAAGAAATAAGGAAGCAAATCGAAATACCTATATACCGATCCAAAACTATATAGCAACGTATTTCAAAATAAATTATTCATAGGCAATTAAAAACAAGACGTTCCTTAAACTCGTTCAGTTGCGAACAATGTAAAACAACAATTATAATTTAATGGAATCGAGAGAGTTATAAATTGTTCCCAATTGATTCAGGCCGAATTTCCCTTTCGTCTCGGCACATTAATCAAGCTTCTATTCACTACTCGAGACACCCACGCGACAAATATACACAATAGTCTAAGATGGTAATAAAATATCTTGATGGGATTGCTGAATTTCCTAATGAAAACGATTCCAGTTTCTACTGAAATCGTTTGATACTCGCTCTACCATTTTAGTCCCGCCATACACTCCCACCACTGTCACTCCTGTAAGCCAGGATCGACAATGGTGTCCAACTATGACGCGTGTTTTGACCCTCGACGAGCCTCGAGAAGCTAAGTTGTCTTGGAACCCGAATGAATTTAATCAAATGAAAGTATAGGGGAAGTTGGTAGAAGATTATTCACTTACCTCCGTTTAGTGATGGGATGTTCTCGAGAACATTCTCACCCTCGGAAACTTACTCGTGAGAATTTTTGAGAATCTTATGATTTGGTTTGACTTTTAGTCTTAAAAACAATTAAAACCGCCACACTTGCTTGTTTAATGAAGTTTATGCCAAGTTTAACATGCTTCAGAAGATAAATTGTCGAAAATTCTCACGATTAAGTTTCCGAGGGTGAGAATGTTCTCGAGAACATCCCATCACTACCTCCGTTACAAAGCGAGAGACAAAAATAACACTATCATCCATCCATCAGCCGGGAGGCGTCCACTACTGACCATAAGGTTCCTCAAATGACTTTCAAACATCACGGTTCTCTGTCACTTGCATCCATTGGCTTCCTGCTACGTATGTGATGTCCACGGTCCACCTCGTGGCGGTCTACCTATACTATTATACCTATTGCCTACCGGCTTGTGGCCACCATAGTCTGCCCCAACGGCCATCATTTCTGCATACTATGTGGTATGTGCCTTCTACCATTTATATTTTGCTCTCTTTTGCTTTCCTTTTCTAAACATATTAGTTTCAAAATTATCCAGAGTTATTCTACTATGTAAATATGTTCTGCACTTTGAGGAAAATCGATGTATGGCCGTGGCCATACTCGTCTCGCAATAACTCGCTTCATCGAGACATACCACGGAGGCTGGTGTAATTAATTCAAATTGCGTTCATCGAACGAGAAGATCGGGTAATTGTCACGTAGCGGAATCGATTGGTAACGATACCGAGAATCAAGAAGTATAATACCTCTTTTGTAAAAGATTGGGTTGAGTTTAAAAGTGATTATATCATTATGTTAAAAAATATTAACATGAGTATCCTTATTCATTATTTTACGTATTTTTTATAATAACAAAAAGTGCCTGTTAATATGTTAGGTGACCTTAAAATGTGTTTTGTATTTAACCCAAAACATTTTCGAGTAAGGGTAACTACTCAATGTGTCTGAGCGATCGAACGAACTGTGACATCTCATTTTGTAAATACGGGCCTTTATCACCTATTGCAATTTTTTAACCAAATCAAGTCCAATCTAATCAGGCTCTTAAGATCTAATAGTACCTACTCTGGTCCAAATTTTGGTGACGGGAAGTCTCCCGTCACCAAAATTTGGCTAGTCAGCCAACTGCGCAGGAAATATTATAATCCACAAGTGTGTGCGCAAACTAGTGATGGGATGTTCTCGAGAATATTCTCACCCGCGGAAACTTACACGTGAGAATTTTCGAGAATTTATCTTCTGAAGCATGTTAAACTTGGCATAAACCTTATTAAACATGCAAGTACGGTGGTTTTACTTGTTTTTAAGATTGAAAGTGAGGATAACGTCACTCAAAATATAAGATTCTCAAAAATTCTCACGAGTAAGTTTCCGAGGGTGAGAATGTTCTCGAGAACATCCCATCACTAGCGCAAGCACAGGTGCACTCTCTCTCTCACTCTCATAGTCCGACGGGACGGCTCCGACACGATCGGGGAGAGGTCAGGCGCAGGACCGACGACTTTCCTTGTGCTCCGAGGCACGGAGACTCTCAGTTCAAATTGCCATTAAAGTCACTCATCCCTTACTGACCTTACCAAGCGTTGTTTAACCTCGGATTAATTACCGATCACTGATTACAACTGGCTATGAGAATCTAATAGTTAGCCACGAAAGAATCGAGATAAATCTATTACTTCTGATTTCAGGGTTTCAGTACTCTTTAACAGTAGGTAGATTAGTGACCAGTGGATACGGGGTGAGTCGGTCGTTACAGGGCATCAGTGGCGCGTCAATTAGCCGAGATGGGATCACGCTGCCCTGATTAATGGAACAGGCACCTCACTCTCGCCGCATTCACGCGATCAAACTGAAAACGGGGCTTTTGCGGTTTACAAACCTATGCCTATGTCCTAAGATATATGTACATATATATATATTTTAATAACTAAGGCAGTAACTGAGTGTACGTCCCACCTGATGTTAAACAGTTGACGTAGCTTATAAAAGCTTGCAATACAAAAAGGTATCGTTTGCACGTTGCCGTTCTGAAGGGGAGGGGTTTGAGCTTCCGACTCTCTTTCTCATCGCATGACTCGCAGCTAATAAAATAGCTACCGTACGCCGAACCTCTGTGAGACGGTGGTACTACTCCGGTCGAGCCAGCCCGTATCTTAGCTGCAGTCTATTGGCTGCAGCTTGTAATTTATATTTATCTATCGGGAGACCCAAAGCAGACACAACAGATCATCTATGGATCGATATACACCTGGGGGTACAGAGTGTGGCCCGTCTAAGCACCAAGCTATCGTATGGGCCTGTTTGTAGATATGATCAAATAATTGAGTAACTATATTATTATACCTATTTATAAGTTTTGTGTGCGTTATAATACGTTTGTCGTACATATTCGACCTTATTCCCCGCTTCGCAGAATGGGTTAATTACAGAATATAATTTATTAATTAAATAGGTATTACGACTGTCAAAGAAGAGATAATTTTATTTGCTTTAGGTACCTAAATCATTACAAAAAATGCCAATTACCTACTCATATAATTTTATTTTATTATTTACACAGGCTCATGCTCATACAAAATGAAAAAAATACAAAGATAAAAACTAAGTTGAAAACAACGGTTGAAAACATAAAGTAAAAAATTTTGAATGTTATAATGTGAAACATCTAAACTTCAATTTTTTAAAAAATATATGCGTTTAAATATAGACTGTTATACATATATACAAATGTTGTTTACGAAGTTAGTCTAAAAATTATTTATCAAGTTCATAATCTATTTACTCAGATGATACGCTCTCTCGAGTCCTCCTTTGTACGTTTCAAAGCGGGCCTCTGAATTGGAATCATAAATGAAATTCATCTTCCCTCATTCAACAGCCGAATATAATCATTCCATTGAAACTTACAGAATCAATTATTGAATGTCTTGCAGGCTTTCGAAGCTGAAACTCATAGACCTGATACGCCGTAGACACCTAGTATAATGCGAACGCGTTCAGATGGCACGTTAGGAAAATATATCGTAAATCTACGCACACGAATGTTTGGCCAGTAGCGACCCATCTGTGTCTGTGTGTGTGTGTTAGGATTTGTGTCGTGACATATGTTAATTATTAACATTCAGTACCTCCCGCCCGCTCAACTCGGTTGACGTAAAAGTTTTCGATCTGAATCTTCTTCTTCTTATCGTATGCTTAGTGGCTAATCTGGTAACAGGGTAGTTCAAGCCGCCCGAAGGCCTCTGACAAAGCTTAACGACTGCTGCTTATATGGCATCAACAGGAAGCGACTTTTTACGTGCCCTCCGAAGCACGGAGACGCTCAGTTCAAATGACACCTTGCCAAGCGTTGCTTAACCTCAGATCGTTTACCGTTCGGTGATTGATGATGATGATGAGATGCTTATAGCCAGTTGGCTATAAGCATCTCATCATCATCATTCTGAATGAATAGGTATACGCGTCTTTGGGGTACGAGGTCCATGTTTGAACTCGATCGAGTCTCAACACGGAATTGCACTTCATTCAATTTTATATTCGACTTTCCTTCGCCCATTAAACGGTTCGTAGACATCCGACCCGAGAGCGTTCCTCTTCTTGTTTCTTTTTGATGAAACTTTGAGTAAATCAGTAGTTTTACTATGGGTTTACACGTTCGTTAAATGTCACTAGTCGCTAGTTTTCGTAAAATACTTGTACGTTAAATTGTTAGGGCGTGGTACAATTTTTCCATACAAAAAATATACATAGACTCTATGTAAAATGTATCTACGTCGTAGAGTCTACTGACAGGAGAGCATATGGTAATGGAGAGCTAGTGTATTAAATTTCTCGTTGTAAGCGCGATATTCACTTTGATCTTAGGAAAATCTTACAGTGGGCAAAAAGAGTTTAAACTTACTTTTAACTGCCATAAGGAATTATTATTTCTGTTTCCTAATTAGATTCGGTTGCCCGTGCTGTACTTGCCGTAGGTTAAATTATTTAAACAGATATCAAAAGGTTATATTGAAATGTAAGGTTAAAAAAACTTGATGGATATAGATCCCCTTTATATCAGGTGCGGTACAAAAACACAATTTGTTCGACCGGTCCCAGCCATTTGTTTTGTTTCGAAATACCCTGTTTTGTATTAGATTGGACAGTTCAAAGCGTACACAAATCTGTGCTGGAGCGAAACCAAAGCCCTTTAGGTGTAGGTATTTTTATTTTTTACATGCCCATTACGTGGTATTTGGTGAAAAAATAATCAAAATGGAGATGCATTTTTTTGCCTATAAATAATTTCAATACCTGAAGGCGAATGGGATAGTAGTGGTGGATTAATAAAGAGTTATCTATCTATCTATGTTTTAAATTCGCTCAATATTCATGTTTCCAGTTCCTTCTCTTCTCTACTAGATGAAGAGAGGGGAGGGGTTTGGGCTACCACTGCTTTACTTTACCAGCGACTTTACGCCGATCTTCTGTGAGAGTGTGGTGCTATCCCGATCGAGCCAGCCCGTATTTGAACTGTAGTCTATTGGCTACAGCTTGGCTCTACCATCTTAATAGCTGCAACGCAGAGAAGAAATCAAACACCTAAATACTGTCTCCTACTTACTGGAAGCATGAGTATTAAGCGAATTTAAAACATATTTCAGGTGGTCCCATGGACCAGTTACTAAGGGGACTGGCCCTAAGCAAGTCGGCCGAGTGGTCGGCCTAGTACTAACATCGACATAAAACGAAGCGAGTAGTTCAACTATTTACCGGTAAATAGTAAAATGAAAATGAAAAAACAATGACCACGTTTTTTTTCATACAAATATCTAATAAGGGCACCTCTTTCTTTAGTCTTTACTCTGTGGGTGGTCCCAAATAAATATTCAAAGGAAATAAATTATGGTCCTTTATTAGAAGTAGAGCATAAAAGTTATATCAAGATGCTCTACCGAAAAAGTCTAACCGCCAAACTTATAGAGATTTTATCCAGGTTACAATGTTTTTAAAAATATTTTTTAGGAACAGAAGTGATTTGTAATGCCAGTGCAAGTCGATCATAACTTTATATTTTGGGGGTTAAAGTGATATATATATATATATATATATATATATATATATATATATATATATATATATATATATAACGTCACGACTTTTATTCACATTCGGGGGTAGTCAGAGGCTTGAGTGGCCATACACCACCACATTGTGGAGGTATTAACCAACTCAAAGCCCACGTTTCACCAGATAGTCAGAACCCAACGTGACAGGTGGTGAACCTTGTCGCCGTGTATACAGGGACTGACTATTACCTAATCCCGAGGGATAGGTAGGTTTCCTCACGATGTTTTCCCTCACCGTAAGCGAACTGTAAATGTAATGTGGTAGGTATAAAAGAAGGCAACAGTATTCTTCGGTATATTCAGCCCACAACCAGTATAGATAAAGACACACACCATTACCTAAGTATGAAAAACAAAAGCCAAACGTGTGGCAAGTGAGTAACATTACAAGTTCTCGCGGGCGGGCGGCGCCCAACTTTCATTTCCTGAGGGCACTGAGGGCAAACATTTGTACTATAAGTTCTGAAAGAGTTGTTCTGTTATATTGTTTCAGTACTACGTGGATATTCCGCTTGATTGTGTAGTTACTTTGTTGTCTGCACTTAAGTTAATGACAGTGTGTTATTTTTGCTTGTTGAAACAGTTTGCGTACGAAACGCAGCTGTAATAGCTACTTTACATCGATCTTCTGTGAGAGGGTGGTACTATCAACTTCTGTGAAAATTTAGATTTAGAAAAATAAAACGATTAACAGAAGACTCACAACAATATACACATTTACTGTTGGATAGGCAGTTCTTGAACAATTATAATACTAGTTGTTATATGTGGATGTTATATAGAGCTTTAAACAGGCTTGTAGCGACGCACCGTGTTATTAAATGAAATTAACACGAGATAAACACAAGTTATGTCAAAATTTACAAGGTAAAGACTAGACACACGTTTAAAACGAGTTAAACTTTATAGTAATAATACCGATAGAGTTTTATACAATTTATTAAGGCCGTTCATGTATTCAACGATAGGCTATTTTCAGTGAAAAGCAATGAAATCAGTAGCATTTTTTTTGTGATTACAACTGTTCGGCTTAATTTCGGGTGCTATACAAGACGGTTTTTCCCGACGTTAATTCAATCCGTATCAGAGCCGACTGCGTAATTGGCGGGTGTCCTAGCGGGGATCTATTCACACGGACCCTTTACACTGACCCCTATAAAATGCAGCGTAGCGCAGATGTTACAAGAATCACGGCCCAGTTTATGTTGCGTGGTGCAAACAAAGCGTTATCCTGACCTTATCTGATTACTAAGTATATGTTTGTGTTTTCGGATATTGAATACTGTTTTATGACGGATTTTTTAATTTACCATAAAAGCAGCTAATAAATTGTACTCTACCTTATACATAGGGAGTTAACTTTGTATAGTTGATTTACAAATATTGTTAAATAATTACAGTTTTTTATTATCATAATACCTACTAGAAGATATTAGATTCCGATAATATTGGAAATGGTAGGCTTCTATTTATAACACGCTAAGATGTAGAAATAATCCAACATCGTTGCGTGTTAATTTGAGATATTTTCTAAAAATAAATACTAAACCCTGAAGCGATCGAATAAACTTCTTTGTACACCTTCCTTTTATCATTTCATTCTTTTCCACAATACAATAAAAAAAAAACAGTACATCTACCGCACTCGTTAGATTTATAAATCGTTGCGTGTTCCACATCGTTTGTATTCGGCACATTACATTATCGGAGCGGACGCAGGGATGGGTGGTTACGTGATCAATTGCCACTGACACAACGCCCTTTTGTCAAGGAAACAATAAGCATGAATGTCTTCAAATAGATCCGGAGATAATTCACCGCGATTTGTGCGGGAGACAAATTGAATATGGCCTGTTTGTTGGCAGGTCATTAGTGAATTTTATAAGTTAAGTAGCCAAATTTCTCAAAGCTCAATATCGCGAGCAGTCGGCGCATACGTTGCGGTAAGAAGAACAAAAAACAAATGAAAAAAAAAAAAAACTCAATCGTTGCTCAAATATTTAACTCCGTCTGTTGAGACATTGCCATAATGTTGAAGTTTTCATATGAAGCGTTAAAATCTTCTCAATGTGGACAAATAACATATATTTTCAGCACACCATTATGTCGGTTGGTTTGACTAGGGTGACATTATTTGTTGTATTTGGATGTGTGCGAAAGCGTTCCCGAGGTCCTATAGGTAGGTCTACCATTGGGTTTTAGCCAGTAGGAGTCCGGCATAACCTGCACTTCTACCCCAGGGCGTGTGGGTATTCATGGGGATTTCCCTACATAAAAAAAGCGGTGACGTTATTTGTGACTTGCTTACGTCAGTGTCATTATAAATATTAATTATCGCCAAATTATCGCGCGGTCAGAAAGAGAGAGCGAGATACTGAACTGTCAAGTGAAAATGTCACCCCACTGCAACGTGGCCACACCAAGGAATTTATGTCGGCGAAGGCTAGACGTAAAGTAAATACTCTGGTCCGTCATTATTTACCAAAAACCGTGGTCCAAACTGATCGTGTAAGCTAGTATACTGATGGATGACAGTATTTACCACGAATTTCAATTCCAGAATGACAGTTTGGCATTCCGCGTCGCGAATTCAATAGAGTGGACATGTCTTCTGAGATTGCGGATTAAACCAAGCGCTAAGGTAATATCCATACCAAGCTTTCGTGTTTCATTTGACGTCTGCACTGTATGAACTACGTCACAATACTGACGGAATAAATACTGAACGTGTAGCCTGCGTCGATGGAATGACATCCATCATTATGTACCATACTGAGTGACCACAGTATATACTTTACGTCTAGCCTTCGCCTATGGGCCATACTGAGGGCGAAAAAAGCAATTTGGTTTTTGATTCTAGGATATAGAGATACGGTATATAGGTACGGTTCGCACCTTAGTTTATCGGGAAGCTTTTGATGGAGGGTTATCTTCAGACGTCTTAAATTGACTTGATTTTTTCGGAGCCCTAAAAAGGGTAGCCCGTCGCTGCCTCGAACCTATTTGAGTAATGTGACCTATAACTGATCGAAATGTGGGTCAGGTTACCTGCGATAATGGATCTCAAGAATTTGATAATGGCGGCGTGAGAAAAGCTCAAGACCTGGATGTTAGAAAGGGGCAGGTAATGTGTTGTGCCTGAATTACAGCTTATGGGGTTGAGGTCAAATGTCTACAACGCTGGGAGTAAGAGCCATAACACTATGACGCCATGGCGACGTCGCTAGCTACCGTATTCAAATAATTCGTATTAGAGCCATAACACACTGAGACGCCATGGCGACGTCGTTGGCTACGTATCCAAACAATTTGTATTGATGGCGATGTCGCCAATACGTCGCCAAGTGTGTTACCTGCCATACATTTCAATACGAATTAGCGTCGGGCCCCACCTACGCGTTACGCTGCGCTGCGCTGCGTCGTCACAGGTGACAGCGGGCGAGAGACGATGCGGGGGAGGGTAATGTGCCAGTACAAAATGTTGCGACGACGCAGCGCAACGCAGCACAACGCGTTGGTGGGGCCCGGCTCTTAGTTGGCTAAGGTGGCTGGCGACATCGCCATGGCTACCCGGTGTGTTATGGCTCTAAGGGCATAGGTGTATACAAAAAGACATTACCAAGAAGAGGGGACATGTGACTGACCAAAATATTTTGTCCTACTAAACGGATTTCATGAATACAGTACAACTCAGTTGCTCTAGGTAAATAATATTGTAAGCGGTGAAAAATGCGGTGAAAACGCCAGTGAAGAATGCCTTTTTGTGTATTTAATAAGTTAAATGTCCAATTGTTAGTGCGATAACAGAAGGGCTAGACAAGTGGCTGACGTCTACAAGCGTTCGTTCAAATCGCTACGCTTCATGTATGGACATAAGTCACGTGATCTACATAGCAACTAGTTGTTGATCTACATAGCGACGTTTGACATTTCCATACATTGTGAAGTCTATTCTATTCGATTGGCGTTCATGCCACTTGGCTAGCCCCTCAGATGTGTCAATTTCGCTGCATCGATTGATGCGCTGAGTTTAAGTTTAGTGATTGCGATGTTAGAAGGTACCTTTATCGATATATCAAGTTTTTATGCATGTGTGAGTCATAACATGCATATTAAACAAAGCATATATTATGACAGATGCATCCGCTATGTGTAAACGGGTATGGGGAAGAACCTAACTGGCATACATCTGGGCATCACCTGTGTCATTGACACTAATGTACATATTTTCCTTATGCGAGGTCGATGATTCATACTCTGTATGAACCACCGTTTATTTCAAACAGTCAGCGTTCGTAAGTGCTGCACGCATTGATTGAGATTTATATTGGCCTTTTAAATACCACTGTAGGTACCTACACTACTACAGCGGGGCTAAAAAGGGCACATATCAATTCTGCAAAAGGAATAAAGATATTTTATGTAGCCAGAATTCTTAGCAATTCCGTATTTTTTTTTTTTAAATGGCCACTAACTGTGTGACCAAAAAAAAAAATTAATTGCTTTTTTATATTGGCTTTTTAGCCCCTTTGTACTTACGGTAGTGTAGGTAGTGTACTGCAATGTTTCTAGAAGAAAGTATTTTTTTTTTATTCGCTAGCTATGGCCGTTATACAAATTTTGGTTTTAACTTTTAATTTGCAGTGACGTTTGCTCTATTTTGTGATGTTAAGCACCGTTTAATAAAGACACAACATTTAAATAATCGGCGGTAATGTTACGCTAGTACAAACTCACGGTAATAGATACTCAATAATTAATATCGCCAAAGAGGATTTATTACCAACAATTCTACTTAATATTTAATACACTCGATAACTTGTAAAAATACACAGTAAAAGCTAGGAAAGGTATAATAAAGTTACTTACAAAGAATTCAATCTTCTGAATATTAAGTTTACGAACAACGAAGTTTATTACAACTGTAATGAAAATTAAAAAGAAATATTCGAAGGGAATGAACACGGGGCTGAATGGAGTCTCCGGTGGGACCGTTAGGCGGGCTACATACAATCGCTTGTCTTGCGACTCTACGATTAATTTGTCGCATCGATTTCAATGCGATATAAATGTGATAGATTTCTAGCCTTGACCCAAGCCCCCGTCCCCTCCCACCCCCTTCCCCTGCCTCTCTCCCAGTCCTCTTCAGGTCAGTAACGTACGAGCGATAACTTTGGTATTGCAAGCCTCTATAGGCTACGGTAACTGCTCCACATCAGGCGGGTCGTAAGCTTGTGTACAAACTTAGTCAAATAATAAAAATGAAAAAAGGTAGGTATGTTGTTTTGCTTGTGGCTTTGCTCAATTCTGTCATAGACCGTCATCATACGACAAAATTGCGGGTCCCAACCGTGATACTATTGAAATGAGCCCTATTAAAACTTACAATTCAGTTTAACTACTTTAATTTGGACCTAGCCACTCATAACATTTTATTTTTTTCAAATCCATAGTGGTCGCGCGAGCACGGAGACACAAGGAAACGGGTGTAAGAAAATTTTAGGAAGGGCTGTGAATCGGGAAGCGGAACACAAAGAGAGGAACTCACCTGCTCCTGGCCTGGGTCTCCTCGTACTCAGCAGCCTGTACGATTAGCACCGTTTCTTCTCAATCCCTCGATGATGGAGAATAGCACTAGAGGATCCTCTGCTCCGCACTCACACGCGAACATTCAGTTTTACTAGGGCTCAATGCCCGTGCCAGCGTGGCACATTAGGTATTTTATTTTAATTATGGATTTATTGTTGCGCGGGGAATTAAAGAGTTATGTTTTGCGGTTTATATCGCGGTATTTAGCACGCAATGTGCATTTAATTAGCGGTTAATTAAGGGCCAGCGGGAGCTCGCTGGTGATCCGCGGTTGACGTAATTGCGACTGGTGGATGCTTTCTTCGTCTTCTTCTTGGGCGTCCCGCGCGCGGCAAGCGGCGCTGACGTCGCGCGCCATCGAGACGGCCAATCAAGAGCGAGGTGATTAGGGAAGGGATTAGGATAGGTAATAGATTATAAATTGATTATTTTGGCGTAACCACATAGTACAAAAAAACAAACGCAATAATTACAGATTTGTCACGCAATGCGTAACCGATCGATTCGTCAGGCTTTGCCGTATCAGAATGTTATCGCAGTCGCATGTTCATCGCGCAATATGCAAATGGCCTTATTTTAGTAACTTTATAATTAGCCAGTAGATCTTTTGGGAAATTAATCTCTGGTCGAGGGTTCCGTGGAAGTATTTGTCTCTGGAGACCGGTACATTTTCATTTTATGTTAGCTTAATAGTATCATGATTTGACTGAATAGAATGAGTGGTAGAGACAAGTTATTGGCGGTAGAGCCAAGCTGTAGCCAATTGACTGGAGCTCATATATGGGCTGGTTCGATTGGGGTAGTACCACCCTCTCGCAGAAGATCAGCGTAAAGTAGGTATTACAGCTGCGTTTCGTATGATGAGTGAGAGAGCCAGAAGCCAAACCACACCCCTCCCATCTGTCCCACTCTCCGTCTGGTCGGCAACGTGCGTGCGATGTCTTTGGTATTGGCTACGGTAACTGCTTAGCATTAGGCGGGCCGTACGCTTATTTGCCACCTTAGTGATAATTAATAAGTTGTGTGTCGCAGTCAAATTGTGAGTGCGATAACAGATGTGTGAATTTCGCTGCATGTAGTGATGCAGTGCACAAGCTTAGTGCGTGTGTTTGCGAGTGTGCATTGCGATGTTTGAAGGTATCATATCTGCTAAAATAATACATCAATGATTA
Organism: Drymonia ruficornis; assembly: GCA_947859195.1. Taxonomy (NCBI): domain Eukaryota; kingdom Metazoa; phylum Arthropoda; class Insecta; order Lepidoptera; family Notodontidae; genus Drymonia; species Drymonia ruficornis. Next base: position 3,587,158 of record OX401910.1, on the reverse strand, counting down.
TTTTCATGTTCTTAAACGTCCGGTATTTATGAACTTCAATATCAATAAATTATGAAATGAAAATATATCCACTGCGTATATTGCTATTGAACAACTTTATTTACCCGTCAATGGTGCGCGGCCATCCCGGATGTACGTATAAACATGTCATGATTAATTACTTTTGATATACCGGCGTATACACGTTCAGAGTGCCTACTTGTGTTTTATCGACCCGCTTTAAATATGAATTGCGCCTTTTATATTCACAAATGTAATGTAATGTAACGTCACGACTTCTATCCCCATTCGGGGGTAGTCAGAGGCTTGAGTGGCCACACCACCAAATTGTAGAGGTATTAACCAACTCAAAGCCCACGTTTCACCTGATAGTTAGAACCCAACGTGACAGGTGGTGAACCTGGTCGCCGTGTATACAGGAACTGACTATTACCTAATCCCGAGGGATAGGTAGGTTTCCTCACGATGTTTTCCCTCACCGTCAGTGAACTGTAAATTATGCACATAAATGAAAATTCATCCATTGGTGCATGCCCCACCGGGATCGAACCTGGGACCTGCTGATTGCTAGCCCAACCTGTTCACCCCTAGGCTACAGTCGCCAGGTATATTCACAAAAACGTATTAAAACTGTGATATAAATAAATAAATAAATATAGCCAGATTTACACACCAACTGTATGGTCCCAAACTAAGCAACGCTTGTACTATGACTACCGTATAATTGACTGGGGGCGATCCCAGTGACACCCAGACTAGGGCAAATTATGAAAAGGCCGTTTACAAAATTTACCTCTTGCGGGAATCGAAGCCGCAATCACCCGACACAGTGAGTCAAGCGGCCTACGTTCAAAACACTGAAGAAACACAGGAGAAGGAATCTGCCTGTTTTTGGGTGGTAGAGCCAAGCTGTAGCCAATTGACTACAGCTCACATATGGGTTGGCATGACCGGGGTAGTATCACTCTCTCCCCCCTCCCTCTGTCCCACTCCCCTTCAGGTCGGCAACGTGCGAGCGATGCCTTTGGTATTGCAAGCATCTGTGGCTACGGTAACTGCTTAACATCAGTCGGGCTGTACGTTTATTTGCCGCCTTTGTAATGTAAAAAAACTTGCTATAGGTACAACATATGTGTCTACAATAGTAGGTACGTAAATACGTAGGAAGATCTTCCCAACCTCTGAGCTGGTTCTAATTGTGAGGAGGCCGAGGGCCCTCCAGCCCCTCCAGCCCCTCCAGTCGTGGCGGGCGTGATCAATCGCTTTGTCGCGCCGCCCGCCCTACCGTCACTCATTAGGGAGCGTTCGTATTGATTTCATTATATTGCTTCCTGTTTATGAATTTGCTTATGCAATCGTATTGCATACCAGCATAGGCATGTTTGTAGCATATGTAGCAACCACACTTAACGCTACATACTGCATTCACGACGCCACCAACAGATGGCACTGAGTGCGCGCTCCAGTACAACATAGCAATCCTGATTAGATGTGTCCATATGGCGCGCATGCCTCACCCGAGCACTCATATTATGACATTACGTCTATGCGTTCCGACGTCAAAAGTGAGTGCTCGCGCGAGGCATGCGCCTGATGAAGACGCCGCCAATCACGATATCAAGATTCACGAGGCACATGGCTATATATCGAAAACACCGATAAAAACCATTGGGGCGTAGCGGCCGACCCCGCCAGGCACAACACCCACCTGGCTGGAAGATCTTGATCTTCCCTTTACCGCTAAACATACTTATTTCGATTCGGACTGTCGAGTCAAACCAAAACTTTATGAGCCATAACATACCGGGACGCCTGGCGACGTCGCCGGCGCCATCCAAACAACTTGTATTGCCTGGCGACGTCGCCAGTCCGTCGCTAGGTTTGTTACCTCCCATACATTTCAATACAAATAGTTGGTTACGGTGGCTGGCGACGTGGCCATGGCTACCCGGTGTGTTATGGCCCTATGACTTTTGTCACAGGGAAAAACACTCATGCGTCTATCAGGCGCATGCCACGTCAGAATAGATGTGTCCATATGGCGCGCATGCCTCACCCGAGCACTCAAATTATGACATTACGTCTATGCGTTCCGACGTCAAAAGTGAGTGCTCGCGCGAGGCATGCGCCTGATGAAGACGCCGCCAATGAAGAGTCATTTTCAAAACATTGCTAACAATTTTAATGTCACTCTCTATAGCTTTTATGTCATCTTTTCCTGTTTTAATCAATTACGTCTACTTCAGCATATCTGTTTCTGATGGCTGACCTTGCTCCGTCGTTGGCAGCGTCTGCGCTTAGCGCTCTTCAGCTAGCGGGGAGTGAGGGCGCGTGATCAATTGCTTTTTAGCTGCTCAAGAAGCCTCCAAATGGTGAAGGTCGAGGCTATTCGGCAGAGAAAAGTTAACGTACGATTTTTTATCGCTTACTACTAAGTGCAATGTAGAGAACTTAAGTGACGATGATCGCTTGGCACAGTGGTTCGAGCGTAGGCCGCTCGGTTCACTGCATCGGGCGGTTGCGGGTTCGATTCCCGCCAGAGGCAAATTTCGGAAACGTCCTATTCGAATTGGCCCTGGCCTGGCTATCACTGGGATCGCCCCCAGTCCATAGTACGGTACCCATAGTACAAGCGTTGCTTAGTTTGGGACCGTACACTTGGTGTATGTCTGGCGATATTGTCCAAAGCAAATATTAGCTGCATTTTTCAATGTTTTAATGGTCAAGAAAAGTAATGGATGCGATACAAAACAAAACTGACAAAGTTCACCGACTCATGTTTGCTAACTGTGCGTCTATCATTTAACCATACTCTATAATAATAAGGTTCGGTTAATCTCTTTTTAACGTGCTTGGGATATGTATTCTCTTATCTAAACTGCAGCTCTCAAATTGCCAAACAATTATGGAGATCACCAGACAGCATTATCGTTCATGCCATTACACTACGCCTGAGAAGCTGAATCTAAAACCGCTTATCCGAAAAAATCTTTACGAAAAATGTAGTCAGCGTATTCGAATTACTAATCTACGAGCAGAATCTAATTCGCAAATGTGAGAACCAATAAGAATTTCAAATGAAGTGTGGGCGCGTTCCGTCCGTCGCGAACACACAACTTTTAGTTGAACCAGTAATGGATTTCGCCGACGAAGTTATTCAAGAGTCACGCCAGAACTGAAATAAACCTAAGTTAAAAGTATATAATGCCGACTTTTGCTTTGGCTCAAATCGATTTGACACGGTCGATGAATTAAAAATTATATAAGTTCAGATAACGGATGTCGCCGTCGTGTTCGACCCAGGAAAAAATGGAGTGATGACCTCGACTGTTATCTGGAGGGATGGATGGAAGCGGCCTCAATTAGAGCCATGTGAAGTATATTGGGGGAGACCATTGCCCAGCAGTGGGATAATATAGGTTAAAAAAAAGTTCGGTGGGCTAAGAGCGCCACATAGCAATGCAAATTCAATTCATTTTTCTGTTTTCCTAACAGAATTCTTTCTTTTAGATCGTGTGTATACAATAGAATAAAATAAAGTTATTGTTCCTCTACTTCTTATAAACAGTATACTTAGAAGCAGTTTTTAGATTCAGCAAGTTTTTAACAAATTACTTGCTCGCCTACATGCTAAACCTTTTATGAACTTTGAACGAGCTTCAGTAGTTCCTTTGAACTTTAAATAGCGCTCCATAATTATCCTCTCCTTTGATATTTGAAGAAGGTCAAGAATACTTTGGGTAGGTGCTCAATACGGCTGAGTAGTACTTTCTTCAAGTATAGTTGCCCGAAGTAAAGGCTGGCTAGATATCAGTGAAAAGTCTGTGGATTGGAGTGGCCACTTGCAAAGCTTATTAGGTGTGAAATGAATTTTCTTAATAGATTCAACTGAGATTTTTACGAAATCAATCACAACTGAAGGTTTTCTTTTATACTCGGACGAAATTCTGAATAGCGTCCTGTGATTTTCAGAAGCTTTCACCGTTAGCGGGGTCCAGCCCCCCTAGACAAGTGGCATGAACGCTAATCGAATAGAATAGAATAGAATAACAACAAGTTGCTATGTAGATCACGTGACTTATGTCATTTCCATACATGAAGCGTAGCAATTTGAACGAACGCTTGTTGGCGTCAGCCACTTGTCTAGCCCTTCAGACGGCTTGCATGCCGCGCGAGGCTGCTCGGTCACATGCCACGCGCGGCACGCACGGCAACCTCAGTCTCATGCTCGGGCGAGCGAAAAGGCGAGCCAACCTACACTTTAAACAGAGAAGGATATACTAGAGGGTATAAAATTATCGTTGTGTCTCATGCCTAGGCCAAACTAGGCGTGGCAAAGGACAGCGCTCGGGTGAGGCAGGGCGAGCATTTAGTTCGTGCGCGCCATGTCAAGTGTTACTAAGCGAGACAAAGCCTCGTGCGGCATGTGAGCCATCTGTCCACAAAATTTACGTTCGAAAATCTAGCAGCTTCGTCAGTAAAAGTAATTTATACGAACCGTTAGCAATAACGCACGGCTATTGCCCAACATTTCATATACATATTTGTTCACCGTATATTTGTCACATCGAAACTCGATGTTACAGAAAATTGAATACAAACGCGCGACGCGAACACCCGGGGCTGAATAAAAAATAAATGGCGCTCCCTGACGGTGGATGAACCTTGACAGTGCGTCTATGTTTAGACAATTTGCGAGAGTGGGTACGTAGACGCAGGTCTGTATATTTAAAACCTGTATAAGTACCGATTTAGAATACAAATAGCTTCTATACAACGTTTAGTGTCAGTCTCATTTAGCAATTGGTCGCGTTTAGCAGTTTATCTTGTTAGAAGTTGATGTCGAGGAGTAGGTCCCGATTAGCAGTTGGTCTTGTTTAGCACTTGGTCACATTTAGCCATTGCTTGCGTTTGATGTCGAGGAGTAGGTCCCGATTAGCAGTTGGTCTTGTTTAGCACTTGGTCACATTTAGCCATTGCTTGCGTTTTGCTGTTGTTCGATTTTTGCCATTGGTCGTGTTTAGCAGTTGGTCTCATTAAGCAATTGGCTTGGCAGCCACAAACGCGGCCTCTCAATGCGTCCTAGGTTATTGTCACTTTGGATGAAGAAAGTACGCAAAATCTCACAAAAGTGCTGTGTCATTACTACGTACCTAATCTTTTTCCACTTAGTATGGTTCGTACGGTATCGTACAGTATCGTATGGCTAGTGGCCAAGCTGTTGTCAGAGTTGTGCAAGCCGCCCGAAGGCCTTTGACAAGGCCTAACGACTACGAAAGGCTGCTTAGATGGCAACCGGGACCGACTTTTTACGTGCCCTCCGAAGCAACCTGCCTACGTTTACTATTATTTCATCTGTTGTACAAGGTACTAGATTAACAATGGTGGGAGTGTGAACTGGTACAAGTCACCATTAAAATATTTGTCCCCTAAAACAGCTCATTATTTTGAATGCCTTATATCATGGCACCGTGCCGTTGTTGGTAAACATATGTCAGTCCGGTCACGCGCGCTGCCATTTATCGCGAGTTGCTCTCGGAAAATAAAATAAATTGGCAACAAGACGCGAGGCGGCCTCCCCTGAGTGGACCTAATCGATACTGGACGGTACGATTGGGACACTTGAATAAGAGTAAATACTTTCAACATAATATACACAATGAAAAATTTAAATGGAGTTCAAGATTAAGTATGTTGCCTTATTACTAACTAAGAACCACTATCTCTATGGATCATCTTCAAATTAGATGGAATCTTAAATACCGCATTTCAAGGACTTTAGCCACATTTGCTTTTTAAACAGAGAAAATGAATTATAAGAAATTAATAGCTTTGAACATCTAAATATGAAGAGGAGAGTAACACAGGTTAAACCAATGTCATTCTAATTATTAGCATTACATCACGATAATTCTATTCAGAGACCTGAATTAAAGAAGTTAATGAATATTGAAACACTTGCCATTAAAAATTAATAGTCTCACTTAACAAATTTCAATTTGCGATCCCTTTGGTACCTTTCATACTTAGTGTTAAATTTATTACTCTTTTTGACCTAATTTATCTTTTAATTAAGAAAGACAGTCTTTCTATTAATTTTTGTAACTTGCCTACTTTTTAAATTAAAGTTTATACAAGAGAAAAATGAAATAGTCTGCTAAGGAGCTCGGTTTGGCGCGAAGGGCACGATGCGATAACTCCATGGATTTCTGGCACATTCAATATTATGGTGGTATGGTATACAGAGGCGGATTGAAAGCATTTTCATAGTCAAAAATAAACATTTGCAGGACGTTGAAGTAACGTATTTACTACTAACTTAGTCCTTTTTATATCGATGGTAGGCACCTATATAAAAATTCTACTTTATTATTATAAAAATGTTTTAATAATCGTTCTAAATTGCCTAACGAATGTATATTTTGAACACAATACTGAGTTCGGTTCACTGTGTATTTTAAGCTTAAATTACACCAAAATAAATAAGAAAATAAAAAGTTATAGTTGTTTAAAACTTGCAAATACATAAATATAAATAACGCATACATTCAAATATTTAATAATATCGCTTATGTCGAATAATTTAAAATTAGTTTACATGCCAATGCGATTATTTCCGTTGTAAATCGTTTTATTTCGTTAAGTTACGCTTTAAGCCGATAATGCATGCCGATAAATTAATAGAGCAATGCAAATGGATTTTTTGAACTTGTACTGTTTTATATAAAAAAAAATAGTTATTGGATACATAGGTACATACTTCAAGTTTATCGGGGAACAAAATACTTTTTATTTAATTATTTTGGGGTTATAGGTAACAATATATATATATTTGAAATGTGCACATCAAGCTCTTTCATTTGATACCCCAAACAGTTTCATTAAAAAATGTTTTTGTTTAGTTCATGACATTATGTCCTCTAGAGGGCGCCATATGCAATTTTATGTGACGTCACATAGCCTATAACCAGCGCGCCATTTTCTGACGATACCTCATTTGTCAAATTACGACAAGTAGTTTGGAACGCCTCCGTAATCGGGTAAAAACAGGAGTGATGTAAAACTATTATCGCTTTTATCTGTAAAAAAAAAAAATCAGAATTGTGTTTAAAAAAATGCGTGGCTACTCCATAACGTAGAAACCATTACAACGCATAAATCAAATGTTAAATTGTTGATCTCCTTGTTGATGAACTAAAATCAAATTCTATTTTCCGGAATTGTGCTACTTTGCCCGATCTCGCGTAACCTCATCTAAATTCCTTACCCATCCAGCTAACCATTGCAAAAACTAAATCGTTTCTAATCCACCCCTGGTGCCCACTGAATTCCGTTGGGAATAGTTGAGGTATAGCTCCAACCGCGCTATTACAGGAAATGGAAAAAGTCGTTCTCTATGAGTAATGGTTTATTTCTTTACCGTGGGTGTTAACTCTTCCCATTTACATACGAAACGGTTGCCGTATCAAAGCATCAAATATACAAATTAAAATATGTGAAACGTCAACTCTGTAATACCTTCATTTCACTGTAAAGTTCGTTCGCGTGTCTGATGTAAGTTCATTACGTTTCATAATTTTTAATTGAGTTTTTTGGAGGAGTAACACTGTTCGCGGTGAAGTTAACTAGGTATGTTAATTTTACTTTTTTATTCAGAATATTTCAGTTTTGGTAGTCACCTAATTTATTATTCAGATGTAGTGTATGTTTAGTAAAAATGTCAAAATAAAATTTTGCAAAGTCAAAGTTAAGTTATAATATTTGTTATTGCAAGTCAAAGGCTCGTAATGCTGCTTCCATTGATAAGAGCCGGCAAGAAAAAGAATGGCTACTCTTTTCAAAAGAAAAATTGTGTACCTACATTTTCAAATCAGTAACGCAATGTGAGCAAGTACCATTGTTGCTAGAAAATACAGAAACTCATTATAATAATAAAATAATAATTTAGCCCTTTTAACGTCCCACTGCTGGGCACGGGCCTCCCCTCAGTGCGAGGGGGATTTCAGGCCATATCCACCACGCTGGCCCAGTGTGGGTTGGTGGATTTCACATGTCTAAAGACATGCAGGTTTCCTCACGATGTTTTTCTTCACCATAAGCAAGTGATAATCATATTAAAGTTATGATTCACAACCAGGACCTTAAGCCCGCAAGACGCGTGCTGAACCAATCGGCTACCACTGCTTCCAAACTCATTATTAGCGATCATAAATTCATATAATAATAATTATTATTATTATTAATTCATAAGGGTACTAGGGCAAAATAACTTTCCTGTAAACAAAACCATTGTTAAAATGCAAGTAAATCTTAATCGTTACATCATACCGAAGCTGTTATTGCCTACACTTCACTGTACTCCACAAATTAAACTCTTTCAGGGCTCACGAGCTCGTGTGACGTCATGAAGCCGCCCGCCCGCCGCCGCGCCGCCCGCCCTCACTCAGTGCCTTCATTACAAATTCAAAGGCTGTTTAGTCATTATCACGTCACACCTGTTGTCGACCGCTCTTACGTTGGTTAACATTTTTAGAATGTTCCAGTGTGCGGCACTCGTAGACAGCGCTTTTAAAGGGTTATAAAAGCATGGAGGTAACTTGTAATATGGTCGATGTTGGTACAAGCCAGTAACGAGTGAACAGGTTCTAAAGGTGGTAGAGTCAAGCTGTAGCCAATTGACTGCAGCTCCTATACGGGCTGGCTCGACCGGGGTAGTACCACCCTCTCATAGAAGATCGGCGTAAAGTAGCTATTACGGCTGCGTTTCGTACGATGATTGAGAGAGCCGAAAGCCCAACCCCCTTCTCCCTCCCTCCATCCCACTCCCCTTCAGGTTGGTAATGCGCGAGCAATGCCTTTAGTATTGTAATCATCTATAGGCTACGGTAATTGCTTAACATCAGGCGGGCCGTACGCTATTTTGCCACCGCAGTTCTATAAAAAAAAACAGTGATGGTAAGTATTAAATACTTCATCAACACATGATAATGTTGAGTTTCATAGTACTCCTATCAATACAATAAAATCTAAACCCGGACAGAGGGCGAGGGGGAGGGTTGAGCTTCCGGCTCTCTGACTAATCGGACGGTGCACGTATGCAGCTGTAATAGTTACTTTACGTCGGGGGTTGGTACTACTGGGTTTAGCCTGCCCATATATTATGATCTGTAGTCAATCGGCTACAGCTTGGCTCTATCATCAATAAAATATGCCTCGTCCAACCATTGTACTTTTGAAATTAAAGGATGTCAAAGAAAAAATAATCTTATCGCTTTACATTATGGTTCATCTACATTAATATACAATTAATCATAAATTAATCTAGTAAAGGTCGCGGGAAACCGCTGGATGCAAGTGGCACAGGACCGGTCGTTGTGGAAAACCTTGGGGGAGGACTATGTCCAACAGTGGACGTCTTTTGGCTGAAATGATGATGATGAACCATAGATTTGATAGACAAGCCTTATTGTGACGCAATAACATTTATTTTTCTTTGAAATTCTTAAATGTCAAAAGTAACATAAATGGTTGGACGAGATATAGGTTTGATATTTTGTTGGTATCTTACTTTTGTTGTGCGTTCAAATGTAACGTCACGACTTTTATCCCCATTCGGGGGTAGTCAGAGGCTTGAGTGGCCATACACCACCACATTGTGGAGGTATTAACCAACTCAAAGCCCACGTTTCACCAGATAGTCAGAACCCAACGTGACAGGTGGTGAACCGTGTCGCCGTGTATACAGGAACTGACTATTACCTAATCCCGAGGGATAGGTAGGTTTCCTCACGATGTTTTCCCTCACCATCAGCGAACTGTAAATTATGCGCATGGATGAAAATTCATCCATTGGTGCATGCCCCACCGGGGATCGAACCTGGGACCTTCTGATTGTTAGCTCAACCTGTGGGTTCACATCCTAACATTTTTGTATAGAATATATGAGTATATCGACGCGGCAGTGAACGGCCTTGCGGGGAAAGATCAACGTGAATTTTTCATACATCACCCATACTACCCCTTGCTAAGCTGGATTTTAACACAAATCTGTTTGTTCTCTTGAAAACATACGTTTATTCTTTGCGTAAAACAAAAGTCTTATTGATCTTTTCGTAGTTTAGCTTTGTCTTTAACCTTGAATTGAAAAAACCTTGAAAAACTCACTAGCTGACTTTTACAATTTCTACAAAATAACTAGTGGGTAGGTACATTGATGTATTATTTTAGCAGATATGATACCTCCTTACATTGCAATAACTAGGACTGTGCTCAGCGCACCACTACATGCAGTGAAATTCGCACGCAATTCGACAGTAAACTTAAAAGCATTGTTTTTTATTTTTTTATTCTATAGTAGATTTCCCCCTCACACAGAAGATCGGCGTAAAGCAGCTTTTACAACTGTGTTTCGTACGATGAGTGGGAGAGCCGAAAGCCCAACCCCCCCCTCTCCCTCCGTCCATCCCCCTCCCCTTCAGGTCGGTAATGCGCGAGCAATGCCTTTGGTATTGTAAGCATCTATAGGCTACGGTAACTGCTTAACATCAGGTGGGCCGTACGCTTTATTGCCACCGCAGTCCAATAAAAAAAAAGGTTTAGTACATGCTTATAACCGTCTTCTCGGCAAGCTGTAGACACCGATTCTTAAACGCGTCATAAACAGGAGTCTTACGGCCGAATACTCGTACGCAACTTAAATTTGAGAGCTGCTTAACTTTGACGCCTCATACAAAAAATGACAGTTAACGCCGTCTCAAACTGCTAAGTGGGACTTAAATATTTAAGTGGCCTTTGAGTATTCGGCCGTTAGAGGTAAAGCACTTATTATTAAGTTAAAACAATATATTAAAGCCGCGGCTCTCTCACCGCGATTATAACAGAGATATAAAGGAAAATGTACGGATTATAAGTAAATTATGTGCCGCCCTTACTTTCCGGCGGCAGTTTATATGGATCGTGTTATCGCGGCTAATGTTGGTTCAGTGTAATCTTCTCCATCACGCCGCTGGTGCTGGGTAGAGATCGTTTTTGTGTTAGTATAATAGAGTATACTCTATGTGCTCTGTGATTGTCAAAAATAGTATGCTCTACTAAACAGAGTCTATGCACACAGTATGACTCAGTCGTTCGCGTGTAATGTTGAAAATATCTCGGTATTGACAAAATGACCCATGAATTTCGCTTTGTAGCGCGTTGAGTCTAGAGATTGCAATGTTGGGAGGTACCATATCTGCTAAAATAATACATCAATAGCTGTGACTTATTTAGGTAGTACCACAGAGAAAATACGAAGAAAGAGATGTTCTTATTAGATTTCCCTATGAAACGACGCTTGATAATTTGCACGGGTGAAGGCACGGGTGAAGGGGTGTAGATAACGCCTACATTGACATTTCAATCTACCGGTCAATAGCACAGGGCCACTGCGCCACCACCACCACCACAGTGCCACTGCGGCCGAGTTGCTTAGACCCAGTCCCCTTAGTATTAGGTCCATGGGTAGTACAGTCCCCAATAGAAAGTTCGTAGTAATTAAAGTGCCTACAACAGTTTGATACTTGTATTGGTTCGAAGCTCATTCCGTTGACCTGATGGTAATTGGCTGCACCTACAAGCCCCGAGTAGCCGCGCCCGAGCAATCAGATATGACGCCATGTCTACGTGGTCAGACGTCGAAACTGATTTCTTGGGCGCTTCGCTCGGCTCTGGTAGACGCACCTGAATTATATACCTGACTCATAAAATACCATGGACATAACGAATAACTTGTTTTTTCAACAAAATTTAAGATCGAAAGTATCGATACTCAAGTATAGGTCAGTCAGTTTTTCATTAAAGGTCTGTTTCAGATATGCTATGAAAAAACTACACAACAACTGCAATATACAATATTTATTTCGTAGATAAAAGTTATTTGACGATTTTGAAACGGGCCCTCAAATTGAATCTAATTTTTCATTATAGCAATAATGTTTATCAGAATAAAAGCATAACCACATAACATATCTTCTGGTTTTCTCTTGTTTGTATAAAACATTTTTTCTCGCGATTCCTTCCGAGTTACTACGACGCTGGCAAGTGGCAATTTCAAATGGAATGGCTGTTTTTTTCATATAAAAGGCTGTACGGCCACAATAATGCCCCTCCTGGCTGGGTAAACTCCACACTAATGGGGAAATTAAACGTATACATCGGGGTAATACGCCGCCGAGGAACCTATTTTATTTGATTTTGAACTGTATACCTTTAGACGATGTAATATAATTTTATTGGAACTTAAGCTTACAAGTGTTGAAGCGTTATTCTGTAAACGGTAAATAACCATTTTCTTGACAGATAAGTGTTGGCTTTTCAGGCCCTAACCCTTCATTTTAAGAATAAAGAAATTACATAAGAAGTACGAGATTACGTAGCGTCTTCTCGTTAGACTTTATCTCCACAAAAAATAGCCCTTTTAACGTCCCACTCTTGGACACGGGCCTCCGCTCAATGCGAGGGGGATTCAGGCCATAATCCACTACGTTGGCCCAGTGCGGGTTGGAGGATTTTACATGTCTTTCGATTTTTTTTTAAATTTTCTTAGATATGCAGATTTTTTCCTTGTCCTTCACAGTAAGCAAGTAATTATAATATTAAAGTTATGATTCGCACATAAATTTAGTAAAATACAGAGGTGCAAGCCGGGGTTTGAACCATGGACCTTAAGCCCGCAAGTCGCGTGCTTAACCAATCGGCTATCACTGCTGTTGCTGCTGTTTTTATCTCCATTAAAATAATAAGTATATAAATAGAATATACATTTTTTTTTCAATTACATTCAGCATTGCAGCAAATACGTAGAACAATAATACTGTTATGCAAAGCATAAGATACTAAGTATACAATGTAGCTATAAAAGCGACGGTCGCCGCGGTAACGTGGTTTCATTTAGAACTCAGTGGCACGTAAGCTTGCCTTTATATGCGCAAATATAAGCTAGTTTTTATGCTCACGTGTATGCAGCAAACAAATGCGTTCGCACATGCGCTTTTAAGAATTTACATAATTGAACATCACAACAGAGTTTTAGGGCGCCGAGTCGCTTAGCCATTGAACTGCCACTGTAGCATTTTGCTATTGTGACCGAACCTCTGATTAGTTGGTCAGAATTGAGTTATAATTGTTCAAATATGTATTTTATAAGTTTAAAACACCTTCTGGTTTCAACTTTCTCCCAAAGCTGATAGTTAATTTACTAACACCAGTATAAAAATAGTATACTATAAACAAGCCATTAAATATTTTTAAGTAAATTGTAAGCAAAAGCCTATCTGGCAATCTCATTGTGACAGATTCTCCATAGAAACTCCAAAATGGGATTGCGAGATAGGTATTTTGCTTACAATTTACATAAGAATAAGTAACGACATGTCTATCAATACCGAAGTAAGGTTAGATGCAAAAAAATAGTAAATACACCCTTTTTGTAAGTCACCTCTGATTTACTATTAAATTGAAACCTGCTTGACACATCACCGGTATCAAAACAGAATAATCCTCTTACACGACGTTCCACGCATTGATGTTATTATTTTAACAGATGTGGTACCTTCCAACATGGCAATCACAAAACTTGCGCTAAGCGCACCACTACACGCAGCGAAACTCACACATCTGTTATAGGTATACCGCAAGAGCCGTACCGCGCCTTAGGTACGCGAGCGGCGAGACGGGGGGGCTCATCGCACTCGCCGTCCAACTCCCCCACCCGTCATCACTCTCGCCGACCCATCCTCCCACCTACCCCCCGCGCATACCCAAGGCGCGGCACAGCACTTGCGGTATACCTATATCGCACTTGCAGTTCGACAATTCACGAAGGCATTATTCACTGGAAGACCTGCCATTTTGGCACTACCGACATGCTTACAACGTTATTTTCCGCAATCGACTGATACTGTGGATCCGTTTAGTAGGACAAACTCTTTTGGACAGTTACATGTCCCTTTCCTTGGTAATGTCTTTGTCTCCACGTCTAGATACTGAAGACAAGGAAATATCCTTACAATTTCCCTTTGAGAATATTAAAGTTTCATATTTGCTGCTGAGCGCCGGCCGCTGATTGCTTCCGTGTTTCTTTGTAAGATGAAACTTATCTTACAGAGTATTGTTTACTTAATATTAAATCTGGATCCGCGCGGGATTTCTTTAAATTATGACGCTGGAGCGTGTAGGTTTGCTTGCTTTTTAAATTTGCGATGCAAAGTAGAGCAGATGTGTGTAAATGCAGTAGAAATATGTAACATGTAGAGAGGGTAGAGTATGTAGTTTATTTTTATGAATTTTTCCAGATTCTGAGAAAAAATATACTGTACTCAAACGGCGAAGACAAGGAAATATCAAGGTTTCATAGTAAACTCCCATCAACACAATAAAATCTAAACCCGGACAGAGGGCGAGGGAGGAGGGTTGAGCTTCCGGCTCTCTGACTAATCGTACGATGCACGAATGCAGCTGTAATAGTAACTTTACGCCGAGGGTTACTACTGGGTTGCGTCACATCACATCATCATCATCATCGTCACATGTCTCTTTTCTTGGTAATGTCTTTGTCTCCACGTCTAGATACTGAAGACAAGGAAATATCCTTACAATTTCCCTTTGAGAATATTAAAGTTTCATATTTGCTGCTGAGCGCCGGCCGCTGATTGCTTCCGTGTTTCTTTGTAAGATTAAACTTATCTTACAGAGTATTGTTTACTTAATATTAAATCTGGATCCGCGCGGGATTTCTTTAAATTATGACGCTGGAGCGTGTAGGTTTGCTTGCTTTTTAAATTTGCGATGCGAAGTAGAGCAGATGTGTGTAAATGCAGTAGAAATATGTAACATGTAGAGATGGTAGAGTATGTAGTTTATTTAGATGAATTTTTCCAGATTCTGAGAAAAACTGTGCTCAAACGGCTAATGAAAAGTGATTCGAAGAGAAATAAGTAAAGTTTCCTCACGATTTTTTCCCTCACCGTCAGCGAACTGTAAATTATGCACATAGATGAAAATTCATCCGTTGGTGCATGCCCCACCGGGGATCGAACCTGGGACCTTTTGATTGCTAGCCCAACCTGTTCACCCCTAGGCTACAGTCGTTTATCATAACTATCATAACTTTCTATGAAAACCTCTTAATCTATCACTCGTTACAATAAAACCCGAAGCCATTTGAAACGCTTTATCCGTTTCTCTAAAGATATTGAAAAAACAACCGGCAGCCTGCGAAGGGATGAAGGGATGCTTCGACGGTTCTCATTACTGAGGCTTATCTTGTTAGTGCGTCTATAAATAACAGGGAGCGACTGGGTCTGTGCTAACAAGCGGGCATTTGTCACATAAATCGCGGTGTAGTGTGAAAAACGCTTTATTTTGCCTCGGCTGTGAAAGGTTTTGAAACAAAAACGCGTGTGGAGGAGTTTGTTCAAAATAGGAGTAGATTCTAAATTTAAATAATTGGTGGTAATTGGTCGTAATTATTCAAATTTAAAATCAAATTCAAA
The DNA here is from genome assembly GCA_947859195.1 of Drymonia ruficornis. Lineage (NCBI taxonomy): Eukaryota > Metazoa > Arthropoda > Insecta > Lepidoptera > Notodontidae > Drymonia > Drymonia ruficornis. The sequence goes on along the minus strand of OX401910.1, from coordinate 3,571,628 downwards.
TTTAGAGCAAAATATGTAGTGGTAATACTTAACCACCAATTATTCAAATTTAGAACCTACAAGGCTTTGAAATAATCTCATTTTTTTACGGATTACCGAAGTACAATTTCTCAGATAGTGTGGCCTTCTACAAATTCATAGGCCCCTTTCGCATTTATAATTGGTTGTTTCTTGCATATCGTTATTCATATCTTGCATTATCTTCAGTCGCTTCTTGCATTTATAATATGTCGTCTCTTGCAATCAACTATTGTGATTTCAATACCTATCAGTAAATTTCTATGCAGTTTAAAAATAAATTTATGTTTAAAAATATGCTTCGGAGTTCGCGAATTCTTGAACGCTATTGGATCTTCAAACAAGCTTGTCTGGGATCTATCCAAAGCTTACATGCTCAGTATTCAAGCTATGCTGAAGGTAATTTCCGCATCTGTTTCGAAGATATACGACGAAGATGTATATATACTCTGTATATAGGGATTGAATTCAGGAAATAGCTAGAAGATTGATGACAGAATGTATTAAGCAACATTCCTTTTCATAACTATCTCTTAAAAAATATGTAAAGTCTTAAAACTATGAAGGCTGAGTATAATTTGTATTCCGTAGAGTAGTTCCCTTTGCAGAGTCTTGTAGTAACTACATAACTGTAATTACGTGGTGTTTAATTATTGAAACCCATAGAGTAAAGACTAAAGAAAGAGGTGCTCTTATTAGATTTCCCTATGAAACAACGAGTGGAAATTTTGCGCGAGGTGGCGCGGGTGGTGGGGGTTAAGAAATGTGAGGCAATTTACAAGATATCGCCCCCCGATCTTACGGTAAATAGCAGAACTACTGGGTTCGTTTTATGTCGATGTTAGTACGTAGTTTAACTGTTTACACTAGATGTCACTAAGTGTAGGATTATAAAAAATGACATACAAAGGGACGCCATCTAGTGTCGAATATAATTATATTTGGGATGCGAACGTTGGCAAGACGTCTGTACAGGACGAACGCTAACAGCACACTGACTTAAGCCACGCCTACTGTGATGACGTCAGCGGCCGAGCTGTGCGATGTTTAAGCAACGCGGCCGAGTAGCTTAGACCCAGTCCTTCTTTAGTCTTAGGTTCATGTTGAAACAAGAAACTAATAAAATGCTAGTTTTGAACAAAGAGTCTATTCTTTTTTAAACTAAAATATCTACGGGTACGAGTACACGGTGTGTAGATGTAGAAACATCTACACAAAGAAAAAATATCTGTTTGTAATTTCAAAATAACAGCGTTTTACTAAATGCATACCTATGAAATAATATAAAAAAAACAATCAATTTTTAAAAAACTGTGTTTTTTTGTTCCGGCTGATAGCTAAGGTTATAATGAGTAACTTACGATTCATATTTTAAGAAGCCCAGTCTAAAACTAAAAATAATAATTAATTGAATTCGTTCATTCGCAGACTACTCTATTCAAATTTCATAAAATTACCCGACGACGATAAAAAGCATATTCTTTGACTTAATTTGACTGTATGTCATTATTTTTATGTCTCTTTCATGACAAATTGAGTTATGTCGACGCATTTCTTTACGACTTATGAATATGAATATTCTGATATGGAGGTTTATTATTTTATAATGGATGGGTATATAAACAGAATGTGATGACATGCTTTGTTAGACAAAAATATTTCTATATTAGAATGTAATGAAAAAACTTTTTTCCTTGTCATATAACTGACGGGATAAACAATCATGATTTATGTGTGTTTTGAATATTAAGCCCAGTTAATTAGCAGCGGATAGTCCAACCGCATAACTGGGGGCCAAGTCAGTTAGCCATTGTAGCGCCACTGTAGCGTTTTGCTGACCAACCAATCAGAGGGTCGATCACTATAGCAGCTGAATGACAATGGCTAAGCGACTTAGGGGCCTGGGCCTGGTGTATCGCCCACGGTGTACAAGACGGGGGGGTATCGGTATGCAAGAAGTTCATTATTCCAAAATAAATCTCGAGATAATGTTCGCTGTACACAACATGCAATACAATAATGCACATTTCTCTTTATCTCGCCATAAAAGACTTCCTAGTGCATTAGTGTTATTTTATTTTATGTTTTTATGAAGAAAAAAATAACGAGTTTGGAGGGAAGTACTGTAGCTATCTGCCACCCTGTATAACCTGAACAGTTAAATAATCCCTTTCAAAGTTGAGCGTGGCGCCGTCATAAAATTGTAAAACCCAAGGAATCATTTAGGTAATTATAGATTGATTGATTTACGCTCATCAGCCAGTCTTTTGGCCGTCGATATCTTTATAATAGCTGTCAAACTTTGTTTCGAGTTGTTCAGTGAAGAACCCTTCATATCCAAAAGTTACCTTAGGGCCTCCGCAGACTTGCTACTTTTAGCATCGGCGACCGGCGATTTTGTGACGTATTGATGCTGCGTCGCGTTTCTTCGAGCGCGAACGAGCGAGACGCAGCATCAAAATCGCCGACCGCCGATGCTAAAAGTAGCAAGTCTGCGGTGGCCCTTATACCCGTAGCTTAAGGTTTGTTTGGTGTTAATAGCAAATGTCGGCGTCTTCTGTGTGACAGATTACTCGAAAGTTACCATCAATTTTTGGTTACTTTCACGTATTTATCTTCTTTATTTTCGATATAGGCTATTACTATTCGAAAACAATATTTCAGTCGCGACAAATGGCTCGTGAAAATGAAGACAATTTTCAGGAATGAATAAACACACTTTATAAAAACTAAAACCCGACTGCTGAAAAATCACGCTCTAAAAAGTATTTTGAAACTGACTTTTTATTTAAATATTTTGGAGTTATAAAACATTTGTTTTTTAGTTCATGACATTATGTCCTCTAGAGGGCGCCATATGCAATTTTATGTAACGACACATAGCATATAACCAGCGGACGATTAAGCCGCTTATAACGATACCTCATTTGTCAAATTACGACAAATAGTTTGGAAGTTAGGCGGGAACAGATGAACATACATACATACATACCGGTCAAAGTCATAACCCTCCGCCGTAGTCGGGTAAAAATAAAAACCCACAAAAAATATTACAGAAACCAAGTCTTATGACGGTGCCGCAGTACAAAAATATGAGATTAACCCCCTTCGCACACGGCGGCGTAGCGTAGGCGTAGCGTAAGCGTACCGTATTACGCTACGCCTCGTGTGCGAACTTGTTAGAAAATGTACGTGCTCGTAATGCTCGCGTCCTACGCGCGTAATACGATACGCCTACGCTACGCCATCGGGTGCGAAGGGCCTTAATGGTGCCAAATGTAGTTGTTCAGCAATCAATATTTATTGGTGGTAGAGCCAAGCTGTTGCTCATATACGTGCTGGCTCGACCGGGGTAGTACCCTCTCACAGAAGATCGGCGTAAAGTAGCTATTACAACTGCATTCTGTACGATGAGTAAAGCCACCCCCACTTCCTCTCCCTCTCTCCCACTCCCTTTCAGATCGGCAACGTGCGAGCGAAGCCTTTGCAAGCATCTATAGGCTATAGCTATAGCTATGGGCTAACATCAGGCTGTACCTTAGTCATATAAAAAGTGTATTTTGAAAACGGAGGTTTCAGTATTGGTATTTTGCATAATCCCTATTTTAAGTACCTTACAAGACCATTATTAAATCCAGGTGTTTAATATATAACGACCTACACCCCCTCGTCTTGAGTGGGGGCCTGTGAACAGACATTAAAAGGTCCGACTGCGATAATTGTATTATTCATGGCCGAATGAAATATTCATATTGACATTTGCAGCCGTATTTGTCGCCCACGCGTTTGGGGCCGTAAAAGATGTTTGTTTGTTTATTTGAGTGTTGTCAAGCTGTGTATAGCTACACGCATCATTTTTTAGGGTTCCGTACCCAAAGGGTGCCAACGGAACCCTATTACTAAGCCTACGCTGTCTGTCTGTCTGTCGGTCAGTCCGTCTGTCAGCGGGCTATATCTCACGAACCGTAATAGGTAGAGACTTAAAATTTTCACAAAATGTGTATTTCTGTTGCCGCTACAAAAACAAATAAAAAAAAAATATATTTCAAAGTAAAGGGGTACTAGAAACTTGTTATTTTTGACGTTTTTATTCTACGGTGGTACGGAACCCTCTATGTGCGAGTCCGACACGCACTTTGCCGGTTTTTCAATCACGCGTCAAGACAAGATTTTTGTCATGCATTATGTCGCCTAGTCGCTCTCTCTCCTACATAATGCATGGGAGAGAATGAAATCGATTTATCTCGCGCTTGTCTTATCATGGCACATATAAAGTCGGTCCCGGTTGTTGTCATCTAGGCAGCAGTCGTTATCCCTTGTCAGAGGCCTACGAGCGGCTTGAACAACTCTGACACCAGGTTGGCTACTAACCACACGATAAGAAGAAGAATATAACTTTTATATCGTACGAAACGCAGCCGTGAAAGATGGAGTGTTAAATTTTAAGTCGATATTAACAATTCTGTATACCAAGAAAAGTACACATCGATACATCGAACAATCTAGTCTGCGATAGGCGATATCGAGGCCGTGGCCTGAACGACTAAATATAATCTGCTCTGTCCCTTGGGGATCGGCTCTCCTCATGAACGTCAACCCTTGTCGTAGGGGCTCTGCTGACGTCACTGTAAGGGATGGGGAAGTTTTACACCTTTTTGCGTTGATATATCCTGCGGTGTGTCAACGGGTCATAATTCTTTAGTGGATATACGTCATGGGTATGTTTTGTTTATTCAAATTGTAGACTAAATATTTACACAAAAAAAACAACATCCTATCCTTTCTTCACCTATTTTAAGAATAATGAAAATCATAGTATTAATACGTGAAGCAAATCCGTTCGGTACCAATTTTGCGAAGATGCGTGGACGGAGGAGTATGAAATTTGGCATAGTAAAAGTTTACATGCCGATTGAGTGTGGAGACGTTATATTTTAATAAAAAGTGCATTATAAGTGCACTAAATTATTAAAAGAAAACGTTACTCACACTACATACAATTTCACCCTTCGGTCAAGGAAATTCGTTAGTTTGACGTTTCACCTATTAACATAAACACACATATATACTGACGTAAACATTTTGATATTTTGACACTGTCACTTTGTTTTTCTTTATAAGGCCAGTATTTTTTCAAAAATTATGAAAGATTATTTCGAAAGATTTTAGTTTAGTCTTCGGAGGAGGGACGATTTGTGATTGATGTATGGAAGAGGTTTTAAATCGAAGGTTAGTCTTTGACAATAGAACCTTACTAACGTTTCAATCTTCAATTTAAAGGAATTATGGGCCAATTTCGACCACTCGGCGACCACTAGTAATTATAAATAACAAATATCGCCAGACTTACACACCAACTGTATGGTCCTAAACTAAGTAACGCTTGTACTATGGATAGCGTACAATAGACTGGGGGCGAACCCAGTGACACCCAGACCAGAGAAAATTACGAAAAGACCGTTTCCGAGATTTGCCTCTATCAGGAATCGAACCCGCAACAACCCGATGCATGGACCGATTGGGCTACACTACACTACTACGCCAGGTAATAAGCCGTCAATTTATGGTAATTACATAGACCTTATTACTTTCATAGCACTAAAAGGGCACTCTGTCTTGCATTATAAAACAGCCCTAAAATAAATTAAAATCTGACGAACAAGCAATATTTATGCGTTAAACAAAACCGAACCTAAAATAAATCTTAAGCAAGCGATTATTCCACGTACATCTACGATCTCGCGTAAGGGTAAATTTTCTTTACACATATTTTAGAATCTACCCCACGTAGTAAGCAAACCTTACGATATATTGCCGCGATTCGAAGCGATTTATTGGTACGACTCGTCGGAAAAAAAGGTATATTTGAAATCTTAGACGCGGTACTAGATATTTTTACGGTTTACGTGTGAAGTTTATGTTTATTTTTATGATTCTCGTATTACTGGGAAATGTTTCCTTTATTTATTGTATAGAGTGGTTTACTTGTCGTATACCTACCTATATTTCCGTCTAAAACTACTTTGTAAAAAAGAACCAAGTTTGTTGATATAATTTCTGTAAAAAATCGCATGGTAACATCACCCTATAGCTTAATTGGAGAGTTAGCAAGTTTATAAAGCAGGATAGTTAAAAAAATGCGTATCAGAAAATATCATGCATGGTGCAACATTATTCCTAAAATATACTTAAAAGTTTCGACTTCGGCTTTTACACAATCAATGTTTGTCCCAGTTTCAGTCGTAAACTTTCAGATATTACCGCTTTATGCCGGAACTTTTCAATTTGATGACGCACCATATTATAACTTTAGTTAAATGCATATAAGAATTTTCTTATATTTTTCAGAACATTGGTACATAAGCGAGCAATATCAATAGGTATTTTTACACGACTGCCCAAAAAAAGAAGTGTATATGTGTTTAGGGTTCATGTATGTATGTATGTGAGATTCTTTATTCCACCATAACTTATAAATGCCTGAACCGAACTGGATGTATGGGGTATCGTTAGAATCCTTACATCATTCTGGGTAACACTAGGTATATTATTTTTGAAAAAAAATCAATATGGCGGCATTATGACTCAATTTTCAAATGTGAAAAAAAAAAACTTTCATTGTTACAATATGGGTATCAAATTGAAGGCCTTGATGAGCACATTTCAAAAATATATAATTTATTGGCATAATTTAATATAGGTAGGGTGTACATGTAAAACAAACATTTCATTTTTGGCTACTGTCACCAAAATGCATAAAATAAAAATAAATAATTTAAAATATTAAAAACACGACTGCCCTGCTAACACGAACTAAAAAGTATAAATCAAGTTGCAGTCGGGGGACCTCTTAAATTAAAAAGTGTTCCACAGAACGGTCCCCTGACTGCAATGACACTGCACTTGTTTTATACTTTTTAGTCCGTGTTGGCAGGGCAGTAGTGTTTTTATTTTTTTTAATTTCTCTGTTTACCAGGGATCTAACATTGAACTATTTTGTAAATAATAATTCAGATCAGCTAGGCTATTCTGTAACGTCATACTCACTTCGCACGCGTTAATTTTCTAGTGGAATGTCAAATTTCAATACAAAATTTGACATATCACCTGCAAATTCACGCGTGCGAAGTAAGTTTGTCGTTACAGAATAGCCTAGCAGGGCCCGGAGTCTGGTAGCATTTAACCACTGAATCACTGGTCTCTAATATTATCTTTGTGAATTCTTGTGGATCGATTTACCACGAAGAAATCACGAGGACCTGGATAGGAGGCAAGTTTATATACACCAGCACCATCTGTATCCCTCTTAAATAAATGCACAAGAGCCCTTTCTGAACACTTTATTATATTCTGTCATTACCATATCTATAGACAATTTTTCTGTTAGTAATGGCTTTCAGGAGATCATAACTAGTATCACCTCAGTCTAATACTGTAGCATAAATAATAATTCTATTCCCAACATATTTTACGAAAATTATTCAACGTAATTCAATAAAGTTGCGATTAAACACCTGTATACATCGATAATTCAAGAGGGCATAATATTTTAGTACCGCCAACAATTTTAAATCATACTGTGAAATTGTTGAATAAATTTGAAAGTTACAAACCGCACGTTCGAAATTCCATTTTTATTACGTTGGAAAAGGCCTTTATAGTCACGCACGGGGAGTGTGGGTATATATTCGCAGTGTTGCTGAATTTTAAATATTACTGAAAAACTTACACGGTAGCATTGCTACCTATAGGATTGGTAGCGCGCGTAGAAGTCCTAACATGTTACGTATTGACGGCCATTGAAATAAAATGTCACAATTTCACAAAACTGAATTTGCAGGTGATATGTCAAATTTTGATTTCAAATTTGGCATTTCACTAGAAAATTCACGCGTGCGAAGTGAGTTTGTCGTTACAGAATAACTAGGCAGGTTCCAGACGAAAGGTCGCGTTTCGATCCAGTTGTAAATTACAAATTTAAAGTGCTTCTCCCCCCCGTAAGCCGAAACTAAAAAAATATATTTGACTCTGACTTTGAAAGATTGCATAAGCCCAATAATAGGGGGAAAACCTACATTGCCATTTTTTAATAGCCTATCTCGTTTCCCACATCTGGGCAAAGGACTCCCCTGTGTATATTGCCATGTAAACACAAAATATAAGCACTAATAGCCGTATCTATGAGATAAGTCAGTACTTATTCTGTCAAAACGGGATTGTGAAATAGGTTTTTGCTTAGAATTTACACAAGAATAAGTAATGACTTATCTATACGGGGTACGAGAATAACCCCCAAATTTATATAAACTTTTGTTCCTGGAAATGTTTTTAAAACCATTGTAAACTGGCTGAAGTCTCTATTCATTTGGCGGTAGGTCTTACCTGTTTAAACCAGAATTATGAAGCCTATCTTTTTATAGTCTGTACCTAAGATGAGCGATAGTGGTGGGCAGTATGCCAGCGTGGGCCGTTTAGCTGTGACATTAATAACTCAGTCACAAGGAGTCTGGAGCTTTGTGCACGGTGAGATGAATGATTACCCTCAGTTTACTGGTATTAGGTAGCTTTGGTTTTGCTTTAGTTAATTAATTATCGGGGTAAGGTATCAGTATCTAGGTTGTGCTTGATTAACCCTTTTAAGACGAGGGTTCGAAATTTGGTTGATTTTCTATTCTACTTTTCCTTTAAGTAAGTATGTGGACTAGGAATCTTATATTTAGATGTATGATTTTTGACTATATTATCTTGAGTATCTTTAAATCCAAATCACGATTTGATGAAATTTTCTCGATAAAAAAAAATTATGAAATGAGCTCTAATTATTTACAATTTTCCTTGCTACCACGATGTTTTTACGATTTAGATCACGAAATTATTTCTATAACATAGCAAATAATGATATCTAAACTACCCTTCAACCATATTTTAATTCATGAAGTAGTTTTTTTTTAATTCAAGAAAATGTGGTTTGGCGCTTACGTTGTTTATTTCCGAGCGCGCGCACAATATCGCCATCTCACATTTTAAGTACTTGAACTAACCATGTCTCTCTCTAACTTTGTATTGTCAGTGTCCACTCGGACTTGTTAGACGTCGGACCTGTGAAGGATTTTTTAAAAAATATTACGAAAAAATATTACGGTCGTGCCACATTACAGGTACAGTACAGTATTTACAGTCCGCCGACGCCTATGATAAATAAATAAATATCCTTGGAAATTCTTTTACACATGACTACCTGATCCCAAACTAAGCAGAGCTTGTACTATGGAAACCAGATAACTGATATTACTACATATACTACTTTTGTTTGTAAATACAAACTAAATATACACTTAATTACACCTAGACTCGGGACATGCGGACATGTTCATGCACACAAATGCATGTCCTGGGCAGGAATCGAACCTACGACCTGCACTGCAGCGTGATTTTCGTTTGCTTTCCTTGTCTTGTGTAATTTCTTTTCATCTCTTGTCATTTTGTGTCATCTCTTGTAATTTTGTGTCATCTCTTGTAAATGTTGATAGTCATAGTTATTCGTGTCATTTCTGTAAAAACTCCCTATTTCGCTTACTGTTATATACTTGCAGCATGGTCTTGGGCCGACAGTGGGAATACATTGCTTGTCAAAACAATGGAGTCGCTTTATTGCGTTTGTTGTAGGTATGGATGGGCAAGTAATAAATATATCATACATCAATAAATTATCGTAAAAATTACATTACAGATATGGATAGGAAAATGTTTGTCCGTCCTATTCATAAGATGTGTCCATATGGCGCGCATGCCTCACCCGAGCACTCATATTATGACATTACGTCTATGCGTTCCGACGTCAAAACTGAGTGCTCGCGCGAGGCATGCGCCTGATGAAGACGCCGCCAATCTATTATATTATAAACGAAAGTAACTCTGTCTGTTACCTTTTCACGGCTAAACCGCTGAACCAATGTTGATGAATTTTGGTATGGAGATAGACTGGGTCTTGGCGGAGAACATAGGCTACTTTTTAGGGTTCCAAAGGGTGCTAACGGGACCCTATTACTAGGCCTACGCTGTCCGTCTGTCTGTCTGTCCGTCTGTCAGCGCGGGCTGTATCTCACGAACCGTAACAGGTAGAGAGTTGAAATTTTCACTGAATGTGTATTTCTGTTGCCGGTGCAGAACAAATACTAAAAATATAATAACATTTAAAAATAAATATCAAGTCTCAAACTTGATATTTTTGATGTGTTTATTCTACGGTGGTACGGAACCCTTTATGTGCGAGTCCGACGCCTTCAGATCTTATGAATGTTTTCTTGAAATAAATATAGTGTATTTTAAGTAATTAACTGGCCAACCCTCAGGTCCTACCTACCATGTTAGGATCTTTTTCGTTCTAGCGGGTGTAAACCGTGATTTAACGAGTTAATGTGATAATTTTTGTATTTAAATTATTCAATTCAATGTATTTGTTTCAGACATAGTCCAATATTGATTATTAAAATTATTATAATTTCACAATAAATATAAAACAATAAATAAAAGTAAAATTAAATAAAAAAAAAAATTTTTATTTTTTTATTTTTCATGTTTTATCATTAAAATACAATATAATATAACATAAATTAAAATAAAATACAATAAAATAAAAACCTACCCCTAATTAAACAAATACCGTCCGCGTGGGATACTGGCTGCATGTCCTCCCTGTATTCAAGCTGTTCCTGTTGTCAAGCGAATTTTTTGAGCAAGGAAAGAGCCAGCCCTCTTGTCACCTGTGGCGGTAACCAGTCTAAGGGTGATTTTGATAGATAAAAAAATAAAGATAAAAAGATAAACAATAAATAAATGCATGGTTAAATCAATAAAATTAATAAAAACTGAAAATTAAATTAAAAAATAAATTAAATATGGTAAAAAAAAATATTATGACACCGCTGATGACTTCATGATCGGCATCGAAGTTAAGTACCAAAGTATTCCTTTGCCTACGAAACATGAAAAAGATACTCATATCCGGCAGTCAGTCACTGACACAGAGTATGTACATTTTTACCCGACTACGGTGGGCGGAGGGTTATGATTTTGACCGATATGTATGTATGTTCATCTGCTCCCGTATAACGTCCAAACTATTTTTATCATAATAATTTGACTAATGAGATATCGTTGGACGCGTCTGGATCGTCCGCTGGTTATAGGCTATTATACGATCGAAATATTGTTATACGTATCTATCAGCATATTGTAGGTATCGTTTGTCTTCTTTTGACTTACTTTGTCTTCAGCAATAAAAACAACATAGAAATTAAATTATTTTTTTCAAATACACTCGACATAAAAATCCCATATAAAACGAAAAAAATATATTTGAATATTTTCATCCATTTCATCTATTTTAAAAGGTGCACTGGGACATATTATTTTAATTGTACGAATTAAACAATATTGTTCCTTCCAAAAATAACTATACTATAGTCTACTCCATAGCTGTTCTGTCCTAGCTAAGCGAGAGGGATATATCCTTCGGCAGCTCACGCGACGCTAGCCACACCCCGAAACTAAAATTCATTTTTTTCTTGTATCGTCTTAACGTCCAACTGACGTATTTTTACCGTCTACGTGAACTCCACGTCTAGGTACTACATAGATGTCGTCACGTTTTTTGTTAACAATATTTTTTTTTGTTAAATAAAGGCCACCGCAGATTTGCTTCTTATAGCATCGGCGATCGGCGGCTTAGTTGCTTTTTAGAAGCTCGATGCAGCGACTGAACGCTACACCCCGCACGCTTGTGGATGCCGGTCGCAGCGATTTTTCATATTGACTACAGGCTACCGGATCAGCATCGGAGCAGTCGCTGCATCCGATCGCCGGAACTCGCAAAATCGCGATGCTGCATCGATGCAGTCGCAAAATTGCGCGACTTTGTTACTGCGATCGAACGCAGAGAGTCGCCAAAACGCGATGCAGCATCGATGCAGTCGCAAAATCGCCGATCGCCGATGCTAAAAGTAGCAAGTCTGCGGAGGCCCTAAGACAGAAATATTTTAGAGGTGTCAAATTGAGTATAAATGTACTTTTGTACTACCGCTTGGCGCAGTGATTCGAGCGTAGGCCGCTCGACTCACTACATCGAGTGGTTGCAGGTTCAATTCCAGCCAGAGGACAATTTCGAAAACGGCTTATTCGTACTTTGTCATGGTCTGGAAGTCACTGAGATCACCCCCAGTCCATTTTAAGATAGCCATAGTACAAGCTACCTACCTATCCCTCGGGATTAGGTAATAGTCAGTTCTTATATACACGGCGACACGGTTCACCACCTGTCACGTTGGGTTCTGACTATCTAGTGAAACGTGGGCTTTGAGTTGGTTAATAACTCCACAATGTGGTGGTGTATGGCCACTCAAGCCTCTGACTACCCCCGAACGGGGATAAAAGTCGTGACGTTACATTACACATTACATAGTACAAGCTTAGTTTGGGACCATACAGTTGGTGTCTATGTCTGACGATATTTATTTATTGTGACAACAGAATAAGCTCCAATTTAGTTTATGTTTTTAGTTTTGTGAGTATAATATAATTTGAACTTTATACTTTGATCTGATTCTATAACCTTACATAGGATTTCTCTTTGAATAATTTAGCCAGGCGGGAACTGCTACAGGAATGTATAATAAGCGTAGGAGTTTCCTCCACGTATCACAAACATTACAACAGGCAAACATGATTCGAATGTGGAGACGTTTGATTAGAGCTAGTTATCTAACTTAGAAAGATAACGGGGTTTATCATATACATCATTATACTATGTTGAAATTATACAGGGTAATTTCTTGTGGTCCACTGCTAGCCAATCATAATTTAGTTAAATAATCCTAATATTTTTTATTGAATGTTATGTGTATAATTAGTGAAATGGGCAAGAATATAGACGTTTAAAGTTTCGAAAAATGTACTACTACACACCTTTGGTGTCATAACTGTCATAAGTGGGTAATTTCAGCTAAGATTATTTCACAATGTGACAAAAAATAATTGGTACTTATGAGTTAATATAAAAAATAAACCAAATTCGATATGAAGGTTATCTCCTTTTGAGAATTTGTTGGCAAATCACAATTAATATTTTGGTTAATAGGTATATCTCTTAGCGTCATACCCAGTTACTGATAATATTTATTTTATTAGTATAAAAGTGAATGATATTTGAACGTGTCAGCTCAATTGGCTTGTATAGAGCGCAATAAATCCGAGAGCGATCCATATTTGTCTCGCACACACAACGTTACGCCCGCGCCGACCAATAATAGTTAATTCAGATCGTAGCCAGTCGGCCATAACAATAAACACTCGATACTAGAAATATTGGAACATTAATTTTATTGCAAATTATTTTAATGCAATTTAGAATTTATTACAACGACATACAAGTTAACAGATTTCTAAAAATAATGTTAATTATACTGCATACCTACATCATTATCATCATCATCATCTCAGCCGAAAGACGTCCACTGCTGAACATAGGCCTCCCCCAAGGTTCGCCACAATGACCGGTCCTGCGCTGCCGGATTCCCGCGACCTTCACCAGGTCGTCGGTCCACCTTGTGGGCCTACCCACGCTACGCTTCAAATCAAATCAAGGAGGAGGAAAAATTTATTCACCAAATTTATACATATTGTATCCAGTTTACAACGGTTTTGCGAAGCATTTCTCTAAACAAAAGTGATTTGTAAGACCATTGTAAGTCCACCATAACTTTTTTAAAATTTGGGAATATTATACAGGTTGCATAAAAAGCTAATACACTTTTCCACCCTGTATAGCTCTACCACATAACATGAGGTATTATAACTGACCATAAATTGTTTGTAGCACAACGTGAATATCACAACAAAGTGCCCGCGGTTTTGTGAATGAAACGTAACTTTTCCAATGTTGTTTTGTGGTTTAACGTTTCCAGTGTTCTCTGGATTACTTTTCAGTTACAGGACCGACCGCGGACGGTTGCACGGAATTTTAAGCCGCAACTTTAACTTTGAGCCGGAATAGAGAATCACTCAGTGGGGGTTGCTGTTAACAATATAAATAGTTTCAATGGAATAATGAAAAAATAAGGATAAATAAATAAACCTACCTGTCCCTCGGGATTAGGTAATAGTCAGTTCCTGTATACATAACTGCCGCTAACTACTACCCTGTTTGAAACATGGAATCCTCTTCATCCAAAGGTTGTCTGGAAGAGATCGCAGCTTGCGATAACACCGCCCACTGTACACTGTATTTGTTTCTTGTTTTGTTTGTCATTGTTGTTTATGTACTTGTTCCATTGGTGTACAATAAAGTGTTATCTATCTATCTATCTATAAAGACAAAGTGCACCACGTTGGGTTCTGACTATCTGGTGAAACGTGGGCTTTGAGTTGGCTTAATACCTCCACAATGTGGTGGTGTATGGCCACTCAAGCCTCTAACTACCCCCGAATGAGGATACAATTCGTGACGTATATGCTAATAGAAACCCCCCTACCCATTTACAGGATCAACAGTTAGGACTAGAACTTTATATCGTCAGTTAATCGAGGGTGATTATAACCGTATTTGTCTGTATACCACTTTGAAGAATACAGGGGTGATGATAATAAAAGCTCGACATGTTTCATTAATTTAAAATTGAAATTGTTTCCAATATTCACCTTTTTATATTTTGACTTTGAATTGCCTTTGACTTTGAAGTTATGAAGTACATGTATAGAAATGATGAAAATTATAACACACGTTGAACCAAGTTTTAGGTTCAACGTGTGTTATAATTTTCATAATTTCTATAGTCAGTTCTATCATGTCATGCGCTGAATAAACTTGAAATATAATATGAAATCAAATTTAAAGGCCGCAATTTTCAATAAACTTGCATCATATTGAGATAGCTCCATCAAATATAAGATCACACGTCTTAGGGCCTCAGCAGACTTGCTACTTTGAGCATCGGCGACCGGCGATTTTGCGACTGTATCGATGCTGCGTCGCGTTTCTTCGAGCGCGAACGAGCGAGACGCAGCATCAAAATCACCGATCGCCGATGCTGAAAGTAGCAAGTCTGCGGACGCCCTTAACAATATTAAAAACTCGTTGAGATAAATGAGCCTTTACTATTAATTTCCATCTTCTATTCATAAAGCGAATAGGCTTGAAAAATGGGACCATTTTAAATTGAATTTTTCATTCCATAAATTGTATAAACGTTGATATTTAATTATAATATTCATAAAATACCTACGAACCACGTGTGGATAGAACTTGACTGAATTGAACGATATCTATGCTTTGTTTGGGAACAAATACCATAGTAGAATGAGTGAAGTAGGCTACCTCCGGCCCAATCCGCCATTGTCTCAGGGTTGTCACTTTTAGCTAAACTTTAATTCAGTGCCTAGAAATAAAGGGTATGAAGATAAAGTACTACACACTCATTATACTATGCAAATACCTATCTAATTTGTATTAAATTATGAAAACAAGGTAGAGCCAACAATTAAAGGTGGTAGAGCGAAGCTGTACCCGATTGACTGCAGTCCATGAGGGATGGCCGACCGGGGTAGTACCACCCACTCACAGACAATCCACGTATAGTATTAGTATTAGCTGCATTTTGTACGATGAGTGAGAGTGCCGGACGCCCAATTTCCCCTCCATTCTCTTCCCACTGTCCCACTCCCCTTCAAGTCGATGACTTGTGAGCGATATCTTTAGTATTGGAAGCATCAATAGATCAGCGGGGCGATTGCGTAACTTTTTCGTCGACGTTTCAATTGGTTTCGTTCACCGTGTGTTGTTTAAAAAAAAATAAAAAAATTGACCTTTTAACGTCCCACTGCTGGGCACGGGCCTCCCCTCAATGCGAGGGTGTTGTTTTATCAATTGAAATTTATTGAAATCGGGAAGAGTGAACTCCAGACTCATCAGGATTTCAATTAATTTCAACTGAAAATGCAATACGGGATGAACGAAACCAATTGAAACATTGACGAAAAAGTTACGCAATCGCCCCGCAGAAAACTGCTTAGTTTTTATATAAAAAAACGGAACTCCCTTACGTAACGATAACGATACACAGTCGTTCTCCTCGTAGATACAGATAAAGGAACGCTATCTCAGTTTGCAAACGTACTGTATTGAGTCGAGAGCGGCGTCCCTTGCGCCTTATCTAACAGCAGCTTACATAACACCCGCTGCGATCTGTAATGACATTACTTTGTGATTCTATCGGATTGGGAGTTTCGTTTGAACATTTAAGTTCAAACAGTTGATTTTTGTAGTGCAGAGCGCAGTCTAAGTTAAAACGGTCGCTTTAGGGCAATGGAAAGTAGTTACAGTAATTAACTGGCATTTGCCTTTTTTGTTGCAAGCGAGTGCAAGTTTTGACTGTTACTGTTTGGTTGGTTTGGGTTAGGTTTTGTGTATACACGGCGACAAGGTTCACCACCTGTCACGTTGGGTTCTGACTATCTGGTGAAACGTGGGCTTTGAGTTGGTTAATACCTCCACAATGTGGTGGTGTATGGCCACTCAAGCCTCTGACTACCCCCGAATGGGGATAAAAGTCGTGACGTTACATTTTTAGGTTTATTGGAAAGTGGTCTCAAATTTGAGCTGTGTATTTAGTCGTTGAATAGTTGTTTCTATTTGAGCAAACACGCTATTACATTCTGCTTTTTTGGAGTCCTCAAATCGATGTCCATCGCGCCTGTTTGATGAAATATATTAGTAACTATTGTAGTCGAGGGCTTTACTTCGGCATGTCAAACATTATACAAATGAATTGAAATATTTTTTAAGATATATGTAAATTAAAAAATTAATACCTAGTGAAACGCATTTTGAAGGTACTCAATTGATCCCTCATCTTCTAGGTAGACAGCACATATATTAATTATTATTTTTGTTAATCTTAAGATAGAATGATAATGAATTTCCAGAACTGTCGCTAAGTAAGCCTATTATGAAGTCTATCTATAACAGACTCTGCATAATATTTACTAAGTTTTAACCTAACCCTTTTTGGGTTATTCCAAGAGTTGTATCTCCTCAGGCAATTCAGCCTATAAAATATAGGTGCCCGAGACAATATTTTCATAGATGATTGTCCTAATAAATTTCGGAGCGACCTTTAGAACTCCTATCGTTATAGAGGTCGATCCTAAGAATGTACTAAATGGACTAACTCGGATAAAACGTACAACTTTGGAAATTATATTTAAGTGGAGTTAATTTGTTATACTTGAACTCTTATGAAAGTTATCAGAAGACTTTCTTGCTCAAAATTATTGAAATATTATTCGAATTGAAGGCCTACTAACTCACCTATAAAAACATACAAATTGCCCTAGACAATAATTCCACTGTCAATTTTATACCAAATATTTTATCCATAATTTATTGTTGTTTATAAAATAAGACCTATCAGGTAAGTTCAATCATAATAACGACGCATTTAAAAAAAAATACACCTGTATCGTCTGACATTAGTTAAGAATACTAGAATACAATACGATACATTCCTCACAAAACATACGTCGCTAATTTGATTTCAACAAAATGTACGTCACCAATTTGAATTCAACAAAACACACGTCGCTAATTTGAATTCAACAATTTATACTGAAAGTTGCACAGCAAACGGCTAAACTATTTATAGCGTGAGATAAGGCGACATCTCTTGTTTATAGTGCGCCGGAAGTCTTTAGCGTTGACAGCGGGGGCGGGCGGCGCGCGGGCGGCGCGGCGTGGCCGGCGAATTACGCCGTTATGTGACGCTTTAACGTTTGGGACATACGGGAGGGGAGTTTGATGAGCAGAACAGCGAACTATTAACCCTAGATTTATAGTTCAAAGATAAAAGGGTTAGTGTGATTTTAGTGTAGTCACCCGGATGTCCGCACTGAGCCGCAAGCAGTGAAATGGAAACAGCCTTTTAATACCAGTTATAATAATAGTAGAATGCTATAATAACAGTGGATATACGGCGAGCTGTATTGATTCCTATGTTTATAGAAAAATTGGGCAGGATGCCACTTGCCCATCAAACGTTGGTTTGAAATGGACCTGATCGGTGCAGATACTTAAAGATTTCTAAATAAAAAGACTTCATTGACTGTTTGCGTGACCAAAAATATCGCATAGCTATCAAGGAAACCTAATCAGTGATTAAGAGATATGGGGAATTTAACAAAAAAATAATCTGAGGCTCCTTATGTTCAGTGAAAGACATAATAAGCTGGAACATATTTCTCGCTATCTTATAGCTACAGCTACTTGACAATGCCAATTGACTGCAACTAGTTAGACTGTAATACCACCCTCTCATGGAAGATCAGCGTAAAGCAGCTATTGCGTTTCGTACGATGAGTGAGAGAAACGGAAGACCAATCCCCCATCCCTCCATCCTACTCCCCTTCAGGTTGGTAACGTGGGAGCAATGCCTTTGGTATTGCAAGCATAGGCTGCGGTAATTGCTTAAAACCAGGCGGGTTATAAGCTTGTTTGTCAACTCAGAACTTAAAAAAAAACTTGTTCGACCCTAGACATATTATGTTCGACTGCCATTACGTCCGTATGTCACACGCTTCCGTAAGCCGCTAACGGGTGAAGGCAACATAGATAACGGACTCTTGTTGGCCACTCGATAAGCTTTATTAACAGAATATATCGTGTTACGGCTTATTAACTTGGCCGACCGTTGACTCGACCACAGACCAATAACCCATAGACGCCACATAGCGACGCGACATCCCCACACGCCTAGTTTATGCATTACCACTGCATAGTATGTATCGTCGCACCTGAAATTCTGATTGGTTTGTTCGAGGTTGGACCTTGAATGGACCAACCAAAATTCCCCGACGCCAACATTTGACGATTACATTCTCATACAATAGTAGACCTACAGTAGCAAGCGGCGTCTTAGCTTATTAGTCTGTGGTCTCGACTCTCGAGCCATCCTAATTAAACGATCGTCGTTAGTCGTTACCACTGCGTACAATTTGTTTTCGTGTATACCATTAGTGTTTGATTATAGGATATTTGTGGATGTATACAAAAGTGCCTTGACATAAAGCAAAACAATTATAGAGAGGGACCCACCACTCACCCTCGGAATTGTCAACCTCTAAAATTATAAACCAAATGAATTGATCGATAATAGAAGAGGCCAACAAGACCTAACAGTCCTAACAGACCTGTCAGTCGAGAGTATGTCTGTCATGAGTCATGGACCCTAACAATTGTCAATTCGCCGCAGACAAAAATCTCTGTTTGTCTGCGGTGTATTGCTAATTGTTAGGGTCCATGACTCATGATAGACCGAGGTGAGTGGTGGGTCCCTCTCTATAATTGTTTAACAATGGATTTCCGCAAAGTTACGCCTGATTCCATCAATTGACATAAAGCGTTCAGTTCTAATATGTTAATGTTAATCAGGTCATGTAAAGAGCCAGTCTAGTGTGAAAATCACGTACTCTCTAATTAAATTAACGAGCATGCATCAGGAGCATACCTATTTGGTACAGGTACTTGACGGTTCGTGCAGTGGTTCGAGCGTAGTAGGCCGCTCAGCTCACTGCATCGGAGGTTGCGGGTTCAATTCCAGAATTTCGGGAATGGCCTTGCTGTAATTTGCCCTGGTCTGGGTGTCATTGGGATCGCCTATCCATTGTACGGTACTTATAGTACAAGTGTTGCTTAGTTCGGGACAATACTTATTCTGTGGATGTAGGTATTAGTTGAGGCGCTCATATCCAGCTGCAATCACTGAGGGGCTAGCCAAGTGCCATGAACGCTAATCGAATAGAATAGACTAGACTTTAAAATGTATGGAAATGTCAAACGTCGCTATGTAGATTAACAACAAGTTGCTATGTAGATCACGTGACTTATGTCATTTCTATACATGAAGCGTAGCGATTTGAACTAACCCTCGTAGACGTCAGCCACTTGTCTAGCCCTTCTGATAGGTTAACGCTTGGCAAGGACAGTCAGAGATGGGTGACCATTTAGTGGCATTTGAACTGAGCGTCTCCGTGCTTCGTAGGGCACGTAAAAAGTCGGTCTCGGTTGTTGTCTTAGGCAGCAGTTGTTTAACCTTGTCAGAGGCCTTCGGGCGGCTTGAACAACTCTGACACCAGGTTGGCCACTAACCAAACAACAAGAAGACGAAGTCTGGCGATATTTATTTATCTGTGTGCTCAACAAAAATGAACATCTGATGATCACATGATCCATCATGAGTCTGGGTGTAATTATGTTTATTAAATATGTATTTACAAACAAAAAGTAGTATACAATATGTTAAAAAAACCCTGTCCGAGCCGAAACCGGTATTTAGGTTTCCCAATCACATGACCAAATAAAATAATAAAAAAAAAAAAACATGAAAGTAATAGTACATTACTGCCGCGGTCTCTAATGAGTGTGTTGTTGACCGCGTTGTTGATGGCGCGGCGCAGCGCAGCTCCAGGCCTTCACAGTGCGGTCAGCATTGCAACCATTGATGGACAAGCTAAAATAAAGGCCGAGACCAAAGGTCGAGACGTTTCGGGTCGGACAGGGTTTTCTTAACATGTTGTATGTAGTAATATCAGTTATCTGGTTTCCATAGTACAAGCTCTGCTTAGTTTGGGATCAGGTAGCCGTGTGTAAAAGAATGTCCCAGGATATTATTATTATTATTTTCTGGTTACCGAGACCAAGTCTAAACGTTCCAACTAGGAACATGTGCGAATCACACGAGGCTCCAACAAAACTCCCCGACGCTCATTAGGGGACGAGGGAGTTTAACGGCAATTATCTAAAGCGGTGCACTCCAGGGTGATAATTCTGACGGCGCAAATCCATTTTGCATGTTGAAAGTTGCACGAGTTTTGGAAGCGCGTTTTGAGACGCCTCGCCGGTGTTTTTAAGTGCTATGTTCGCGTGTAGTTCTGAATTAATTATTTATTTTAAGCGTACCGTCGTCGTGGAAGATGTGTTGTGCTGTTATGGTCTTTACTGCAGTTATAGCTGACGCGTTGAATGCAGTTAGCACAAGGTTGTAGGATGTTTAAGAAATCATTTATTTATAAAGTAAATCTATAATTTAGTTAGCTGTGAAGGCCAAGGAGGAGAACCAAGACTACCTAAATCAGTAAGTCCTGATAAATTGCCTTCATTGTCAAAGCTCTTTGAACAAGCCAAGTCTAAGTACACTTTAAAAGGTAACTAAAGATATTGTACCCCCTAACATCGCAATCACAAAACTTGTACTCAGCACACCACTACATGCAGCGAAATTCACACATCTGCTACCGCAATTCACTTATTAAATAAATAAGTAGGCATTATTCACCGGAAGATGAGCGATATCGGTATTATCAACATGTTATCAACATTATTTTCCGCGAACGCCGTACTGTGTCCATGGTCTTCGTTTAGAAGGACATACTATTTTGTACCGTTTGTCTTTGTTAAATCCCGAGATTTATTCGGTATGTAAATAAATTTGTACAAATCATACTAGTCAGTAAATCAAAATCAATGTAAAAAGTTTTCTCAAGATAAATTTAAAAAAATCCAGTTTGAAAGTGAATAAACCCATATACCTACTCACTATTCAAGATAATTTACTTAAATCGCTCACGATAAGAACTGTCTCGCCGTGAAATATGGTAGAAAATCTCTACCATCAAAAGTCCCTAATAGAATAATTTCTGTCGCAAACACTGAAGTTCCCCGAAGTTGTCTCGGGACTCATCCCCAACAAAGGCTGTTATAAAGTGTTCCCGACTCGAGAAACTTGGGCACAATTAATCATATTAAGTGGCCATCGACATTTCGCCCGAGACCGTGATTCCCACTCAGAATTTCGACGAAAAAAGTAAGTATCACATTTTTTAAGGTTTAGAAAAACGCGTGAAGAGGTAATCAAAGAAATGCGTTATGGCTCTTAGTTAAATCGTTGAGTGTTGACCATGGACCAGTTACTAAGGGGACTGGCCCTTAGCAAGTCGGCCGAGTGGTCGGCCTAGTACTAACATCGACATAAAACGAAGCGAGTAGTTCAACTATTTACCGGTAAATAGTAAAATGAAAATGAAAAAACAATGACCAGGTTTTGTTTCATACAAATATCTAGTATGGGCACCTCTTTCTTTCCTCTGTCTTTCTCTGGGTCTTTACTCTGTGGTGTTGATGCATCTATAACACATTTTTATCGGTGGTAGAGCCAAGCCGTAGGCAATTGACTGCAGCTCATATATGGGCTGGATTAACCAGGGTAGTACCACCCTCTCACAGAACATGGGCGTAAAGTTGCTATTACTACCCCCTCGAGCGAAGTCAATTGCCTATCAATAGTTGTAAATATTGCGATAATTTGTATTTCAGTGACGCAAAACCACGAGGGTAGTGACTGGAGATAGGTCGCGCAATAGATGTTTTCGGTTGATGGATAAAATTTCAGTAAATTCCAATGTGAATAAACGTTTCATATCCATTATAATACTTTCTTTCAATTATCTGGCAGCTAACTCTGTTGTTTAAGTTGTCTAGTGCGTGTCTTGTCTGGGGCTTCAGGCGGTATCATGCAAGATAATATTGCATCTTTGTATACTCAAAGAATGGATCAGAATTCAGATTTAAGGTTTCATATTTTTCTTTTTGAATGAAAAATATTTTATTTGCTAAGGTTCATATAATTTGAACTTGTCTCATTGTGTCTGTTTAGAAGATAAATAATAAAACAATAAGCATGCTACAAAAATACATCATAAAATTGTACTTATTTACTTAGGTACTTAGTAATTACCCCTTATAAAACAAGCAATTATAGCCGAGTGGATAAGCACGCGTGTTTCGTGCCCAAAGTTCAGGGTTCAAACCCTGGCTCGCAATGTGTTTTTCAAAATCTATAGGCTACGGCAACTGCTAAACGCTTGTCTTCTTAGTTATTATATAAAAAAAACATAATAAAGTTTTGAAAATGTGGTTCTGAGCATAAAATTTCCTTCCTGGCTACAAAAAGCTTTCACACGAGAACCGTAAAGAGAATGAATCTCTATGTGTTGGGTGTAAAGTGAATTTTCCGGTGATATTGAGCACGTGGCCCATTACCCTAAAATGACCGAGCGGTCATATCACGGTGTGCACAATGTTAGTGGTGCGGAGGACCTATTCTGGTATCACACTCTTTTCATATAATACTCGTAGTCGTCTTTTCCATCGACTGAGTTTAAAAATTGACCGTAGGTATACAAGTGTACTTTGCGTGTTTACTTTGGATCACAAATGATAGAATATAAATTAAAATAAGATACTACTTACTAATTGAAATAACCAAGGTTTCAGAAATTACCTAATAAAGTATGTATTCAAATAATTTATTTTTAATGTGGTCATAGCAGTAGTAGCGAGTAGCACAGGTCCGGTTGTTGTGGAAAGCCTTATGTCCAACAGTGGACGTCTTTTGGCTGACATGATGATGACGATGAATGTAGTTCATTCGCGAAGACACCTTATTTAAAGCTATCGATAAATAAATAAAAACTCATACACCGACCTACATTTTAAACGGTGCTTTTTTAAGAAATTGGCTGCGTCTACACCCGTTGTGTGCCGCGTCGGCACACTTAGTTTTGACGTCGGAACGCATAGACATAATGTCATAACATGAGTACTCGGGCGAGGCATGCGAGGCATCTAAGAAAAATTATAGAGTGATTCCAGAATACGCGTCTCCGTCCGCTCATGTAAAACCAATTGCTGACAAAGTGTGTGTGACCAACGAAATATCGTCGGTTGCATATGCACATTATATTCCAAAGTGTTCAGGATTCTTTTAGGGTATTATAAAATAGTTTCAGTACGTAGATGCCTCTATTAAAGTTATTTAGAACAGCAATAGCTAAGCGATAATGAATGCCAAAGGGGAAATATTAACTGTTGGTAATTACAAACAAAAGAAAATTAATTTATGACTCACGACTCTCTGCGTTCCGGTATACAAAGGGTTACTCAAGGAATAACAAAATACATCATTTATAAGGGAAGACATCATATAAGGGAGTATCTTATTGATAATTTTATTATCATTGAATCAGATAGTACCTATTTCTTTTTAAATGATATTATATTTCATTTATATAGGTACCAGGTCCTACTATATAGAGTTCAAGTATGTGGTCAGGGTTGCAAAAAAAACAGGAAATTTAAAATTAAAACTGTTTAAAACGTGTTTAAATCATTATTTAAAACATTGATTTAAATCAGAATGAATAAATCACCGTGTTTTAAACATGTTTTAAACACGGTGTTTAAAACAAGGTGATTTTTTCGTAACAACCCTGTATGTGGTAGGTATGTTGTTATATATAGGTTTCAGATTAAGGTATCTAGAGCCTCATACGATTTACATAGTTGTATGGCTGCGTTTATATCAGGCGCAAGCCGCGCCCGTGTATTTAGTTTTGTCGCCGGATTGCATAGACCTAATGATCATCTAGACGCACGAAATGGAACACACGCCAAGACAAGACTTTTGTCACGCATTATGTCGCACGAAGTCGCTCCTTCTCTTTCTTAATGCATAGGAGAGAATGAGACAAAATCAATTTATCTCGTGTTTTGTCTTGACATGGTTGGTGGTGCTACTAGACGTAAGAAAGCATCTGGAAGTTTCATCGTCCATATAAAGTGTTCACTATCCCTACCAATGATACATTGTCTCATTACAGCCGAAACAATTTTAAACGAGTAAATAATGAACGAACGGTTAATATAAATGATAAATATTGTAACAAATCATTGTTTATTACGTCGACTATCGGCGCCGTATCTCCCTTACGCTCTGTCGCTCCGCTGGCGTAAATTCAAACATGAAATAAACTGTTATAAAGTTGAAAATGTTGGTAGGTTGGTGTACTTTAGTATTAAAAATTCTGGGTTGCGAATGATCAATATTGTTTTATATGTGACTAAGGTACGGTACAAGCGTATGGCCTGCCTGATGTTAAGCAGTTACCGTAGCCTATAGATGCAATACCAAAGGCATCGCTCGCACGTTACCGACCTGAAACGGAGTGAGACAGATGGAGGGGAGGGGGGGGGTTGGGCTTCCAACTCACTTTATTCTCACTAATTGTACGAAACAGCAGTAATAGCTATTTCACGCCGATTTTCTATGAGAGGGTGGTACTACCCCGGTCGAGCTAGCCCGAAGCCCCAGGCACAGCTAGTATTAAAATATTTTACACCGAACATAAAACTGGATCGTTTAATAGTATTTGCAATAGTATAGCATAGGCTAACTTTAACTTTATTAGTTTTCTGATTGGATTGAGAAACTTCAGATAGAACCACAGAGTAAAGACTAAAGAAAGAGGTGCCCTTATTAGATATATGTATGAAAAAAATCGTGGTCATTGTTTTTTCATTTTCATTGTTCTATGTACCGGTAAATAGTTGAACTACTCGCTTCGTTTTATGTCGATGTTAGTACAAGGCCGACCACTCGGCCGAGTTGCTTAGGGCCAGTCCCCTTAGTAATTGGTCCATGGATAGAACACTTTGAAATGAAATCAACAAATTGAATAGATATAGCGGGCTGCTTCTTCTGTAAGAGGTTCTTCGACATCACAGTTGAGTTTGTTTTTGAACTAATTTGATTTCGAGCTCATTTGTCGAATGTTGTTTAAGAAAAATCCTATCCTACTAATATTATAAATGCGAAAGTGTGTGTGTGTGAATGTTTGTTACCATGTATCTCCATATCTACTAAACCGATTTTAATGAAATTAGAAATGTAGATAGTGTGGCTGTGTGGTAGTGGATGTGTGGCTCTGGAATGGCTCATGGGCTAATCTTACACATCAATTTCCACGTGGGCGGTTCCGCGGGACACAGCTATAATATATAATTAAGATTTTCAGGTAAGATAATAGAGGATTTCAGGAATTCATTTCTTGTCCTATTAAGATGTAATAATTAGACGAATCTGGAGAAATATAATTTGTATTCAGTAGCACTACGGGACAGAAAATTAAATCATGACCACTAAAACAATTCCTGTAAAATAAGCCAAATATACAGCACTAAAGACTTCAGAGCTAATAGAGCCAAGCCAAATTGTGAGTCAATATTTGTAGCGTTTCTTAAAATACCTACTTTTGTTCAGTATTGGTAAAGAAGATAAATTATTAATAGCAAAGGTGTATTAAACCTTTAGATGCGACATAACGCGCTCATTTTGGCAACATTAATGCAAGCTAACTGCCCGACATCCACTCACCCACCACCCAATGTAATGGCTACACGGCTGCGCGCGCGCCAGTGGCGGCGTCTATTTCAGGCGCATGCATCGCCCGAGCACTCAGTCTTGACGTCGGAATGTATGCACATACCGTAATGACATGAGTGCTCAGGCTAGGTTTTCGAGGCATCTAGACGCACCAATTGAATAAAAGTAGTGTCACAAGTTGGATATAACAGTTAAGAAGTTGGATATAACCTATCAAATTAGTTTTCTATTTATCGTCGTGACATCATCCAAGCCTCGTCGCCTCTAACCTAAATATGATAGAAATAAATAGCACCCATTTTCCCACGTTGCTGTTAATCAAATTATTTTTCCATCAGTCTCCTAGCTCGACAATTAATTGTACGGCGACAAATTATTTTTGCTTCACTAATGATTTTTTGACGAGGGTCCGTAAATTTGTTACGAAAACACAATGGATTTACCGTTTTCGTTTACTGAAAGACGTATACTGTTGATTATTGCTCTTTTGTTGAGCATACTTTATAACTAAGGTAGCATACGAGCGTTCAGCCTGACGTTTACCAGCCACCGTAGCCTATAGATGCTTGCAATACCAAAGACATCGCTCGCGCGTTCTGACCTGAAGGGGAGTGGGACAGAGGATGGGGAAGCGAAGATTACGTTCCCAGCTCTCTGAATTATCATAGAAAACGTAGATAAAATTGCTACTATACGTTTATACGCTTCTAGACTCTATCTGTTAGTGAGAAATTCTAAACAGCAGCCCTTTATGGTAGTTCATTATCAGTTATCAGTTCGGCGACAAGGTTCACCACCTGTCACTTTGAGATCTGACTATCTGGTGAAACGTGGGCTTTGAGTTGGTTAATACCTCCACAATGTGGTGGTGTATGGCCACTCAAGCCTCTGACTATCCCCGAATGGGGATAAAAGTCGTGACGTTACATTTACATACATTATCAGTTAAAAAACATTATAAATCGGTCACAACTCTGACATCGATCTTGGCAATATCATCTTTCTCTCACAGACCGACTCGGTATTTTCTCTCGTCTTTTTAAAGCAAACTCAATCAATGTAGAGTGTATTTTTAATAGCGCCAGTTTATAGAGAGTAAAAGCGTGTGCACTTAGACAATTACAATCTTATGTTTCAGTTAACGGAAACAATGTACTAGGGCGCTAATTAAAAGCATTGAAAAATAAAGTTGTTAAAAAGTTGGAATAATAATTATAGGTCCTTCAAATAAAACATAGGTGGGCATTTTCCGGTGGTCGTACGTAGTGAGCCAATCCTTGTCTTCCTCACTTTTTAGGGTTCCGTAGTCCCTACGAGGAACCCTTATAAGATCAAACAGTCCGTCCGTCTGTCCGCCCCAGTCTGCCACAGTATCACAACTTTTACAGTTTTTAACGGAAGTTGGAAAGAATAGGTAAGTAGTAGATCTCAATCACAAAAATATAGACCGTTATAAAATAACTCTTTTTGAGGTGCCACCTCGTACATGGAAAGTGGGGATTTTTTTTTCAATTATCCCACCATGTGGGATGTCGTTGAAAAGGTATTTTTATCAGGGTTGTTACGAAAAAATCACCTTGTTTTAAGCACCGTGTTTAAAACATGTTTTAATCATTTAAAACATGTTTTAAACACGGTGATTTATTCCTTCTGATTTAAATCAACGTTTTAAACAATGATTTAAATACGTTTTAATCAGTTTTCATTTTAAATTTCCTGTTTTTTTGCAACTCTGATTTTTATACAAGGTTTTATTATCAGCCATACCGAGATTATATCTTCTAAAGGTTTAAGCAATGTGATAAATCCTAGCTGGGCAAAAATAAGATGTCGTTATTGAAAAGTCTACAAAACCATACATTGCGCGTGGCATTTGAACCGATTTCAAAACGTAGAACTTTATTTTAGTTTATAGTTGAATCTCGCTCAAATGACAGATGTTATGAATAAGTAAGATAATGACAGCTCTTGTGATGATATGATTACATGAAAAGATTATCAGCTATGTAGAAAGCATTATTGTACGAGGCAACTCGCACATTCTGCCGCGTCGGCAACTTACGTGAGCCTCGCGATTTAGGCAATCATTTATATCAGTACGCACGGTTCGTTATAGCAAGACGGTCGCGCGGCTCACTATCAGCCATTATCATGTGCGAGGCAACTCGCACATTCTGCCGCGTCAGCAACTTACGTGAGCCTCGCGATTTAGGCAATCATTTATATCAGTACGCATGGTTCGTTATAGCAAGACGGTCGCGCGGCTCACTATCAGCCATTATCATGTACGAGGCAACTCGCACATTCTGTCGCGTCGGCAACTTACGTGAGCCTCGCGATTTAGGCAATTATTTATATCAGTACGCACGGTTCGTTATAGCAAGACGGTCGCGCGGCTCACTATCAGCCATTATCATGTACGAGGCAACTCGCACATTCCGCCGCGTCGGCAACTTACGTGAGCCTCGCGATTTAGGCAATCATTTATATCAGTACGCACGGTTCGTTATAGCAAGACGGTCGCGCGGCTCACTATCAGCCATTATCATGTACGAGGCAACTCGCACATTCTGTCGCGTCGGCAACTTACGTGAGCCTCGCGATTTGGGCAATTATTTATATCAGTACGCACGGTTCGTTATAGCAAGACGGTCGCGCGGCTCACTATCAGCCATTATCATGTACGAGGCAACTCGCACATTCCGCCGCGTCGGCAACTTACGTGAGCCTCGCGATTTAGGCAATCATTTATATCAGTACGCACGGTTCGTTATAGCAAGACGGTCGCGCGGCTCACTATCAGCCATTATCATGTACGAGGCAACTCGCACATTCCGCCGCGTCGGCAACTTACGTGAGCCGCGCGACCGTCTTGCTATAACGAACCGTGCAAACTGATATAAATGATTGCCTAAATCGCGACGCTCACGTAAGTTGCCGACGCGGCAGAATGTGCGAGTTGCCTCGTACAATTATAAATTCCTCGGTAGAGAGGTCATTATACTGCGGAAGAATGCGTGTTAGTAGGCTATGAAAACATTACCACTGTGTCCCGTCATTGTCAGAAATTTTTAAACAACAAGTTTTCAATTTCACTGCGTACGCCCTAATTGCTGAAATTCCTGAAACTACAAAAATTCAGGTCGAAAATATTTTCGTCGTGATTTTAATTAATTGCCGCGAAACAAAAGACTTGAATGTGAGACGGCGAGTGTTTTTCGATAATTACAGTGCAGTGCCCGAGCTCGAACCCAGCTCTTTAATTAATTCTGAAATTTGAGCTGACAGACTCACCGGACGCCTAGCTTACCTTTGTCTTTTCTCTTTTAAAATAAACGGTGATTTGGCGTGTTTTATTAAGTATTAGAATACCTGTTATTGTATTAAAAGGGCCTGAATTTTTGGTGTAGATTATTAGTGGTTCAAAAAGTATTTTTAATACAAAAAAACTTAAGTTCGTATGTCATTATTAAAATTTATTTTGATAATAAAAGTATAAATTAAAAAAAAATATACCTACCTTAAAATTGTTAAAAGTGGCGTACACAAGTGCAGAGCGGCGCGCCTGACAAATCAGTTTTTGAAGTCTGACAACGTTGTAAGCAACGCTTGTACTATGGCTACCATACAATGGACTGGGGATGATCCCAGTGACACCCAGACCAGACGGCTTACTCTGTTTCAAACGAAAACGAAGTTTCGGACGAAATTCGCGTATTTCCTACTACGTTTCTCATTGATTCCGATATTTCTTACGAACGAAAATTGTTTGACGTTTAGATTCGACAACGACGAACACGTCAAACTATTTTCGTTGGTAAGAAATGTCGGAATCAATGAGAAACGTAGTAGGAAATACGCGAATTTCGTCCGAAATATCGTTTTCTTTTGAAACAGAGTAGGCCCTCAGGGCATTACGAAAAAGTTGTTTCCGAAATTTGCCTCTGGCGGGAATCGAACCCGCAACCACCCGATGCAGCGAGCCGAGCGGCCAACGCTCAAACCAAGCGCCAAGCGGTCGTCAAATGTCTTAACTGCACCCCTAGACAAGTGGCATGAACGCTAACTAATCGAATAGAATAGAATAGACTTCACAATGTATGGAAATGTCAAACGTCGCTATGTAGATCAACAACAAGTTACATAGCGACGTTTGACATTTCCATACATTGTGAAGTCTATTCTATTCTATTCGATTAGCGTTCATGCCACTTGGCTAGCCCCTCTGATGGTTCGGGCGCGGCCGCTCGCCTCATATAAAAGAGGCTCCTTGGGACTTGTAGACTTGTACAAAGGTACTTATTACTACCTTTGTAATCCATTACAGCATCAACATGGGATTTAGATAAATAACGAATGAGGTGATGTTGGCACTCAGCAGGTGCGTGGGCGGCGTTCTAATCATTAAAATTACACGCACGGTATCACAACACCCTCGGCGAAGGCATATCAGCTTGTAAATATATTATGTGTTTTATCTCGGCTTGATTGTACTCGGTAGATTATTTGGGGATTTTCCCACAAAGATGTATAACACCTTTAGATGCGCTTACCACGCTTATTTTGGCAACATCATTGAAAGGTAACTGCCTGGCATCCATTTAGTCAAGCAGCATCCAGCGTCGCGTCTGCACGGCTGCACGCGCGCCCGCCAATTATTATGTAGCTAATAATAACACAATGTATAATCATCGCTTTCAAACAACAGGTCTGGTGTATATGGTTTGTAGTCATTGAAACGTAGGTATAGTTTAGAATGCTGTTTTTAGATCACCATAAAATAAAGTATAATTGAGATTGGGATATAAAATGTAAAAAAGAAAAACCGGCCAAGTGCGTGTCGGACTCGCACATAGAGGGTTCCGTACCAACCACCGTATAAATTTAATTAAATTTTTAGTAATTGTAATTCATTCTGTGAAAATGTTAGTTTACACATATGCGGTAGATGGCGGCGCTACTCTCGCTTAAAAGTTAATTATTTGTAAAAAAAATGTAGTTTTACAAAATTTTGTTTCAACAATTAATGTAAAAGCTATTATAATGATCACTTATGATTTAAATATTAGTTTTCCCTTTATATATAGTTTAATTTATGAGTTATAAATAAAAACGTCAAAAATATCGAGTTCATTGTATGGGGACCCCCTTTATTTTTAACCTTTTTTATTTTTTGTTGTTGTAGCGGCAACAGAAATACACATTCTGTGAAAATTTCAAGTCTCTAGCTATTACGGTTCGTGAGATAGAGCCCGCTGACAGACAGACGGACGGACAGACAGACAGACAGACAGATGTACTGATGACTGGATGGATGGATATTGATGACTAATACTGGGAACGATGTTTTTGCCCTGATAGGTATCGAACCCGTACCCAATAGAGTGATCCGAGTGTCTTCGCTCAAACCACTACATCAAACGTTCATCCAAGGGTAACAAATAGTAGAGATTTTTACTCCTAAGATATATCTCTTAAATCGTACTTCGTAAGCATTTTGTAAATAAAAAATAAATAATTAAAAATATTAAAAAACACGACTGCCCTGCCAAAAACGAACTAAAAACTATCAAACAAGTGCAGTGTCATTGCAGTCGGGGGCCCTCTTAGATTAAATATGTTCCACAGAACGGTCCCCGTCGTGTTTTTAATTTTTTTTAATTATTTATTTTTTATTTCATGCATTTTAGTGACAACAGCCAAAATGAAATGTTTGTTTTGCATGTACATCCTACCTATGTTAAATTATGCCTATAACTTTTACAGTTTTGGAATGTACTCATCAAGGCCTTCAATTTGATACCCATAGTGTAATAATGGAAGTTTTTTTTTAAATTCATATTTCATAATTGAGCCATAATGCCGCCATATTGATTATTTCAAAAATAATATACCCAGTGTTACCCGGAATGATGTAAGGATTCTAACGATATCCCATACATCCAAATCCGTTCAGGCATTTATAAGTTATGGTGGAATAAAGAATCTCACATACATACATACATACAAACCAAACAAACATACATGAACACTAAACACATATACACTCCTTTTTTTGGGCAGTCGTGTAACAAAACTACACTGTACCGCATCAATCTTAAGGGTAACATACAACGTTATTTGTTATCTGAACACAACCTTAAACGGACATATTTGCAACCTTACGCCGATCCGATAGAGCGCTCAAAATGACGTACATATTACTATCATAAGTCAAAATATAACGAAAATACTCCATCGCGACGCAATTTTAACGCATAACGAGGCATAAAATTGGTATTGCCGAGCTGAGCAGTTGCGTTCAGCTAAATGGCACCGAAACTGCTTCAGCGTTTAACGAATTTATGAAGCGAAAGCTATTCTTTAAATAAAGGGTAGATGGGATTTTATTGCAATCCTCTCTGCTGAGATTTTCACCTTTTGCAGTGGACATAGTGGCACTTTAAATTTATGGACGGTTTCTTTTTCATTCGTAAAAGTCTCATTATGACCTAGTAGATAAATAAAATATGGCCAGACTACGTCTCAAACTAAGCTACGCTTGTACTATGGCTACCATACAATGGACTGGGAGCACTCCCAATGCTATCCAGACCAAGGCAAATTACGAAAAGGCCGCTTCCAAAATTTGTCCCTGGCGGGAATCGAACCCGCAGCCACCCGATGCAGTGAGCCAAGAGGCTATTGCGCCCAAGCAGTTGTCAAGCCAAGTAGTTATTTGTTCTAATCATAATGTAAACAGTGTGGCCGGCTTTCCGGGGTCAGTCTAGTGTTGGGTAAGACAAGCAATTTCGGTGAGTTTGTATGAGTAACTCATTCCAGATGATGAGGTGTGACAATGCCCCACCTCAAATGGCGTGGTACATTGTCTCATCGTTCACGTTCGTGACAGTCGTAAGGTGACTCGAGTCACATTCACATTGTGGCAGCTCACTCTATTCATTTGTCACAGACAAAGCGGTACAAAATATGATTTTGAGGTGATTGGACATTTTGTTATTTTGTATGGGACATTTGAAGTGACTTTTGTATGAGTAACACTAGGACAGTCTTAAAATAACTTCCACACATCCCAGTCCTTGATCCTAGCTTACAGGAATAACAGTGGTGGGAGTGTTTGGCGGGCCTAGTCCCAAAATCCCAGTCCTCCGTCAGTACATCAACTATTCTAAATCTTTTCTACGCCAAATATTGACAGCCAACAACAATGGACAAACCATTTGAGATGGACAAACTAGTGAGTTTGTCTACGGATTTCCTACGATAAATGGTAAGTAGGTTCAGGCACTAAAAGCTCAACGTTTTTCCACCGTTATAGACATTTGGTCACTTCCCCCGAATGATACTTACCTCTGCCAAAGATGTATTAAACCTTTAGACAGGACTCACCGCGTTTTGTTTGGAAGCTACCCGATATCCATTTAGTCACACGGCACCCAGCGTTGCGACTGCACAGCAGCACGCGCGCGCGCGCCAATGTTTATGTAGCTAATAACGCTACAATTATGTTCATCTCTTTCCAACAACAGGTCTTGCGTATATGGCTTGTATTTATTGATATGTAGGTATAGTCTAATGTGCTATTTTTTTGAGTATTAATGTTCGTTTTTGTCAGGGCGGTCTAAAAACGCCACATCGCAATTATGCAAAAGCAATTCATTTTTCTGATTTTCGAGCAGAATCCTTGGCAATTCCGCTAAATTGCCATACAATGGTTACTAATGAAGTAAAATGTGTGGCTATTTTTTTATTTACTTTTGTTTCATAATTGCGCTATGTGGCGTTTTTAGCTGGTCTTTAATATAAAACGTCGTTGTCCTTCACACAACAAAGCACTCGGAAAAGGTCATCGCACGGACATTGAATATTCGTATAACTTATATTTTTTCCAGTTCAGCCATTGTGTATTGTGATTCCCTGTGTGTCGTTATTCACCTGTCACGCGCGGGAGCTTCGGCCATAACTCTTCAGCAACGTAAGCCCTTCGCGGCTCAGACGACCCATTTGTCATATCACCTTTGATAAAAAGTTTTTAGATTCCGCTGTAGGCGGCTAAGTGAACTATTATTTGAGTGAAAGGGTTATTTTGAGTGTAGGTTGAGGTTTTGGTGTTTATATTGAAAGTTTAAGTGGCCTTTGGAGTTCTGAACGGAAATTTCGTCTTTTCACATTTAAATTAAATAAGGACGACACTCGACAAAACTGTTTTTTTGATATAAATTAATATACCTACAACCAAAAAAAATTGATACCAAGCAAGAGGGAGACATGTGAATGTCCAAAATAATATGTCCTATTAAACAGAGTCCATGGACACAGTACATCTCACAACTTCCCGGAAAATAACGTTGAAAAGCTGTCGGTATTGCCAGCACTGACACCCTGTGACCCGGGTGTTACTACCCGGGTCGAGCCAGCCCATATAGTATATCCCCCTTATTCATAGAAAGTTATAATCGACCTGCAGTGGAGTTACAAATCACATTTGTTCCTAAAAATGCCTTTCATAACCATTGCAAACTGGGCAAAATCTCTATGAATAAGGGGGTATGACTGTAGTCAACTGGTTAAAGGTTGACTCTATTACCAAAACATCCCATTAACATAAATTGAACCCAATTAACTGCAACCCTGCAATTAATATTCGGTACACGTGACCTCAACATCTTTTTATCAGCGGTCACATAAAACTGTCCGCGCTGGCCGCGTCATTTATCATCGCCTCGCGTCACTCACGGTGTGTCACAGTCAGAATTAAGGGGGGACGTGACCGCGTACCGGCCTCTACAGATAATGACGTCATTAAGAGAACGAGGGAAATAAGTGATGGAAGTTTTTGTTCGCTATATTCATGCGGTAGTGATTTTTTTTCGAGTGCCATTCGCAGGGTTAACTTCGTTCGGTTAGAGAGAGGGTTCGTTTTGAATGCGTGTCTTGTAGTTTTTTTCAAGGCAATTTACAAAATGCGTTCAAAACGAGTTTTTTTTTTGTGATAACATCGTGATTGTTTATCTTATTTTTCATCACTCATACGCGGAAAGTAGGTCGAAAGGTGCCTGAAGAGCCGACAGAAGGTGATACTTTCCTGATCGGGCAAAATCGTATTTCCAAAATCGTCGAAATTTAGACAGAACAGGCTTCTGGAAACACTATTTTGCCAAAAGTAACTGGTTAAAGTAACTTATTATTGGTCCCTCGAACTATTAGCGAAATCCCGTCTCGGGACCAATAATAAGTTACTTTTCACCTCGCGGGTAACAATGTACTATTACCTATTTATATGATGACCGCTTCGCGCAGAGGTTCGAGCGTAGGCCGCTAGACCCTCTTCATCGGGTGGTTGCGGCATCGATTCCATTTTCGTAGGCGTTGTCGTAATTTGTCCTAGTCTGGGTGTCACTGGGATCGCCCCCAGATCTATGGTAGCCATAGTACAAGCGTTGCTTAGTTTGGGACCATACAGTTGGTGTGTAATTCTGGAGTACAATACCTAGATCATCATTATCATTTCAGGCCCAAAGACTTCCACTGGTGGACATAGGCCTCCCCAAGGTTTTCTACGGTGACCGGTCCTGTGCTGCTTATTATTTATTTATTCCATAAGGATGTTGTATACAAGTGGTATTATACATAGCCCCACAAAACCGTGCAATCGGTATCCCGCGACCTTCACCTGGTTGTCAGTCCACGCTGCGGCTTCCGGTAGGTACTTAGATACCTATGTATTATTTAAAAAATAGAAACATTATTATAACGGCAGTGCATGAAAAGTTGTATGAATGTGGATGAATCAAACGAGGTGTGTCAAAATCTTAGGATGTGGCAATTAGTAGTCTCTGCCTACCATCGTGGGATGCAGGCGCGAGTATATGTAATGTAGGTATGTATTACCTATGTATGTATTGTTATGAACATCTTATACCGAAAACAAAAGATTCGAGTATCTTTAAAAATTTGTAAATTTCTTATTCGAAGTCTCCACTATAAAAATAAAATTATATTTCTCGATTACTTGTAAGATATATTTTACTCGTTATCAGCGCTACCCTGCACTGAAAGTTGTTATGTATTCAAGCCACGTACAGCATTGGTGTACACGGTGTTACTACGCAACGTTTTCAGGTCACGGTTTCAGCAAAGAAAATACTGAAAACATAATTTAAGACTATTCTTTACATATAAAGTTTTGTAAAAAGAAATAAATCGATAATGATGACTACTATTGAATTTAGTTTAATTTACTTATTACTGTTTGATTTATTTCAAGATTTTATCTAAAACATTGAACGATAGCCAAAATATTCGCTATTAAAGTTTGCCAAAACTATTAACTTATGACGTTATACCTCATACGTACATTTTAAAAGACTTTAAACGTAAAGTTCAAAGTTATTTTATAAATTTCACTGTTTGACGACCGCTCGGCGCAGTGGTTTGAGTGTAGACCGCTCGGCTCGCTGTACTGGGGGGTTGAGGGTTCGATTCCACACAGAGGAAATTTTCGAAATCGGCATTTTTGTAATTTGCCCAGGGGCCCTACCACTACCTCTTATAGCAGTATTGTTTTATCGTTTCAGCGGCCATTTATGCAATGACGTTTCTTATTGTCATGACAATAAGGTACGTCGTTTCACAAAAAGTCGCTGAAACGTTAAAACGTTCCTATAATTGAATCGCGATAAGAGGTCGTGGTAAGCCCCCTGGTCTGGGTGTCCCTGGGATCGCACCCAGTATTTCCCATACAAACTTTCATGACCTATTTCACCCTTTCAAGTTTTCTTTTCGCAACTAAAAGTAGCCTAGTCCTCCCCCAAGGTCTCTATCTCTATATCAAAATTCATCAACATTGATTAAGCGGTTTAGTCGTAAAAATGTAACAGACAAACAGACAGATAGACAGACAGATTTACTTTCATATATTTGTTAGTAATCTAAGACATACATTATATTACAAAACAATAAAATTAGGCATGCTCCCTATTCCGGAGTGCTAGTTCTCTGAATTCAGAAAAACGTAATCGTATTCAGAATCCTAACTAGCCTCCGAGAGGATTTAGAAAAGGTGCTGTACTTTAGATTAGGTTCAGATGTCTAAGCATTTTGGTCAATTATTCCGAGTATTATCGGGATCTTTCACCCTAGTCTAACCTTCAGGCCTAAGTCAAAAACAAGTTTCGCTAAACTACCCACTATTTATCACTCAGTTCAGTTGGTATAGTTTTCGTCGTTCATTATGCTAACAGACAAGCCTTGGATAGTAAGGATTTAGAAATGTAGTATTTCATTTTACGTTAATTACTTAGTGGAAGATTGTCGATTTTACGTGGAAGTTATTATTATGATCAACTAACTGACCACTAAAACTTACCACCAGTGATCAATTGGGTCACCAATTTTCCATTTCACCACCGGTGGTGATCACAGGTGGACATCAGCGGGGCGATTGCGTAACTTTTTCGTCAATGTTTCAATTGGTTTCGTTCATCCTGTGTTGCTTTATCAATTGAAATTTATTGAAATCGGGAAGAGTGAACTTCAGATTCATCCGGA
This sequence comes from Drymonia ruficornis, assembly GCA_947859195.1. Classification (NCBI taxonomy): domain Eukaryota; kingdom Metazoa; phylum Arthropoda; class Insecta; order Lepidoptera; family Notodontidae; genus Drymonia; species Drymonia ruficornis. The sequence continues at coordinate 3,533,736 of OX401910.1, read as the reverse complement.
TTTCAATTAATTTCAACTGAAAATGCAATACGGGATGAACGAAACCAATTGAAAAATTTGACGAAAAAGTTACGCAATCGCCCCGCTGGTAAATTGGGGTCTCTAAATTTTGCGTGGAATTAATGAACTATTTTTTTAAATGAACGTCCAAAGTTTTTCACAAGTCCACACGTGTATATAATTCGCACGATTTTTTCGCACGTGTCGGTGGAAGCGTTTATGTTATATGTTTGTGGAGAAAATGTTCTGATTTGCGTTCCGGGTATTATAGTCAAGTAAATGCGAGTACTGTGCCAATACACGCACTGGCATTACAAATCACGTATTTTGAATACCATCTATATCGCATATAAGCATGGACTATGTTATTCCCAGTAATGTATGCCAAGTTGCCGATAAATCAAAGGCCGTGTGGTCGGGTTTGAGCTGAGAAAACGTTTCGTATCTCGTGTCAGTGCGTTATATTTCACGAGGATGTTAGTCATGTGGTGTGGTCAAGCATGTCGAGGAAGCAAATTACTCGGTGTATTTCTGTTTATGGGCATTATTTATGGTGGACTGTGATCTATAAACATACAACGAGTAATTTCATTGATATTATGATTAACATAAAATATACACCGTGTTTACGTTCATTTGCTTTAACTTCGACATAGTGCTTGGAACATTACCATAAACTTATCCCTTAAACCGTTTTACGATATTCGAAAAAAAATATAATAATTCGGTATCCCATACAAAATAATTAAATATTTTATTGATGGCCATTGTAAAAGGTCCTTATTAAATTAGTATTGTCAATTTGACGTGACACATGCGAGAAAAGTAAAAATAACATCAAAACGAACTCATTTTTTAAACCTTGTCGTACATAAGGAACATTGAAAACTCTTTACTTACGAATGAGAGGAAAATAGTATATGGTTATGAATTAAGAAGATTTAACACTGGTTTAACTTAGATTAGTGATTAAATTTAGATTTTAAATAATTTGAAAACGGTACGAGTTAGGCACTTAGTTTCTTTGAGAAATTAACTCAATAAGGCGTAAGGAATTTACCCTTAAAGTTAAAGCAAATGAACATGGAACACGGTGTATAAATATATCGCACAGGATGGGGGCCGTCTCCTTTCTCGTTTAGTGGGACTTTAGCGTTGTGCCTAAGTAATCTTGAAATGGCACGAAGACAGTTTCCAATCGCATGAGTCAACCGCTCGGCTGTGCAAACCGTAATGTGCTCTCTGCCGAATCCGCTGGTGCCGGCCAATGTAAGAGGACTCTGTCAAAACGCCCACAGATGGTGCTGTCGTCCATTCCGACCGTTGCAATACTTTTTACCCGACTACGGCGGAGGGTTATGATTTTGACCGGTATGTATGTATGTATGTATGTATGTATGTATGTATGTATGTATGTATGTATGTATGTATGTATGTATGTATGTATGTATGTATGTATGTATGTATGTATGTGCATCTGTTCCCGCCTAACTTCAAAACTACTTATCGTATTTTGACAAATGAGGTATCGTTAGAAGCGGCTTAATGGCGCGCTGGTTATAGGCTATGTGACGTCACATAAAATTGCATATGGCGCCCTCTAGAGGACATAATGTCATGAACTAAAAAAAATACATTTTATAATGTAACCGTGTGGGGTATCAAATGAAAGAGCTTGATGAGCGCATTTCAAAAATATATATATTGTTACCTATAACTCCAAAATAATTAAATAAAAGTAAGTTTAAAAACTAAAACCCGACTACTGAAAAATCGCGCTCTAAAAAGTATGAAACAAGAAAATATTCTCATCTAGAGGATAGCCGTGGTCCGTGTTCATGTGCCATTTGGCCCTAAAAGACCTACACGGACCACGGCTATCCTCTAGATGAGAATATTTTCTTGTTTCATACTTTTTAGAGCGCGATTTTTCAGTAGTCGGGTTTTAGTTTTTAAACTTACTTTTTAGAAGTTACTGTTCCCGACAAAAATATATAGGTACTATTTTATGTGACTACTTATGGTGGCAAACAATCGTACGACCGCCAGAATAAAAAGGGCCCTAAGTCGCTTAGCCATTGAACTGCTATTACCATTGAGCTGCTATAGTCCTCGACCCTCTGATTGGTCAGTTAATTCTGACCGACCAGTCAGAGCCCGATCAGCCGGTCGGCTGACCAATCAGAGGGTCGAACGCTATTATAGCAGCTCAATGTCAATGGCTAAGCGACTTAGGGCCCAGACAGACAGAAATACAGACAGGTAGACGTTGTTGTAAGTACCGTAAACAGGGTGGTGACGACATTACGACGATAAATTTAAATACGATCCCTACTAGTCAATCACAATACTTTATAAAAAGTAAGTTTAAAAACTAAAACCCGACTACTGAAAAATCGCGCTCTAAAAAGTATGAAACAAGAAAATATTCTCATCTAGAGGATAGCCGTGGTCCGTGTAGGTCCTTTAGGGCCAAATGGCATATGAACACGGACCACGGCTATCCTCTAGATGAGAATATTTTCTTGTTTCATACTTTTTAGAGCGCGATTTTCCAGTAGTCGGGTTTTAGTTTTTAAACTTACTTTTTATTTAATTATTTTGGAGTTATAGGTAACAATATATATATTTTTGAAATGTGCTCATCAAGCTCTTTCATTTGATACCCCACACGGTTTTATTAAAAAAATGTATTTTTTTTAGTTCATGACATTATGTCCTCTAGAGGGCGCCATATGCAATTTTATGTGACGTCACATAGCCTATAACCAGCGCGCCACTAAGCCGCTTCTAACGATACCTCATTTGTCAAATTACGACAAGTAGTTTGGAAGTTAGGTGGGAACAGACGCACATACATACATACATACATACATACATACATACATACATACATACATACATACATACATACATACATACATACATACATACATACATACCGGTCAAAATCATAACCCTCCGCCGTAGTCGGGTAAAAATCATCAAATTAGGTTTACAACACAATGCAAAAATCAAAATTTTCACAATAATTAAATGCGAAAATAGTCTAAACGTAACACAACACCTTTATAATCGTCTACTGACCTCATAAACTGACCTGTAAGTACGAGCGTGGCAACATCGCTTAGGTGTCAATGTATTTCGCGGTACATTTCTAGGAGTAAAGTTAAAATGGTAAAAGTAGAAAAGCAATCCCGTGGCTATACCTTTCAATATCGGTAATTTGTTTTTTTTTTTACGTACGAACTACTCACCTGATACCCAGTATGTGGTTTCAGTTATTGTCGTTATGTCGTCGTCACCACTCTGTATACTTTCATATGCATTTGGTAGAATTCTGTTATTTTGACATTACAATAGATGATTGATTGTATCCAAAAAAATTGGTCTGGATATCCAATGGTTTATTATTTTAGGATTAACTATACCACTTTATGTAGATCATATACTTATAGTACGTTTTTTCATACTTGTCCTATTTGGTAAGCAAAGATGGCGTCCAGCGGGGCGATTGCGTAACTTTTTGTCAATGTTTCAATTGGTTACGTATATAATTGACACAGATGAACGAAACCAATTGAAACATTGACAAAAAGTTACGCAATCGCCCCGCTGGACGCCATCTTTGCTTACCAAATAGGACAAGTATAAAAAACGTACTATACATCTATGTCCTAAATAGTCCCGTATAGTCTATCCCTAAAACATTTGCTTACGAATATTTTTTCTAGCCAATCTGTTTCCCAGAATTATGAGATAGTATTCGTTCTATATTTGACCGGTCTACACAAAATATAAAGGCCCCTAACTTACAAAGTCTGAGCTGAAATGAGAACGCAAAATATTTTTCCAATAGCACATAACACTTAAGCGAAAGTTTACAAAGTATATGATGTAATACGTCGGACGAGACGTCGATGGATCATTGTTCAGAGAAACTGGAACTTAAGGGTTCTTGAAGGTTACTCCTTTAACTTCCACTTGTAGAGTTTAGGCAAATATTCAAATTTATTTGACTCAAGAATAATCTCAAATCATCTTACAATTCATAGCCTATGAATTCTACTTTTCTATTGACGAGCGTTGGCCGCTCAGCTCATTGCATCGGGTTGCGGGTTCGATTCCTGTCAGAGGCAAATTTCGGAAAAGGCCTTCTCGCAATTTTCCCTGGTCCGCGTGTCTCTGGGATCGCCCCAGTCCATTGTATGGTAGCCATCAGCCAAAGTACAAGCGTTGCTTAGGGGACTTTTGGGACCATACAGTTGGTGTGTAAGTCTGGCGATATTTATTTGTTTATACTTCTTTTTTAGGCGAAGGCTAGACGTAAAGTAAATACTGTGGTCCGTCATTATTTCCCAAAAACCGTGGTCCAAACTGATCGTGTAGGCTAGTGTACTGATGGATGACAGTATTTACCACGAATTTCAATTCCAAAATGACAGTTTGTTGTAAATACGCCGCGAAATCAATAGAGTGGACATGTCTTCTGAGATTTCGGATTAAACCATGCGCTAAGGTAATATCCATACAAGCTTTCGTGTTTCATTTGGCGTCTGCACTGTACGAAGTACGTCACGATACTGACGGAATAAATACTGAACGTGTAGCCTGCGTCGATGGAATGACATCCATCATTATTTACCATACTGACGGACCACAGTATATACTTTACGTCTCGCCTTCGCCTAAGCAATGCGTGGATATTTATTATTTAAGACCCCACTTTTAGTCTAAAATCAGAGTCACAATTGTTCGAGTTTTAATTACTTTCCATTTTGCATCCATCGCGCGGTTTCGTCCTGAATTCAAATCATCCGCAATTAGCAGCATTCACTTAATTAAAACACTGAAGCAATATAAATAAACGGACGAAAGAATCGCAAATTAAAACATCTTCGGTATTCAAGAGAGACTCGTGGAAATTGATAATGAATGAAATTTACGTGTAAGTTAATTAACTTTTAAGTATATTTGGAGTGAAAGCAAAGAATTCTAATAAAGGTCTTCTTTGTCATGACAAAATTAAAAGAAGAAGAAATAATTAAAGTTAGTAGACTGAGTTGAATTGTAAGAATGTAGAGAGTTTTGATTTATTCACGTAGTTATATGTTGTGGAATGCAGTGGTGTCTAAATTAATAAGAGCAACATAAACCTATTCGATGTACGACCGCTTGGCGCAGTAGTTCGAGTGTAGGCCGGTCGGCTAATTGCATCGAGTGGTTGCGGGTTCGATTACCGCCTGAGGCTAATCTCGGAAACGGCCTTTTCGTAGTTTGCCCTGGTCTGGGTGTCGTTGGGATCGCCCCCAGTTAATTATACGGTATATACCACAGAGTAAAGACTAAAGAAAGAGGTGTCCTTATTAGATATAGGTATGAAAAAAAACGTGGTCATTGTTTTTTCATTTTCATTGTTCTATCTACCGGTAAATAGTTGAACTACTCGCTTCGTTTTATGTCGATGTTAGTACTAGGCCGACCACTCGGCCGAGTTGCTTAGGGCCAGTCCCCTTAGTAATTGGTCCATGGTATATACCCATAGTACAAGCTTAGTTTAGTTTTGGACCATACAGTTGGTATGTATTATTATTTATTTATCCTTTCCTAGATTAAACTGAAAACAAGAATTTTTGAATGAACAAATTAGGTCACAGGTACTGGAAGTTGTATTCATCTGAGGCTGGTCATATACCCAAGACCATACCTTCGTAAACTAAAGATTCGTAAAGTTTCTTAAACTTAACATATAAGTTCCGTGGCACCGCATTGATCCGTTGTTGACAAAACGGACGGTAACTTTCAAGGATCAAACTGTGATCCTTGGGACACTGTTTGCAGAACAATGTTAAGCATAGTGCACACTGTTTTTTTATTTTTTATATTACTAAGGTGTCAAAGCGTACGGCACGCTTGATGTTAAGCAATTACCTGTAGCTTATAGATGCTTGCAATACCAAAGCTATCGCTCGCACGTTGCCGACCTGAAGGGGAGTGGGACAGAGGGAGGGAAGAGGGGAGAAGGTTGGGCTTCCGGCTCTACCACTCATCGTACGAAACGCAGTTGTAATAGCTACTTTACATCGATCTTCTGTGAGAGGGTGGTAGTACCCCGGTGAAGCCAGCCTATATATGAGCTGCTGTCAATTGGCTACAGCTCCATCACCTCAAAAAACTATAATTTTCAAGTATTATAACTACGTTGCTAAAACAGTTCTTGGTATTGATTAGTCAATCCTTTTATTTTCTAAGTAGTGACTTGGTTTGTTTGAAAAAAAAGAAGAAGCACATATTGTTATGTATCAATTTTTTTACACGACTGCCCAAAAATGGAGTGTATATGTGTTGAGGGTTCATGTATGTTTGTATGTAGGTATGTGAGATTCTTTATTCCACCATAACTTATAAATGCCTGAACGGATTTGGATGTATGGGGTATCGTTAGAATCCCTACATCATTCCGGGTAGCAATGAGTATATTATTTTTGAAAAAATCAATATGGCGGCATTATGGCTCAATTTTCAAATGTGAAAAAAATATTTTTTTCTTCCATTATTACAATATGGATATCAAATTGAAGGCCTTGATGAGCACATTCCAAAACTATAGAATTTATAGGCATCATTTAGCATAGCTAGGGTGTACATGCAAAACAAACATTTCATTTTTGGCTGCTGTCACTAAAATGCATAAAATAAAAACCGGCCAAGTGCGAGTCGGACTCGCGCACGAAGGGTTCCGTACCATTCTATAAAAACGGCAATCATGTCTGTTGTATGGGAACCCCACTTAAATATTTTTTTATTCTGTTTTAGTATTTGTTGTTACAGCGGCAACAGAAATACAAATTTTATTCTGACTTTTCGGATAGTTTTGATAAAATCTATTGCTCAATTCGAAATTGTATCCATAAAGGGCTATGGTAACTAAAGAGTGCACAGTATGTGCCAGCATTCAAGTCAATATTGATAAACACATTATCTATTTGAGTATAACCCGTTGTGGTAACAACACGAGGAAGTTTTGAATTTAAACCAATATGGTCAAAATATTTTTTTAAAGGTGCATTCTCATTAGATTCCAGTAAGTCTACATTAAAATCCCCGCACACTATAGTCGGAGGCAACGGGAGTATTCTGCCATCAAATATGACACTATGAAAGCAATACAACAATTTCCAATCGATCGAAACCTAGAGATAACGCAAAACTTGTCAATAGCAGGCGAATTTTGGTCGTGACTATATTGCGATCTGAAAAACGAAACCAGAGCGCGATCTAGGAGCTCATCTAGTGGTGCGTAGCGGTACTATTATTTTATATATTATGAGGTTCTTATTTTATATTATCTTTGTTATAGCAACAATTATTTACTCTTTGCCACCTCACTCCCATAAAAAAAAACTGCTCAACATCAGGCGGGCTGTACGCTTTTTTGCCACCTCAGTCCCATAATTGTTAGTACACACCTGCAATAATAGGTACATAAAGTACACAAATAAATAAATACACATTCTGTGAAAAACTATTACAACGCCATCTATAGTTCTAATACTCTGTGCTTGAAACTCCGAATGCATTTGAAACTTGATTTACAAATATGTTTACGTACGTAAACAATGTATTTGCACAAATCAGTTTAGTGTTAACATTATTTTAATTTAAGCTGTGGGCGACAAAAAAAATGCTAATTACTCAAAAAAATAACAACTCATAGTAAGATTCGAACCTAATACCCACGTACACGTGGACTAACGCCTTAACCATACGGCTAAGATGATCTCTAGTATTGCACTCGAATTATTATACTACTTATGACACTGTAATGCCAATGATATCATAACAATGTTAGATGGCGCTACTCTGACTGGTACTATTAATTTAAAACTTATTTATGGGTCAAAAATGTAGTTTTACATTTCTTTTTTTTGTCAACAATTTATCTAAAATATGTCATAATGATCATTCATGGTTAAAATGTTAGTTTTCTCTTTATATATTGTTTAATTTATGAGTTATCAATAAAAACGCCAAAAATATCGAGTTTATTGTATGGGGACCCCCTTTATTTTTAAGTTTTATTTTATTTTTAGTATTTGTTGTTGTAGCGGCAACAGAAATACACATTCTGTGAAAATTTCATGTCTCTAGCTATTACCGTTTGTTAGATACAGCCCGCTGACAGACAGACGGACAGACAGACAGACAGACAGACAGACAGACAGACAGACAGACAGACAGACAGACAGACAGACGGACAGCGTAGGCTTAGTAATAGGGTCCCGTTGGCACCCTTTGGGTACGGAACCCTAAAAATTAATGAATTAAGTGACCGTTCTGTGGTACATATTTATTCTAAGAGGGCCTCCGACTGCAATGGCACTGCACTTGTTTTATACTTTTTAGTTCGTTTTTGGCAGGGCAGTCGTGTTTTAAATTTTTTAAATTATTAATTTTTTCATTACACTATACCGTTTTCTAATTTCTGTTTGTTGTAATTTACAACATACCCAGAAGAATATGCAGCATCATAGAAGAATATTGAAGGCCATAAATTATAATATAGTTACAGATAATATGCAGAATAGAAGCTAAGCCGACTACTAAAACAAAATCACCGTTCTTTCCACAAGATAACGTATGTCCCACCCTTTACACCGTACACCCATTCTTATTCTCCGGGAGCACTTAAGTATTAGAATTACGAGCAACTTGTTCAGTTTTATCGCGGGTTGCAGATGCAACGCAACGGTGCCTCCTTAAATATTCACTTTGCATACTTAGATAGGTGAGCGGGGTTAAACTTTGAACACTATTTTTCTGAAGCGGGTGGGGTTTTTTTTTTTTATAGGACTGCGGTAGCAAAAAAGCGTACGGCCCGCCTGATGTTAAGCAGTTACCGTAGCCTATAGATGCTTACAATACCAAAGGTATTGCTCGCACATTGCCGACCTGAAGGGGAGTAGGATGGAGGGAGGGGAGGGGGGGGTGGGCTTACGGCTCTCTCACTCATCGTACGAAACGCAGCTGTAATAGCTGCTTTACGCCGATCTTCTGTGAGAGGATGGTACTACCCCGGGGTTTTGGAGTTTATTTACTGGTGGCGTTCGTTTTACATACAAGGCTGTGGATCGTTTACCATATGCCTGAAATAAAATTTCCTGGATTAGAAATGGTAGAGATGCGGGCGGAATAGCAAATCTGTATTGTGTGTGGGTAAAATATTGCTCTGTTACCGCCATGGACCAGTTACTAAGGGGACTGGCCCTAAGCAAGTCGGCCGAGTGGTCGGCCTAGTACTAACATCGACATAAAACGAAGCGAGTAGTTCAACTATTTACCGGTAAATAGTAAAATGAAAATGAAAAAACAATGACCACGTTTTTTTCATACATATATCTAACTAGCTTTTGCCCGCGACTTCGTCCGCGTAGACTTCAAAATAAAAAAAAACCGGGCAAATGACTTAAGACTTTTTAGTACTTTTTAGTGCGCCAGGGTTTTTTAAGTCAGTATTTGCTTTTTTATAAAAATAATTTTATTTCACGATTTTTATTGAAGCCATACAAACTTAATCACGGTACCTAATTCGGTGAATGCGTGTTTTGGTAGGTAGGTATATAGAGCCAAAATCCCAAATCCCCCTCCCCTTCTCCACCCCTTTTCCTCCCCTCTCTTCCTTCTGCTCCCTCCCCCTCCCTCCCCCTCCCTCCCCCTCCATTTCCCTTTCCCTTTCCCCTCCCCCTACCACTTCCCCCTACCTTACGTCTTCCCCTTCCTCCCTCACCTACCCTATGCATACTAAGTTTCAAGTCAATCGGGTACAAACATATTTTTCTGCCGTACTTTTCTACCTTTAGTTTACCCCTTTTGGGTGTTGATTTACGAAATGATTTTTATGGGATCAAACTGAAGTAGCCTACTACCTACCATATTCAGCTCAGCTTATACCCCATTTATTTAAAATGAATAATCATAACCAATCTCGAGATATGGATGACTAAACATTCGCTGACCCCGCTCTCCCCTTTTCCTTCAAAATATTAAAAACGCTGAAACCCCAGTCTGATTATTTAAAACTAGCTTTTGCCCGCGACTTCGTCCGCGCAGGATATAAATTTAAAAAATTCCGTTTCCGTTTGCTGGAACCCAAATCCCGTATCCTGGATATCCCGGATCCCGTATCTCATATCCCTGATTCTGTATCCCATATTCCGTATCTCATATCCCTGATTCTGTATCCAGTATCCCGTATCCCGTATCCCGTATCCGTGTCCGTGTCCGTGTCCGTATCCCATATCCCGTATCCGTATCCGTATCCCGTTTCACGCATTCCACATCCCGTATCCCGTATCCCGTATCCGTATCCCGCATCACGCAACCCACATCCCGTATCCCGTATCCAACATCCCGTATCTCGTAACCCGTATCCCGTATCCCGTATCCATATCACAATCCGTATCCCGTATCACGCATCCGTATCCGTATCACGCATCCGTATCCCGTATCACGCATCCCACATCCCGTATCCCATATCCCGTATCCCACATCCCGTATCTCGTAACCCGTAACCCGTATCCGTATCCCGTATCCGTATCACGCTTACCACATCCCGTATCCCGCATCCCACATCTCGTATCTCGTAACCCGTATCCCGTATCCCGTATCCCGTATCACGTATCCCATATCCCAAATCCCGTATCCCATATCGCGTATCCCGTATCCAATACCCCGTATAATTTTCAAAAACATTTTTTTTTAACCAACTTTCACAAATCTAACTACAAAAATGACGAACTTACATTCAAACTTTCATCCCCTATTTTACTCCCTTAGGGGATGTATTTTGAAAAACCCTGAAATTAATATTGTTGATCTTTTAAAAGTCATCTAATCACCAATTTTTATAATTCCAACTTAAAAAAATGACGAACTTCCATACAAACTTTCAACCCCTATTTTAACCCCTTAGGGTTTAAATTTTCAAAAAAGCTGAAATTATTATTTTTATTAGGTAAAAAGAAACCTTAACACAAATTTTCATTATGCTAACCTCAGAAATGACGAACTTCCATACAAACTTTCGTCCCCTATTTTACCCCCTTAGGGGTTGAATTTTTAAAAACGCAGCAATTCAAGTTTTTTATTTTTAAAAAGGAACCTAAACACCAATTTTCATAATTCTAACTTCAAAAATGACGAACATCTATACAAACTTCCCAACTAACTTTCATCCCCTATTTTACCACCTTAGGGGTTGAATATTCAAAAACGCCGAAAACCATATTTTTTATTTTTAAAAACACACCTCAACACAAATTTTCATAATTCTAACTTGAAAAATGACGAACTTGCATACAAACTTTCATCCCCTATTTAACCCCCTTAGGGGTTGAATTTTCCAAAATCGCTTCTTATTGCTTGCCTACGTCACAAAATATATATACTATCCAAATTTCATGTCTCTAACTTCAGTAGTTTCGGCTCGGCGTTGATGAGTCAGTCAGTCAGTCAGTCAGTCAGTCAGTCAGTCAGCATTTCCCTCTTTATATATTAGTATAGATGAACAATCATAACCAATTTCGAGATATGGATGACTAAACATTCGCTGACCCCGCTCTCCCCTTTTCCTTCAAAATATTGAAAACGCCGAAACCCAGTTTGATTATTTAAAATGAACAATCATAACCAATTTCGAGATATGGATGACTAAACATTCGCTGACCCCGCTCTCCCCTTTTCCTTCAAAATATTAAAAACGCTGAAACCCCAGTCTGATTATTTAAAATGAACAATCATAACCAATTTCGAGATATGGATGACTAAAAATTCGCTGACCCCGCTCTCCCCTTTTCCTTCAAAATATTAAAAACGCTGAAACCCCAGTCTGATTATTTAAAATGAACAATCATAACCAATCTCGAGATATGGATGACTAAACATTCGCTGACCCCGCTCTCCCCTTTTCCTTCAAAATATTAAAAACCTGAAACCCCAGTCTGATTATTTAAAATGAACAATCATAACCAAACTTGAGATATGGATGACTAAACATGCGCTGACCCCGCTCTCCCCTTTCTCGTCAAAATGATTAAAAATACGGAAACCCCAGTCTGATCAATTCAAATAAGCAATCATAACCAATATCGAGATATGGATGACTTATTAAAACATCCCTTGACCCCGTTTTCCCCTTTCCCGTCAAAATAACAAAACTCGACCACCCCTATACAAACTTTCACTCCACATTTCACCCCTTAGGGGTTGAATTTCCAAAAACACGAAAGAAATCTAAACACAAACTTTCATTCCCCTATTTCACCCCCTTAGGGGTTGAATTTTCAAAAACCCTGAAATTACTCTTTTTATTTTTGAAAATACACCTAATCACCAATTTAAGTAATTCTAACTTCAAAAATGACGGAACTTCCATACAAACTTTTATCCCCTATTTTACCCCTTAGGGGTCGAATTTTCAAAAAACCCTGAAACCCATATTTATTTATTTTTCAAAAGACACCTAATCAGCAATTTTCATAATTCTAACTTCAAAAATGACGAACTTCCATACAAACTTTCATCCCTTATTTTACCCCCTTAGGGGTTGAATTTCAAAAAACCCTTTCTTAGTACACCTCTACACATCAAGACAAACCCACCCTCCAAATTTCAAGTCTCTACGATCAGCGGTTTAGGCTGTGCGTTGTCTGTCAGTCAGTCAGTCAGTCAGTCAGTCAGTCAATCAGGACTTTGATTCTTATATATTTAGATAAGGGCACCTCTTTCTTTAGTCTTTACTCTGTGGTTACCGCCATATCGTACGAGGCAACCATGGTTGCGCCACCAGCGGGTGATTCGATAGCCGACACCGAATTGGTTGCGCTACCAAGCGGACACCAGGTGCGATACCTTCCATACAGCTCTATACATTTTGTTGGTGGAGCGACTGGTTGCGCTGCCACTGGTGTCCTCACAGTCTCGCAAAAACTTGAAAATGGCTCGACTGATTTGTTTTGTTTTATTTTGTTCGCCTTCTTGTATAATTATGTTAATATTAATGACAGGATCATTAAGGTTATTAGCTCTATGTTAATAAATTATAACGTCTACCTTCAGTAAAGAACTCCGGGTTAACTCCATCACAATATTTTACTTTTTACACCTCGGCTTGGCGTAAAATTAACATAAGACAAAGCACTAATTAGATCCCATATGTACGCTCACGGAGCCCCCATTAGCCAAGATTTATACCGAGGATAAATCGAATGAGCAGGGCTGTTTTGTTCTAGGAAGCGTTAAACGTTCATTGCTTGTTAAGATACTATCTACTTACATTACAATTTTAAACGTTGAGCTGCTACCTCTAACATAATCCTCATAGAACGGTGATAGATTTCAGACATACTTTTTTCATAATAAGATAAGGGAGATTGCTATGTGATTTGAATGATAAACGAGCGTCATCGAATCGTAGTAGGTATAGGTGGTAGAACCACTCTCTCACAGAAGATTGGCGTAAAGTAGCTATTACAGCTGCGTTTCGTATGATGAGTGAGAGAGCCGGAAGCCCAACCCCTCCAGGTTGGCAACGTGTGAGCAATGCCTTTGGTATTTTAAGCATCTATAGGCTATTGTAACTGCTTAACATCAGGCGGGCCGTACGCTTGTTTGTCACCTCAGTGCTATTTAAAAATAAAAGACAAAGGATCGAACCATCATCGCAACATGACGAAAAAAGAGACTATTCTATCCCAACACAATTACAGGAAAATTTTCTTCTCCATTGAAAAACTATAAAAAGCAGACACGATAGAGCGGGATTCTCCACACCAAGTTAATCATTGCGGCGGTTAAAATTCCATTAACCGCTGCAAGTTTCCAAACCGAATTTTTAATGAGCAAGTTGTGAGCGCTCAACTTCGTCCGCTGTACTTCACCGTCGGTTGATCATTTTCACTATGAATTACTTTGTTGGGGATTTACGGACTTCTATATTAAATATTGGAATATGGGGTTGAAACAGGATACTGGGGCAGGAGATAGCTGAGCGGGCTAGGGCGGCAGACTCTCTGACTGATCTGCGTAGACGCAGATGGATAGGCAGGGGCGCTACGCGTGCCTTCTTCCTTTTATTATAGCCCAGGATGGCACACTGGAAGACGGTCCACCTGATGGTAAGTAGAAGCCGCCGCCTAGGACAGCAACTTAAAGGCAGCAGACGCGGCACCAACCTTTTAAGGACCTGTAAACATGCCCTTTGAAGAACCCCATGTTGTAGTGCTTAAACTTAGCTGAAACCAGGGGGACGGGTCAGTGTGCCGGTCACCCATTGCACGATTTCAGCGGTCTGGGAAACGGCCAGGGTACCAGGCCGTCTCTTCTTGGCGCACGAGGTCCAGCACGAGCAGAATTTTGCCTTCTTCTTTATGTACTACCACCATGAGAGATACGACAATACATTTTATACTAACAGAACTAGCACTTATTCCTATGTCAATGGAGTTAATTTAGTTAATCATAATTAAATTAACCGAGGAAATGTTGTGAGGAAATCTGCTGTATTGACTAGTTGTGGGTACTAACATCGCAACATCGAAAATGTAATAATGTTCTCATAGTAATCGTATCAAAGATTGGTTGCCGTCATAGTAGAAAGATGGATAGTAGGTTATCTTCATAGAAACGCACCGCGCGTGGCTTGTATGTGTGCGCGATGCGTATCTATGTGTCGCGCACGCACACTCAAACATCACATGCATTGTTTCGCACTGATAACCGGGTCTATATTTTGTTTGAGTGTGCGTGCGCGACGCATAGATACGCATGGCGCACACATACAAGACGCGCGCGGTGCGTTTCTATGAAGATAACCTACTACCCATCTTTCTACTATGTTGCCGTTTTCGTTGTATTGTCGTACTACACGCGTCAGTAAAAAGTATTTATTTCCGTCACTTTCTGTCAGCTGTGATGACCCCCCCCCCCTTCACCAACAATACATAGCTATACATATACATAGACGCTCATAGCTGTAATCCTCTCTCTCCATGCTTAGCTGGGTAGGTAAAAAGTCGATCCTGATTGTTGTCATCTAGGCAGCAGTCGTTAAGCCTTGTCAGAGGCTTCGGGCGGCTTGAACAACTCTGACAACAGGTTGGTCACTAACCATACGATAAGAAGAAGACCACCAATATTTCTAATATCATTATTATTATGTAACTTCATGACTTTTATCCCCATTCAGGAGTAGTCAGAGGCTTGAGTGGCCATACACCACCACATTGTGGAGGTATTAACCAAATCAAATTCCACGTTTCACCAGATAGTCAGAATCCAACGTGACAGGTTGTGAACCTTGTCGACGTGTATACAGGAACTGACTATTACCTAATCCCGAGGGATATGTAGGTTTCCTCGCGATGTTTTCCCTCACCGTGAGCGAACTGTAAATTATGCAAAATTCATCCATTGGTGCATGCCCCACCGGGGATCGAACCTGGGATCTTCAGATTGCTAGCCCAACCTGTTCACCCCTAGGCTACAGTCTCTTCTAATATCGTATCACTAAAAAAATCTTACCATCTATGTATCAGATAAACATCACTCATTGTGGGTACCGCACAATGGATGGAAACTTAGAATACAGACCGAGCGAATGACAAAAAGATCTTATGTAATCCAATATTAGCTTTGCATATAGGATCTAAAGATTTTGACCCTTTAATGGAGCCGTTATAAACCCCTATAAATACAAAACCGCAAATAAAACTTACAAGCCTCAAAGCATGTAAATTCAGCTGTAAATAAAGACGCAGTGGGCTGCTAGCCAGGAATGCTGCGAGCGCATGTTTAATAAATCAGTAATTCCATTGATGTATTATTTTAGCAGATATGGTACCATCTAACATATCACAAAACTTGTGCTCAGCGCACTACAACATGCAGATAAATTCACACATATGTTATCTCACTCGCAATTCGACATACATTACAAGTAGGTACATATTTATTATATACTGTCATAAGTAAGTATAGCTCAGTGTTTTGTATCTACTGCATGTTTTTTTATTGCTTTTTGGGTAAATAGACAATGGTTCAACAGAGTATGAGGAGGATTTGGCTGAAAATCAGCGCTTGAGGAGATTCCGTTCCTCTCCAGCACATGCTGAGCCAAATGTCTTTCGGCACAGCTCACACTGACATGTAGCTCGTTGTATACTTCTCTATATTATGTCTTTCTCTTCAGCGTTTGTATGTGCTGTACCTATTTCTGTGCTGTGCCGAATAAATGTTTTTGATTTGATTTGATTTTGACATTATTTTCCGAGAGCGATTGAGTCGTACTGTGTCTATGGATTTCGTTTAATAGGACAATCTATTTTGGAGAGTCACATGTCTCTCTCTTAGTAATGTCTTTGGTATTTTCCTTGTTTTCCCGGCGGCCAGACGGTGAGCTGCCTCGAGGTTGACCCTATAAAGATATTCATGTAACATGTGTTTCTGTTCAACACTGTGTTTTGTATGGCAGCAACTGTATGGTCCAAAACTAAGCAACACTTGTACGTTCGGCTGTCCGTCTTATGGAAAATTTACAGAATAACTGAGATTTATTTACTATAGATGTCTGACAAAGACAGCTCAGCTTAAGCTGGAGATGTTCCCTGGGAGGTGCAGCCCACTGTGGGTACTATACTGTTCTGTTCCTACTATGGGTACTATATTATGATCACCTGTCAGTATCAAGTGTATCAAGGTTTAAACAATAAAAGCTGAGCTCTCCATATTATTGACACCCGTAATTAAAATAGCTCAGCTTATATTGGTAAATTTACCCTAGATTTAGAATGGACACGGAGTGTGGGAGGTGTGTATATGTGTGTGTAAAGAGCGCCAACCCCAAAATATCCTCCATTTGCGTTGTAAAACCGCCAAAAAGAAGTGTTTATGGAAGATGGCGCTCTGCTCTAAAAATATTATTTAACGAGTTTAACTATACTTACTATTTGAAAGATAAACTAAAGCCACGAACGCTAGTGACCTCTCGCGTATGAAGCGTTTACAATAGAGCTCACACTGTATGCACTCCAGTCTCGGCTGCAGTGTGCTTCTAAAAGGTCCTTCACACACCTCATTTACACGTTGAGTTTTGCCGTTAAACTGACGTTATGGTATGCTAAAACTAACGAGTGTGCATGTACTTAAACGTAGCGGTCTAGTATTTCTCTTATGTAGAGTTTGTCTAAAAAGATAAGCGACAGTACGAAACAAAAGGACACGATAGAGTTATGCGAAAAACAGACAAATGATAATGCACCGTATTTTTCGTATAGCTATGTCTCTCTATATTTATTGCGCTCCAGAAATATCACCTAGTTGTCTTATTTTTAGACAGTCTATCACTGCGATTCCAGGCAGGAGCAAATTTCGATTTTCCCTGGTCTGTGTGTCTCTGGGGTTACCCACAGTCTATTTTACGGTACCCATATCATAGGCGTTGCTTAGTGTGGGACCATAGAGGTCTGGCGACACAATTTTTGTGATTTTAGGTATTATAATACTTTTACCCAAAAAAGTTTTTATGTTGTCATTATTTCGCAAACCTTCTTCGAGCAAAGTGGAATTTGTCGTATTGCAAGAAACGCATGATATATAATGTATTATAATCGAGTATGACCACAATTATATTTCTGTTATCTGACCGTTGCCATGGAAACGAAACAAACTGGTATGTTTATGGTTCGTAAAAAAATCTTATTGACGGTTAAAACGAGTTGGTGTTGCCGTTGCCATCAACAACACACTCATTAGAGACCGCGGCAGTAATGTACTATTATTGGTTTTATTTTGAGGTAGAACTTTATCATAAAGAAATTGCTATCTCTATCTAGACAGCCCACTAACATGCGTCACCCTTCATGAGCATTTCATATTGAAATACAAAACACCCCCAGAATTCCTCAACCAGGTAGCGATTCCACAAATGCGTTATTGCCCCTCCTCGTTACATGAAATCCGACTAAATTGTATTACCAACGTCATACGTCGCGTTGCCCGTATTATTCTGCCGAACAATACAATCTCGGTAAAATTACAGTGGGGCACGCAAAGTGGTACAAAATATATGAAACGTCGGCCCGCGACAATCCAAAGTATTCGCAAGTTCACGAGAGATAAAGCTATCTGCTGTGACCCACTTTCCGCTGTAGGGTTGTACTCTTTGTTCAAATGGTTTTAAGATGTATGACTAGGCTCTGTATCAGTTTAGGAACGGATTTATTGAGGATAAAATAATTTACACATCACTAACAAGCGTAACAAGCACAATTGTCTTTTGGATTTTCGCCTTGGACACTATTTTCTTTGTTGTAACGCTTGAAAGTCATGATCGTCATGCAAAGTTCTCAAACAGTTGTTTCCACAGATATGTAGCATGTACTTAAACCCCGACGTCTGTCTCCATTAGAACACTCATAAATGGTGTGATTGCGTAACACTTGGATAAGCTGGTTGGTAAATTTATGACAACTTATTACTAAGGTTATATAATTCGATCATTAAAGAATTGTTTAGGTGTAGCAACCCTATTGGTACTTACTGGATTTGTATTGTCTTATTAAAAAAATGTCAGCCATTACCTATTTTAAATTTATCATTGTTTGTTTATTCCAGATAGATATAAAATGTTCGCTTTTATTTAAGAGCAAATAAATCGGGCCACCCCAGATTCTTGTACTTCGTTCGTTTAAAAGAAACTTCACAGGTAGAGACCTAACTCAATACAGTCTCCGAACTAAACTAAACTATCTCAAATAAAACGGCTAGATAATATTATCTCTACAAATATCCCAACTTAATCTTGGACCCCAGGGATGCTCCGTCATCCCTTAACTAAGAGCTAAGACCTGCTGTCCGAGGCCATTGACCTAGGGTCGTTGGACTTGTTATCTTTAATCTATTATCAAAGGAGGTTTACTGTCGAGTTTATACAGTTGGAGGGACTTACCTTAATTGATGATGTAAATTATATTGAACTAAATAAATAAAAACAAATGATTTTCCGCTTTGTGGATGTACCTACTAATAGGTGTAGTTCCTGTTGCCTATGTTGCTGAGCTGACATCTTTTGTAACTTTTTATGACATCCGAAGGAAGACTTAGGCTGGGGCTGCACTGGTAAGGATATTGTATTGTATAGAAATCGCCGTCGCGTCGCAATTGCCTTACCGGTGCGGCCACAGCCTAGAAGTGGTGTAAATGTAACCGGGCACAATACGGATTGATCTAATATTTTTCTTTTCAATTCGAATTTAGAATGTAGCATCAAATGAAGGAAGGAATGAAGCCGCCGCCGCGCCATGCGTAAAAACGTCACGCAGCGTATTTGTGAATAACATTCATATTCATTACGGAGCGAATGAAAAGGGAAGCGTCACTTGCACACACACACCCCTATATCGTTTATATGGAGGGTCTATTAACGAAACACACGATATATTCTTAAGAAAGAATAGAGTTTCAATATCGTACCTAGCACAAGAGAAGATATTATGACATAGTATTTTAAAGCGACTGAAATTGCCAACAGAATATCTTAGGCCGCACAGTTATTTTTTTTGCCCCAAACAGTGACAATCTTTATCTTAAATGGTGCGTCCATATGCTTCGCATGCCTCGCCCGAGGACTCATGTAATGACATTAGGTCCATGCGTTCCGACCATGGACCAATTACTAAGGGGACTGGCCCTAAGCAACTTGGCCGAGTGGTCGGCCTAGTACTAACATCGTAATAAAACGAAGCGAGTAGTTCAACTATTTACCGGTAGATAGAAAAATGAAAAAACAATGTTCACGTTTTTTTTTCATACATGTATCTAATAAGGACACCTCTTTCTTAAGTCTTTACTCTGTGGTTCCGACGTCAAAACTAAGTGCTTAAAAATATTTTTGTGGAATAAAATACTTAAATAAAGCCGCTACAAATATAATTGATTGAAAGGTAGATTATCCGAGAACCGATATTCGGTATTCGAATAAATATTGAACTAAAATGTCGAGAATCACCCATCAGGTACGATTCAACGAAATGGTCGTCAGATATTCGCGAGCATTCCTCACTAATTGCTTTGAGCCCCTCAATATGCTATGGCACGCAAAAGAGACAAATTCATCAAAAGTAATAATCGATGTGAATAAAGAAAGATCGATTTCTGAATGGACCCACACCTTGCAATTCCTTATACATGAAAAGTTTTAAGTTTAAACATTTTTTTCAGAATATTGTGGCTAGCGAGAGTCAAATTCTTAGGCCGACATCGCACCGGTAAAGCAAATGCGATGCAACAGCGATTTCTACACACATTTTCGTTCATGTGAAACAGCAGTAGCTGTTACCCCCAAATTTATAGAACGTTACAATGGACTTACAATGGTATTACAAATCACTTTTGTTCCTAGAAATGCTTTGTAAAACCATTGTAAACTAACTAAATTTGACAAAGAGAGTGTATGTGGGTGTTTAAAATTTATTCCTGTGAACGATTCCATCTGAATAATTTAGGAACCCCTGTTCCCTTTAAGTTAAAATACGGAAGTTTGAATGTTACAATTCCAGGATATGCCCATTTTACCGCTATTTTCCATACCAATAAAGTTTGTTTTAATCAAAATGTCCCAGATCTGTCTTCCACTGTTTATCGGGATTCTGTCTGGCACAATCGATAAGAAGTTTGTACGATATAAAAAGAAAATACGAAAGCCATCTTAGGTAAATGGATGTTTATGAAAAACCTGTTATCCTCTACGTGTACTTTATCTGTTTTGGCAATTTTCCTGCCACGGTATTGTCGAAAAGGTGTTCATCTCGCCATTTCTTCTTCGACCTTAGCGGCCACTATCGGACAGTCCTTCACTATTCATCTGTGGCTATGCAATTACGTCACAGCATGTAGCATAGAGGCATGTAGGTAACCTGTACCTATAAACGGTACGGTGCAACTCTCATTGCGTACCAGCCCCCTAGACAAGTGGCATGAACGCTAATCGAATAGAATAGAATAGACTTTACAATGTATGGAAATGACAAACGTCGCTTTGTAGATCAACAACAAGTTGCTATGTAGATCACGTGACTTATATCATTTCCATACATGAAGCGTAGCGATTTCAAGGAACGCTTGTAGACGTCAGCCACTTGTCTAGCCCTTCTGCCCCCCTAGACAAATGGCATGAACGCTAATCGAATAGAATAGACTTTACAATGTATGGAAATGACATTACAAGTCGCTATGTAGATCACGTGACTTATGTCATTTCCATACATGAAGCGTAGCGATTTGAAGGAACGCTTGTAGACGTTAGCCACTTGTCTAGAGGGGCAGGGCGTATGCTCTGGCGGCAGGACCTACCGTAGGTGGTCCCTGACGCCTCGTAAGGGGTTGCCAGGTTTAGTGTACCTCTTTTTGTAACCCTCCGGGTTGGTAGGAGTGGCCACGATAATAAATCTAATAGAAAGATTTGGGTCCTGTGTCTATCGCAAAATATCTCAAAACGTAACTCTATTTAAACTAATACAACCCTTAAACAGTCACTGAGACGCCAAGAGAAACTGAGTGTCCTCGCAATGTGACATTTATCGTAGCGTGACATATTTTCTTTATTTGTCACTTCGAATTGGGTCGCCCCATGGGACGCTCCCAGCTCGCGACTTATATCGGACTAATGTTATTTATTAAGTCTATCTTAGGTTCTCGTATATATTTAATAATATCGTCTTAGGTCTAAGTCAATAATGGGATAAATGATAAAGGAATTGTATTTCTATTTGAAGCCGATGGTGTAAGTATATTTTTAATTAATTAATAAATATTTAGTGAATAATTATATTTTTACAATGAAAATCTGGATCGCAATAATGTGTTAAGTTTGTAGAAATTGACGTAAATTGAATATTAAAGTATTTTAATTAGAAAATAATGTTAATAAAATTGTGCCTGCATGGAAAATAACCCGGAGTAACTCGATAAAGTCGGCTTAATACACACACACACACACACACTGTACACTGTTTTTGTTTCTTTTTTTGTTTGACATTGTTGTTTATGTTTTTGACTAGTGTACAATAAAGTGTTATCTATCTATCTATCTATCTTAATGATTTTTCAGTCACACATACTGCGTTAAGTTTCGCCCATAGACATTAACATTCCTTCGCCCAACTTCTCTAAGCAGCACAAGAGATATTTGAACAAGCCGACAAAATTTTGACAGCTACACGGTCAATTACCGTGACCGTGGGGTCCCCGTGACCCCACAGCACGTATCGGGTTCACGATTTTTGTCCGCAATTCATTTTAGGAGAGCAACTCGCGATAAGTGCCCTGAGACGTGACCAGAGTGAGTGATCACCGTTTACCTTTCGCCTGTGAACATTGAGACCTATTCTGTTTTTGAAATATGAATGTTCTATAATTGTTGTTCTATGAATATTTTGATTTATTCCCCTTTCACCCGGATGGAACATAATAAAGATTGTACAACCTACGACAATTTCCCGTTTCATCCGAAGATTAGGACTATGTCCCTTTCATCCGCGTGTGAAAAATCTTTAATTATAAACAAAGTAGGAGGGTTGACAAATAAAACAATATTTAAATTATATTTTTTTGTAAATACAGGTCGTGTAGTCAAAAGAAGTAATCACAGTTTAAATAACTCTTGAAAAATCTAGATTAGATGGTGGTAGATCAAAGCTGTAGCTAAAATACTGCAGCTCATTTACGGGCTGGATCGACGGGCCTGTTTCAGAATCGTCAGATAACTTTTATCCACTAAATAAATATGGCGTTTTGGCAGGTTTTAAATATAATATTTGTCAAAATACCATATTTATTTGAAACAATATACGAAAACATGTCATATTTATTGATATTTGACCAAAGTTAGCTGAAGATTCTGAAACAGGCTCTAAAAGGTATAAAAAGTCGCGGTTGAGACTATTGTATTACCGACTCTACCTTAACGTCTCTACAAATAAACATTTTCCATTGCGATGTAATTTTTCAAGCTTAAGCTATCGGCTCCCCAAGATTGCTGTGATCTTTGAAGTCTGGAAGAGGGTTCTGATTTACTGGTCCCAAGGGCGGGATGGGAACACGGCGCCGAGATAAGTAATAACAACCTCTATCATATTTTTATACGTACTTTTTGTAGAGTTTACAGTAAAAACGATGATTTATGTATTGTGCTGGTGTTTCATGGTCGATGTACCGGTTTGTTTGG
The DNA here is from genome assembly GCA_947859195.1 of Drymonia ruficornis. Taxonomy (NCBI): domain Eukaryota; kingdom Metazoa; phylum Arthropoda; class Insecta; order Lepidoptera; family Notodontidae; genus Drymonia; species Drymonia ruficornis. The sequence goes on along the minus strand of OX401910.1, from coordinate 3,510,458 downwards.
GATTTCGAGAGTTGTGAAACTTCGTGTAGGGACCATGTTGGAAATACATCATTTCCACGTACAATTACCTATAGTACGCCACGATAGAGCCATGTAGAGTATCTGCGAAGATGTTATTTTGAATGATTTGCGTCGCTATCATTGATGTATTATTATGATTGAGTAAGGGCCTCCGCAGACTAGCTACTTTTAGCATCGGCGATCGGCGATTTTGTGACGTATGGATGCTGCGTCGCGTTTCTTCGAGCGCGAACGAGCGAGATGCAGCATCAAAATCGCCGATCGCCGATGCTAAAAGTAGCTAGTCTGCGGAGGCCCTAAGTCGTTATCAATTTTTTATAGAACTGCCCCCCTAGACAAGTCGCATGGACGCTAATCGAATAGAATAGAATAGACTTCACAATGTATGGAAATGACATTACAAGTCGCTATGTAGATCAAGTGACTTATCTCATTTCCATACATGAAGCGTAGCGATTTGAAGGAACGCTTCTAGACGTTAGCCACTTGTCTAGAGGAGCTGAGGTGGCAAACAAGCTTACGGCCCGCCTGATGTTAAGCAGTTGCCGTAGCCTATAGATGCTTGCAATACCAAAGGCATTGCTCGCACTTTGCTGACCTGAAGGGGGGTTCGGCAGAAGAATTCACGAAGATAAAATAAAAGACTAGTGGTTCGCAATGGACAATTATTATGTGACTTGGAGCCCTGTAGTTTATAATTGGACTCCAAGCTTTAAGGGTACGAACCGACGAGTACATAAAACCTTCATTCCCTCATAATGTAGCCTTCGCTCGAAGAAAAACCTCAAGGGAATGGATGAATTAAATGTACACCCACCCGCGGCTCCTCTCGGACTTATATTGGGGCCATAAATATGAGACCGGGAGTTAGCGGGGCGGGAAGCGGGGCGGGAGGCCAGAATAAATATTTTAGCGAATGTGTAATCGTTTCTGGTTTGTGAGGAAGTATGGTTGTGAGGTGTGTGGGGTCTCAGATTCGGGGATCAAGTTTTAGGTCATTTGGTGGATCAAGTTTTAGGTCATGGTCATTCAAAAACAAACCTACAGAAAGGCTAGCCAAGCGGCATGAACGCTAATCGAATGGAATAGAATAAACTTCACAATGTATGGAAATGTCAAACGTCGCTATGTAAATTAACAACAAGTCGCTATGTAGATCACGTGACTTATGTCATTTCCATAGATGAAGCGTAGCGATTTGAAGGAACGCTTGTAGACGTCAGCCACTTGTCTAGCCCTTCAGATTTTATTATAAATTAGTGATCTTTTGAGATAAGGTTTTTGAATCAAACCATACAGAAAGAAAGATAGATACTGTTTTCTTTTAACCAAATATTTTCAAGATTCTCCATCATCATCATTTCAGCTATTAAAAGTATGAAACAAGAAAATATTCTCATCTAGAGGATAGCCGTGCTCCGTGTTCATATGCCATTTCTATCACGGCTATCCTCTAGATGAGAATATTTTCTTGTTTCATACTTTTAAGAGCGCGATTTTTCAGTAGTCGGGTTTTAGTTTTTAAACTTACTTTTTATTTAATTATTTTGGAGTTATAGGTAACAATATATATATTTTTAAAATGTGCTCATTAAGCTCTTTCATTTGATACCCCACACGGTTTTATCAAAAAATGTTTTTTTTTTAGTTCATGACATTATGTCCTCTAGAGGGCGCCATATGCAATTTTATGTGATTTCACATAGCCTATAACCAGCGCGCCATTAAGCCGCTTCTAACGATACCTCATTTGTCAAATTACGACAAGTAGTTTGGAAGTTAGGTGGGAACAGATGCACATACATACATACATACATACATACATACATACATACATACATAGATACATACCTACATACATACATACATACATACATACCGGTCAAAATCAAAACCCTCCGCCGTAGTCGGGTAAAAAGACGTTCACTGTTGGACATAGGCCCCCAAGTGAACTTGATTTTAATGTGTATCAGTATTTTTATAGCCTGTCCAACTTTTGGACAAAGGCCTCTCTTTCTCTGTTCTTCGCCATTTGTGGTAAATGTGGCAACAATTAAACATAAATTCAGTAAAGGTTTAAAAAAACACCTGGCACTAGTTAGGCACTGAAATAATCACTCTTTACTGCAGTTTAGTAATATAAACAAAAATTGCCCACTAACGTAAATAAAAACAAAAAACAAAATGTTACGTCACGACTTTTATCCCCATTCGGGGGTATTCAGAAGCTTGAGTGGCCATACACCACCACATTGTGGAGGTATTAAGCCAACTCAAAGCCCACGTTTCACCGGATAGTCAGAAACCAACGTGACAGGTGGTGAACCTTGTCGCCGTGTATACAGAAACTGACTATTACCTAATCCCGAGGGATAGGTAGGTTTCCTCACGATGTTTTCCCTCACCGTCAGCGAACTGTAAACTATGCACATAGATGAAAATTCATCCATTGGTGCATGCCCCACCGGGGATCGAACCTGGGACCTTCTGATTGCTAGTCCAACCTGTTCACCCCTAGGCTACAGTCGCTCAACGTAACGTAAATAAGTTTATAAAATCGCCGATCTCGTGGCCCACATTGTTACAACCGTCATTATGTTTACGCACAATTTAAAACCGAGCGCCAGTAATGAATATCTCTGTTGAGATAAATGGATTCTGTACCAATAGAACGGTCACAGGCGCTACTAACACATTTATACAGCTTTTATATGACTTCACTTGCTATAATCGGTTTTAATATTGTAGTTATATAGGCTGGCCCGAAAGGGGTAGTACCACCCTCTCACAGAAAATCGGCATAAAGTAGCTATTACATATGCGTTTTTTTTTTTTTTTTTTTATAGGACTGCGGTGGCAAAAAACCGTACGGCCCGCCTGATGTTAAGCAGTTACCGTAGCCTACGCCGTCAGCGTCGTTTGACTCTGTACCACGCCTTTTCAGGTCAGCAACGTGCGTGCGATGCCTTTGGTGTTGCAAACTACTGCTACTGTACCTTCGTGGACGTGTGAAGTCTTTCCTTTGCACTACAACATGGGGTTCGTCAAAGGGCATGTTTACATAACCCTAAAAGGTCGGCGTTGCGTCTGCTCCCCTTAAATCGCAGATGTCCTGGGCGGCGACTTCCGCATCAGGTGCACTGTCTGCCAGAGTGCCAACCTTGGCTATAAAAAAAATAACGATTACTGTCTTTTTACCCGACTACGGCGGAGGGTTATGATTTTGACCGGTATGTATGTATGTATGTATGTGCATCTGTTCCCACCTAACTTCCAAACTACTTGTCGTAATTTGCCAAATGAGGTATCGTTAGAAGCGGCTTAATGGCGCGCTGGTTATAGGCTATGTGACGTCACATAAAATTGCAGATAGCGCCCTCTAGAGGACATAATGTGATGAACTAAAAAAAAAACATTTTTTAATGAAACCGTGTGGGGTATCAAATGAAAGAGCTTGGTGAGCACATTTCAAAAATATATATATTGTTACCTATAACTCCAAAATAATTAAATAAAAAGTAAGTTTAAAAACTAAAACCCGACAACTGAATAATCGCGCTCTAAAAAGTATGAAACAAGAAAATATTCTCATCTAGAGGATAGCCGTGGTCCGTTTAGGCCCTTTAGGTCAAAGTGGCATATGACCACGGACCACGGCTATCCTCTATATGAGAATATTTTCTTGTTTCATACTTTTTAGAGCGCGATTTTTCAGTAGTCGGGTTTTAGTTTTTAAACTTATGTCGGAATCGTTTTATAAAACACGTCGATCAGAAAACTAAACGTATTGTTTGCCATATTGTAATAATCATAAATGGAGGTCAGACGCTCACATGTCAGAGGTTTCCACCCTCCAGTGCGTATACAATCCAAATATGATATCGAATCCATACTATTGCTTGCCAGACGTGATGGCCGACATATTTTGCGCTGAGTATAGACCGTTTGGTTATGATTTGTTATTCTAGAGCAAGACATTACAAATACAAAAATACAAATACAAATACAAATTGTTTATTGCATAATTGTGGTAATACAATTATTGTGGTCTTAAAAGTATAGGAACTACACAATTTACCTAAATAGGCATGCAATAGTATATTCTTAAAGTACTAAGTGAATATTAAATAAATAATAATTAGTTTTTTTTCCAAATTAAAGTACTCCTTTAAATCATAAAAACAATTATCAATAATGATTTTTTAAGAGATTTCCTGAAATGTGGCAAATCTAACTTCTTAATTATTACATTGCCAAGAAAGAGGGAGAGATTCGAATGTCCGAAATAGTTTGTCCCACTAAACGGAGTCCATGGACACAGTACGACTCAGTTATTCGCGGACAATTATGTTGAAAACATGTCGATATTGCAAATACGGCGCTTCTGTTAAAGCTATACCATAACCAAATAAAAAACTCACAGCTACCAATATAATAAAATGGCATGTATTTTTGTTTTTAATTGCCGTAGCTCTACCATAAATTTTGCGCTAGTCGCTAGCGTCTGCGTTAAATATTTTTACACTAAATGGTATATTAGGGCCACCGCAGACTTGCTACTTTTAGCATCGGCGATCGGCGATTTTGATGCTGCTTCTCGCTTGTTCGCGCTCGAAGAAACGCGACGCAGCATCGATACTTCACAAAATCGCCGGTCGCCGATGCTAAAAGTAGCAAGTCTTCGGAGTCCCTTACTCCTATTGGCTACCCGTGGAACTAAAAACTTGTGAAATATTTAACGTGGCTACTGGCGACTCTAGTGAATGTATAAACTCATGGTAGAGTATGAGTACTCAGACTGTGATAGATTGTGGATACAGAAAAATAGATATGTAAACTAACAATAATATGAAGTGAAAACCCTCGAATGTATTTTCAAAACACTTGTCTATCTATATTTATCAAGCAGCTCAGATATATGAGCTATCTAATAAAAAAACTGCGTTGAAATCGGTATATCGGTTAGATTGCTAAGATACCACAAACACACAGACATGGGATCGAACGACTCCTTTGGGTTTAAAAATGGAATTACCTACTTAATTTCTATGTTGACTGCTAACATAAATGAAAAGCGCTTAAATAAATGATAACCAGAATATTAGTTGCCAAGAATAGCCACAGCTTAGATTAAGCGTTATTCCAAGCTAATAATGGTACAAAATTAACTATAGCTTTTGTCTCGAGAGCCTAATTTATGGTCTAGCAATATAGCCTCTCTATATTAGGGTGGTTATACACGCCCACGTTTTATTTGCTTTATGAATTTTTTATCTGTATGTGCGGGCAGGTTTGTACGCCGCCTACGCTTGGTCAAACAATATGGAACTGGGTAGACGTGCAACTTTCGATTGATAGATTTTGGCTTCAGAAAATAAAAGTACAAACGTACGTGTTTACAAAACAAAAAATACGAAGATGTTTTATCAATAAAAATAAACTATTTAAGTAGGTTATACATAACTAGTTCAAACATTTGCAAATGAAATTACTTTACTGGCAACAGTGGGGGGAGTGTGTGGCGGGCCAAAACCCATAAAAAAACATGATAATACTTTTGAAAATATTATGTTAAGCTATTTGGAAACCGATAGTTTTTTTTTTACAAAATGTTATTATTTTAGTAGTAGGGTTTTCCATTAGATTTTTGTGTTTATTGCGATATTTATTATGTGGCCATAAAATGTACTGCCCAATAATCACCACCTTATTTCCACCTATTTGTTGCCAGTCTACTCGGGCTTTGTGAACATATACTAACATTATTATAATGTGATTAATTACAGGGTACACGTGTGGGAGTTTAAAGGAAAAATTCTCTTCATCATTTGATATCATGAAAATTAATAATAAATCCAAAAAGTAGGGTTTCAGGTCGGTTCATCTATCACTCGTGAATGGTTCAATTGATTTTCATTATATTTATGATTACAGGCATTATTGCATTGTGTAACATTATATGAATGTTTTTTTTTAAGTCAAACCAATATTTGAATGATAACTTAATAACAATAAAAATGTTTTTTTTTTTTAACCTATGCTGTCCCACTGCTGGGCAAAGGTCTCCCCCAATACACTCCACAGGTCTCTGAGGCCACTTCCATCCATCCCTCCAGATAATAGTCGAGGTCATCACGCCATCTTTTTCTGGGTCGACCACGACGGCGACGTCCGTTATCCGGTATCCATCCTGTGCATTTTTTGGCCCATCTGGTTTCATCCATACGGCACAGGTGGCCCGCCCAACCCCACTTCAGTAAAGCAGCTTTCTTACCCACGTCTGTAATACGAGTCATGGAACGCAGTAAAAATGATGCTCAAAAATAATTTTAAATTTACGTTGGAATGACAATAGATTTATAAAAACATGTCCTTTCTTTAGAAAATAAGCTAATTGTGTCTTTTATGAAACAAAATCATGTTCAATCTAAAATTACTTAGATTTTAAATTATAAAGGTCGTCTGTGTTCATTCAAATTCAAATTACCTAATGGGCACATTTTAGATGAGACTTGTTTAAATTATTTACTCATATGAATCACAGGTAATGCTTAAATTAATAGAGTAACATTGAATTATTACTGTACACCTTTTGTATACAGTTTCAATTAAAATTTTACCCAATTACTTATATGAAATATTGCTATTATTTATGAATAAAGAATCATAAATTTAACTAAGTTTTAATTTTAATACACGTTAAGTCTTTTCTTAGTAGGACAAAAAAATCGTAGTAGTTCAAGCTAATTAAAAAAATCAAAGTTCGTTAGAGCAGACCGGTCTAGGGGAGAAGCTTTAATTAATAGCCTCCTCACTTGCATCTTTTGTGTCAAAGAGTTCAATATTTTAAGGTGAGGACCACTATTCTTGGCAACAGACGGTAAATTTGTTAATTTAAATAAATATCACCAGCCAAATGCCAATGTCCAATAGTGCCATATCCAATACGTCTTTTGGCTGAAATGATGATGATGATGATGATGAAATGCCGATTTGTGTAAACTAAACAAAATGCAATATCGCTTAGAGTGCGTCTATATGAGTAAAGCGGCGCGCCCGCCCGAGCAATCGCTTTTGAAGTCCACGTAGAAATAACGTCATATCTGATTGCTCTCGCGCGGGTGCTCGGAGTTTGTAGACGCGGTCATTGTCTAAAGAAATTACAATTTTAAATTAGGTATAAATTTATTATAAAGATTTTCTAATTTCGAATATAGGACAACTAGCACAATGTGAAGCAGAAAAAATCTCAAAAGAGACCTTTTTTGAGAATTTTTTTAGACCTAATTTGAGGACACAGAACTCAAAACGTAGGACGCAAAACGCACATTCTTAATAATCCTTACATAAACAAGACTAAACACATCGCGTGAAACCAACGTAACTAGTACCTACATAAACAAAATAGGTTGGTCACAAACGGCCACCAACTTAATGTTTCCAATTTGATCCCCTGCCAGATGTGTGTTACGGTATTATGTGCGACTGTATGTGGGTTATCTTGATGTGTCCCGTCTCTTGGCGTAAGATCAAAGTACATCGGTTGAGTTACGGACTTGTAATATTGAAGTTTGTTATACTGTGAAATGGTATTGCAACATTGGTTCTTTAACTATTTTATAATGTCTATTTTATTAGAATCTTATGGCGCATACAGCAAAAATGTATTAAGCCTTTAGATGCGACTTACCGCGCTTATTATGGCAACATGAATGCAAGGTAACTACCCGACTTCCAGTTAGTCACGCGCCACCCAGCTTCGCGGCTGCACGGCGGCACGCGCGCGCGCGTCAATAAAGCTAATAACGGTACAATGTATATTCATCTTTTTCTAACAACCAGCATGGCTTATATTCATTGACCTGTAGGTAGAGTTTTATAATGTGTTATTTTTGGAGCACCAATGTTCGTCTATTTCAGGTCTATAATATAAAACGTTATTGTTTACTCAGCCATGTTGCGGACATTTACATTGTATGAAATGATTTATCCAAAGCAATCGTTATAACTACATACTCCAATGGGGATAGACATGGAAACTAATGGACCCGGACATATTGTGTGTCACGATTATAACCAAATGGGTACCATGGATTGGAAAGAGTTGCCGCAGCAGGCCTAAGAAGCGATGGGCGACGACCTAGACGCCTTCAAGAAAGATGGGAAGGCAGTAGCAAAGGAACGAGAACGATGGAAAGCAGTGGGAGGGACCTTTGCTAAGCAGTGGGACGAATTAGTTTAACAAAAAAAAACATCACGAAACAGTTAATATAATTCCAAGATACAACGTAATCAGAAGAGCAATATTTTACCAAAGCAAAATACAATTTGTACTAACAAAAAAAGAAAATATTGAAGCTTTCAAATCAGCATACCATTAACTGTGGAGTTTACCCTCCTACTTAAAACAGTACGGCCTCTCAGACGGTTTTTCTTTGTTACACTAACTGTAATGAACGCTGCGACAAACACTGTACTCCCTATAATTAAAAGCGTTGTGTAATTCTAGTGGAGTAACTCAAGAGAGGTGTAGAATAACATTAATTAGGAGATTGTTTTTCGAAGAAAACGCCTATTGTTGCACTGATAATTTTATCAACAGTGTAAACCATGGACCAGTTACTAAGGGGACTGGCCCTAAGCAAGTCAGCCGAGTGGTCGGCCTGGTACTAACATCGACATAAAACGAAGCGAGTAGTTCAACTATTTACCGGTAAATAGTAAAATGAAAATGAAAAAACAATGACCACGTTTTGTTTCATACAAATATCCAATATATACCTCTTTCTTTAGTCTTTACTCTGTGGTGTAAACTCATCAAACTATTGAAAACTAATGAGACTTTTAGATTAAGCTGAAGATAGATAAAGTATGAATAAAGTCATGAGTTTGTTTGGTATTTCTACTCCCAAACAACTTCATCTTATAACAACTGAAACCAAGATTGAATAATATTGATCTAAGGGCCTCCGCAGACTAGCTACTTTTAGCATCGGCTACCGGCGATTTTGTGACGTATCGACGCTGCGTCGCGTTTCTTCGAGCGCGAACGAGCGAGACGCAGCATCAAAATCGCCGATCGCCGATGCTAAAAGTAGCTAGTCTGCGGAGGCCCTAAGGCATTATTCCCAGACTTGACATTTTTAAAACCGTATCTCCTGCGTGATAAGTTTTCCAGGAAAGAAAACTGAAATTATTCTTAGATATTTTCTTTTCGTCCGAAATCATCCTTAAATTTTCGAGAAAAATCACTTAGTACGGTATTACTTTTACAGGGAATCTTGTCAAGGTAAGCAATCAAATAAATCCGATCTACTTACGCAAAACCCAGCAATGTTTATTTGTTCAAGAAAGCCACGTAAGCCACGGAACCAACGCAAAACGCATCAATAATTAATTCAACTCAATTCCTTTCTTTAACTTTTTAAGTAATCCCCGAAAGCTTTTTAAGTAGAAAACAATACGGAGTGAGAAGTTTGGGCTTTCCCTTTTTCACTTTAGACGTATTTTTAAAAGAATTCTTGCTTTAGAACTACTAGGTTATACGAAAGGTAAGAAGTTATGCGTGTGGGAAATTAAGGCCGCGTTTCCATTGAAGCGGAGCGGGGCGGAGCGGGGCGGAGCGGACCATGAGCGGACCGGCCAATCACAGTGCTCGAAATCTCCACTCCGCATCAGTGGAAACAGCGGAGCGGAGCGGAGTTGAGCGGACTTTCGAATAAAACAAGTGAACACGCGGCCCCGAGCCGGACAGAACGGAGTGAGCAGGCTGTGGTGCCGAGTGGTGGGCACGAAGCGGGGCGGAGAGGAGCGGAGTGGAGAGGAGCGGAGCAGAGTTGAGCGGAGCTGAGCGGAGCTGAGCGGAGCTGAGCGGAGCTGAGCGGAGCTGAGCGGAGCTGAGCGGAGCTGAGTGGAGCTGAGCGGACTTTCGAATACAATATTAATCGAATCGAATAATATGAACACGCGGCCCCGCTCCACCCCGCTCCGCTCCGCCCCGTACCACCCCGCTCCGCTTCAATGGAAACATTGCCACTTCTCACTGCTATTCTCCGCTCCACTCCGCTCCACTCCGCTCCACTCCGCCCAGCACCGCTCCGCTCCGCCCCGCCCCACTCCGCCCCGCTCCACCCCGCTCCGCTTCAATGGAAACGCATTCTAAGCGCCTGAAAATGTTCGATTATTTTTCAGAACTGAATAATTTAAAGATACCATACTCCTCAATACTACTACGCTCATAGGTGTTCCTAGCCAGCTGCAATAACTGATCGGTCAACGATCGGGGGTAAAGCAACGATTGCCAAGGTCAGGCAGAGATGGGTGACCATTTAGTGGCATTTGAATCGAGCATCTCCGTGCTTCGGAGGGCACGTATAAAGTCTGTCCCGGTTGTTGACATCTAGGCACCAGTCGTTAAGCCATGTCAGAGGCCGATACCAGGTTGAACACTAACCGTACAATAAGAAGAGAATGCTACTAGATTTTTATAGTAGCAACTCTTACCACCTTACAACCCATTACGAGGCGTCAGGGTCCATTTGCGGTAGGTCCTTTTTTAATAGGACTGCGGTGGCCAAAAAGCGTACGGCCCGCGTGATGATAAGCAGTTACCGTAGCCTATAGATACTTGCAATACCAAAGGCATTGCTCGCACATTGCCGACCTGAAGGGGAGTGAAATGGAGGGAGGAGAGGGGGCCCCGGCTTTTGGCTCTCACTCATCGTACGAAACGCAGCTGTAATCGCTGCTTTACGCCGATCTTTTGTGAGAGGGTTGTACTACCCCGGTCGAGCCAGCCCGTATATGACCTGCAGTCAATTGGCTACAGCTTGGCTTTACCACCTTTTAAAAGCCTGCCTCCAGAGCATCCACCTGTCTGCTTTAGCTATGATGAAACCAAAGCTTAGGCCTGTATTAATAAATCTATCTCAAAGATCGATCTTAAGATGCTGGAATATCTGTCAAAAACAGCATCTCAAGTTCGATCTCAATCTTGATATCGGTTTATTAATACGGACCTTAGTCCCTAGCTAGTTTAGTAAGCAGTTACCTACGTTTGTTTGTTAGTTTGTATTTAGACTTGCAATTTCAATATTCAGTAGACTGCCATACAAGGGCAGTAACCTTCTAAAGGTGCACAACTTGAAAAGTAATTTGAAAGGTTTTACAACTATCAAATACTTTACATACAAGAGATATATTAGAAACCATTTTGCACTCTCAAAGATTTACACCCTCAACCGACTTGTCTGGGGTAGGCGTGAGCGTTATTTCACGTCACCGGTTACATTAACTAGTTACGAGCTAATTCACCGAATCACTGTTTACGCGACGAACGAGTAACTGGTGATTTTTGTAACAGGTTATTTAGCTGTAGCCCGAACTACATCATCTGGTGCGTTCCATTCACTGTTAATTTTGTTATTTTCGTCCACAAAAAGTGTTAAAAACGATGAATAATGATGACGAATAATGATCACTATCAGTAAAAGTTGGTTCGAGTGGAACGACATTTATGAACGAAAATAACGAAAATTACAAAATTAACAGTGAATGGAACGCACCAATAGGTATTACGTCACCGGTCACCCATAGACATCTAAAAGTAACAAATAACAATGTTTGTATTTTTGTATACAAGAAGCTAGTAGTGACGAAAACCATAGGGTTACAAAAATAACCAGTTACAAAAATCACCTATTAAATAACCGGTGACGCCTTTGACGTAACCGGTTACGTTACGTTTCGTGAAATTAATGTAACGACACACGTCTAGTCTGGGGTGCAAAACACAACATTTTAGTATTTCGTACCTGCCTCAAATATCGAAAACGTTTTCATTTTACGACTTAACTCGAAAAGAAAGAGTGTATGAACGGTTTATAAAGGGCTTGTGCTCTTAAGCCTGGGATTATTACACCCGAAGTCATTCCATTCGTTTTCCAATATTTCCAACTATTGAAAAGTTATTGTTACATTTTAAACCCCGCTTTTCAGGGGGTGTCTACTGAAATGAACGGTAGATTAATCTTTTAAAATGTTCACCAGGATTTGAACATGTCTAAGCAAGGTTGAATCAATTGCATGATACGATTAATGTATGACGGGATTTTGAGTTTAGTGCCAAGCTGAGAGTGATGTAATTGTTTTTATTTATGTATTGATAATTAGTTTTATTAACTGCAGCTCACATGCGGTCTGGCTCGACCAGGGTAATACCACCCTCTCACAGAAGATCGGCGTAAAGTAGCTATTACAGCTGCGTTTCGTACGATGAGTAAGAGAGCCGAAAGACCAACCCCCACCTCTTCCGCTCCCTCTGTCTCACTCCACTTCAGTATTGCAATTACTACGGTAACCGCTTGATATCAAGCGGGCATACAAAAGAGTTACCTAGTCATCGTTAATTTCGGCTGTTAGATTATCTTATTGTAATGGTTTTTTGGGTACGTTCGCAGATTTAAATTGTTAAGGTAACGAACTGGGATGTTTAACATTAGGTATGTAACTCCAATGTCGAAAAATATCCACGCGTGGGCTACTTTTTGTCCTAAAAGTCCACTAAGGCGACCGAAAAACTGAAAAATTCATAAAAATAAATATCAAAAAAATAAATAAAAAACACGACTGCCCTGCCAAAAGACGAACTAAAAAGTATTAAACAAGTGCAGTGTCATTGCAGTCGGGGGCCCGTTCAGTGGATCATATTTAATCTAAGAGGGCCCCCGACTGCAATGACACTGCACTTGTTTTATACTTTTTAGTTTGCATGTACACCCTACCTATGTTAAATTATGTCCATAAATTCTACAAGGCGACAAGGTTCACCACCTGTCACGTTGGGTTCTGACTATCTGGTGAAACGTGGGCTTTGAGTTGGTTAATACCTCCACAATGTGGTGGTGTATGGCCACTCAAGCCTCTGACTACCCCCGAATGGGGATAAAAGTCGTGACGTTACATTTTACATAAATTCTACAGATTTGGAATGTGCTAATCAAGGCCTTCAATTTGATATCCATATTGTACCTAATAGTGGAAGAAACATTTTTTTATTCATATTTCAAAATTAAGCCATAATGCCACCATATTGATTTAAAAAAAAAAATAGAACCAGTGTTACCCTATGTGATGTAAGGATTCTAACGATACCCCATACATCCAAATCCGTTCAGGCATTTATAAGTTATGGTGGAATAAAGAATCTCACATACATACAAACATACATACATGAACCCTAAACACATATACACTCCTTTTTTGGGCAGTCGTGTAAAAAGGCCTCAGCCAAAACACTACCAAACTTATTCTTATCAACATAATTGACACCGGAATACTCTTCGTTTTCCTCAACATGTAAATATAGTCAATGTTTAGTGCGCACCTTATTTATTTTGTTCGCGTCATTGACCCAATGGAGGCCGTGTTACGAGTAACATAGTTACACAGAGACCCTGAAGTCAAATTCTCGACGACTGGTTCGTGTCGCGAATCATAATGCTTTCCAAATTTTCTTTTGTCACAGTTCGCGAATTACAGTGACAGACGGTCTTACACGTTACGCAAAGTCGCTATGTGTCTGTCTATTTTGTAATTTAGTTCTTCTAAAGCTATGGTTTCCTCCGATAGCGGTGCCGTCATATAGCGGCCGTCACTAGAACGTTGGCTATGTAAACTAAATGGCGCGGTTTCCTAGAGAGCGGTATGGGATACCGTTGTTTACATAGCCAATGTTCTAGTGACGGCCGCTATAGGGTAAAAGCCGGATAGATGCCCCAGTTGGGTAGATGCCTCAGTTTTGAATACACTCTGTTAGAGATGTTTGCGGCGCTAACGCTCTTCTACAGTTCGAAGTGTCCCCCCCGCAGACCTCAGTGCCATGCAAACCTTAGGATTAGAGGCACGCGTTTTTTATTTGTGAGCAATAATCTTCCGCGACGAGAACTTGACGGGCGTCGAATTTATATTGGTGAGTAATTAATTGTGTTTTTTTTTCTGTTCGTGGTTTCAGTCAACTTTTTGTTTCTTTGCATGCATTAGACTTTAAATAATACTGTTTATTACGTTTTATTGTTGAATAGTTGTTATTTATTTTGCAAATAAAAAGGGCAAGTATCCGTATCGAAAAGGATAGATGCCCCATTTTCTTTTGCGGATAGATGCCCCTAGAGCAACTATAATTTTTTTAACGAATAAATACATTTTTTTTCTTTTCTTTTTTTCCATCTTATTTGACGATAAATTGTTTTAAATAAAATAAATACTTAACTGTTTCATGCTCTAGGTGATCAAAATGCCTCGCAAATATACACAAATATCAGCTGAACAGAAAACAGTTTAGCACTTTGCATTCGAAGCATGCATTCTCGCTACGAAAAGTTTGAAGGCTATTATTATTGTAGGTACTTTTATAGTTTAAAACTTTATACAATTGTATAATGTTGATTAGTATTTTGATTAGTACTTAATAAAGGATCCCAATAAATAATTAAAACTTAATACTATAATTGATATAAATTGGTATCTATCTAAAAAAAAAAACAAAGTGAGTCGTCTATCCCCGCACGAGGCAAGTATCCCCTGAAGCATTTTGACCGTTAGGCATCTATCCGCCACAGTAGGCAACTATCCCCTTTTTTAGAGGTCTAATAAAACAAGATTTACTCAAAACCAATATTAGTTATTAATACAAAAATAGGCTTTTATAAAAGATAAAGGACCAATGTATTCATATACACGTTACATTATTCTTAGTAAATAGATATTTCTTAAATATAGAGCTTTTCCGAAAAGTGGGGCAACTATCCGGCTTTTACCCTATGACGGCATCGCTACCGGAGGAAACCATAGCTTAAGCTACGTAATGGATTTTCATGCGATTTTCACTATCATAATTTCTTTCAGAAAGTTTAATGTAGTTATAATACATTCTAAATAAAATAATAATAGTAGAGAAAGCTGTGCGAAGCCGGGCGTCTAAAACGTTTTTGAAATATATAAATTTTCTAAAATTCGGGATTATACTCAAAGCGGGAAAATGAAACTACATATAAACTGAATGATCCTAAAAGCTGTAACGTAAAGACAACCTTATGGTGGTATATCAATCGCTTCACAATATGAGGCTCTAGGTAAACACTGCACGATGGATGTTAAGCGACCCTAACCAACACATCATCTCAAAACACGTTCTATTGTTTTACCGTCAGGATATGTATACCCAGCTGTATAATTTACGCGAAGCACAACAAGCCCTTCGGTGACCTTTGCTACGGCCTCCGAATAAATCATCCGCAGGGAAAATCTTCGTTTACGGGACAACCGGCCGACGTGCTCCTTGAATATTTCACGTCAGCCCGCCCGCGCCCTTTAATAAATCTTGACACCTTATAAAAATGTACTCTATATTACGTGCGCAGTGCAGTTGTGACGCAGAAATATTGGAATACTCTT
Source organism: Drymonia ruficornis (assembly GCA_947859195.1). Taxonomy (NCBI): domain Eukaryota; kingdom Metazoa; phylum Arthropoda; class Insecta; order Lepidoptera; family Notodontidae; genus Drymonia; species Drymonia ruficornis. The sequence goes on along the minus strand of OX401910.1, from coordinate 3,494,984 downwards.
CTTTATAAGCTTGGTTGTACAGTTAACATCAAAATTTGGTGTGTCAAATGCCCAAAAGAATAACATTTTTTTAAATAAGTCGAAGATACTATTAGAGATCAGTGGTTTTACTATGGACAATTGTTAAAAGACTCGAAGACCAGAAGGTTACTAAAGTATATACGAACCCAATACAAAATACTCTGCAATCGTATACTTTAGAGACCTTCTAGTCATGACACTATAAATCGTCATAATAGTATAACTATTATGACGTGTTACACAATGTAATTATTTTCGACATTTGATACAATAAGCCGCATTTGACGTTGACTGTACTATATTGAAACAATGTTCCATTCTGTTACCCAGTTAATTGGCTTTCCACGTAACTGAAGCTTTGAAGATGTTTTCCGTTTTCCAGAAAGGTACCTGAAATATGGGTTTAATAAATTATTAACGTCGCAGTGTTTACCTAATTTGGACTGAGTTCACCAGCGCATTAATGGATCGTTACAGCAGTAAACGGACTGTAATCATTTCCTTAAACAATCGGTTATTGCTCTAACGGTCCGTTAGTGTGTTAGTGAATAGAGTTTAGTAAGTCTCCCTCTATGAGGTTTGACTTGGCAAGAATTTAGGTCCAATTCCTGGATTACACGAAATGCTATTAGAACTTACAATTAAGTAAGCAGTGATGATTAATCAACATTTTTTTCACAAAATACACCAGAATTTAGGTTTACTTCTTCAATATGTCTGTACTGTGGCGAGTGTAGAAGTAGAGCCCTATCGATCGCCACGGATACGTATTTAGGAGCTCAACTAGGACTAAAGATCAATGGCCATAGGACTCAGAATAGACTCAAGGCGATGAGGCATTGAAATATATAGTTCGAAATTTATTTCTACGGGTTTTGAACCAGGCTGTTTCTCTCGGTCAGAAGGTAAAGTTCTATCGTAGAGTCGCCGGGAAAGAGCATGAATAATTACGTAATCTACATCTACACTATAATATTATAAGGAGAAAATATTTGTATTTTTGTAGGTTTTTAATTAGTAAACTCAAAAACTACTGGACCGATTTCAAAAATAGCATTCCAATGGTACCATTAGAATGCTACATTATCCCTGAGTAACATAGGCTATATTTTTTGGGATCCGGGATATCCGGGATACGGGATCCGGGATCCGGGATCAGAGATCCGATTTTTTTAAATTTAAATTCTGTGCGGACGAAGTCGCGGGGATAAGCTAGTGATGATATACAATGCGGACTGCTTCGCATACTTCGCATAGCGATGTTATGTAATAAAGCCTGTAACTCTCTCCCGAATTCCCGACTTTTACAACCAACAAACTTTGTAATCCATGAATTTATTGCGGACATTTTTAATACTTGTGCGTGTAAATGAATTCGTGAGCTTTGTAACAAAATATCGGCTTTACCAATAAGGCGGGTACACGACGCTACTCAAAGGAAACTGGTTGTGGTTAGTAACTGGTTAGCAACTTATCACACGGGACTCGATGTGCTGCTGCATTTGGTTTCGTAAAACTGTACTACGGTTAAAACACTTTTGCAAAACACCGCTTACCTACTTAAGTGTCTGTCTTTTGTATTTTTTCGAGCTTGGGGAGTTACTAACTGGTTGCGTTCCTTTTGAGGCGCACTTCAGATGAACAGCCGTGCGTGTTGGGGCTGAACTGGTAAGGCGATCTAGATGCGACAGCGACGCAATTGCAATGAAATCTTAATCAACAATCAGTTATCTTATTATGGCGGTGACCTAAGGGAAAATGAGTATAGATATCGCCATCGCGTCGCAATCGCATCGGTGCGGCCACTTCCCAAGATACAAGTTGCATGATTTGATAAGTGTTGAGTTTATATTTTTGTTTTTAATTTGCCCTGCCGATTTATGCGAGTGGGAACACTGAAAAATAAAACGATAATAGAACTGAATCAAAATTAAATCAAAAAACATTGAAAGGAAAATGCCCACCTTCCACTTAAACTTATCCTGAAATATAACCTACTTTTAAATGACTAAATAAACTTTTCTCCCGCTCAAGATTTACGGCTTTCTTCTAAAACTTTACTGCTCAACAAAAGGTAACATTTTACATTTTCGCGCTTCCCATTACACGGTCTACGTAGCTGCATAAAGAAAGAGACACAGCGACAAAACGAATGAAAAACAAACATCACGAGAGCACAACAAATGACAGAACCTTGTCCACTTTCAGTCTCAAAATAAGCCAGTAAAAAGTTCCCGCTGGGCACTTTTTAACTGAGGGAACGTTTTAAGGTAGGCACTCATCTATCAACCCCGCACCCGACCAACACCGCCTCGCCGCTCGGCGTCCACTCGTTGTCGACAGGTGGTCCGCGGGCGGACGCTGCTTTTACACCATAAACGTCACGTGATCAACCAGTGGACCGCGCGTGGTCAACGAGTGAATGCCGCGTGGTCAGCGCGTGGTCCACTTATTTCCGGTTCAGTTAGTGGACGCCGACCGACGAGGCGGTGCTGGTCGGGTGCCGAGTTGAAAGATGAATGCCAACCATATTCTCAAAATAAATGTTGTAATTTGAGTGTAAGTCTTGTATCGTGTAACTACTCCTTAATATTGCATATAGGCGAGGCGATGCAAGGCACACGTAGCCAGTTGCAATCACTGATCGGTAAACGATCGGAGGTTAAGCAACGTTTGGCAAGGTCAGTCAGAGATGGGTGACCAGTACTGAGCGTGTCCGTGCTTTGGGCACGTAAAAAGTCGGTCGCGGTTGTTGTCGCCTAGGCAGCAGTCGTTAAGTCTTGATAGAGGTCTTTGGGCGGCTTGGACAATTCTGACACCGTTGGTCACTAACCATATGATAAGAAGAAGAATATTGCATTGGTATTGCGGTTGAATTGTAATTGTAATTTCATTAAATAAAAGCAGTGATAGCCGGGCTTTTCCATTGCCTCGAGTCATTGCGAAACAGCCACGTCCAGATGTCGCACTTGCCTCACGAAGTTTGACTTGCCTCGCGCGAAGTAAACGCGCGCCCTGCCCTGCCTAACCTGAGCACTCACATTTGCCTCGCCTAGTTTGGGATATCATGAGACAGAACGATAATGTCAAACTGATTGCTCGGGTATTTATACCCTTCTCTGTCTAGAGAGTTGCCTCGGCATTTGCCTCGCGCGGCATGCGACTGAGGCAAACGTCGTGCTTCGCGAGGCATGTGGGTGAAGAGCCTCGCGCGGCATGTGCGACATCTGGACGTGGCTAACTACTGGTCTCTGATTACTCTGACTACTTTAAATTCTTGGCGTTCGGCATGTTGGCATGCTGACGGCATGTCTACCGATTTATAATGAAGAATTCACGAAGTTTTTTTTTATAGGACTGCGGTGGCAAAAAAGCTTACGGCCCGCCTGATGTTAAGCAGTTACCGTAGCCTATAGATGCTTACAATACCAAAGGCATTGCTCCCACATTACCAACCTGAAGGGGAGTGGGATGAATGGAGAGGGAGGGGGGGGGGTGGGCTTTCGGCTCTCTCACTCATCGTACGAAACAAAGCTGTAATAGCTGCTTTACGCCGATCTTCTGTGAGAGGTGGTACTACCCCGGTCGAGCCAGTTTGTTTATGAGCTGCAGTCAATTGGCCAATTGGCTCTACCACCTTGAGATAATACGCTACCACTAGTATGTAGAGACTAGTGTTATTTCAGTGCTTAAATGCTACCAGAGTCGACTCCCAGGTGGACCGTTTGTCCTTGTACCTTTCTACAGGGTTATTGGTAAAACAGTAACAACCTTGCAGGGGCGTATTACTGACATCAAAATCAACAACTTTTGTTCTATGACTTAATACAAAACAAAAAAATCACTTTTAAAATGTATGAAAAACATTATTTCTCATCTAGAGGAAAGCCATGGTACAGTCAGCAACATAAGTCGCTGTACATTCTTAATTTTTCAAATCAGTTATACTCTTTATTCTACAAACGTTGGTGAACATTTATAAAACCAAACATTAGCATCATGTCTACATTTTGTTTCGATAAAGAAAAATTATGGATTTGATGCAAAACATAAGTGTGCAAGCTATTTGAAAAACTGAGAATGTTCAGCGACTTACGTTGCTGACCGTACGTGGTTGCATTCCACTTTGCCCTAAAGTACCTAAACGTACCATGGCTATTCTCTAGATGAGCATATTTTCTTGTTTCATACATTTTAGAGTGTGATTTTTTTGTTAATATTTTTTTTTTGTTTTGTAAAAAGTCATAGAACAAAAGTTGTTTGTTTTTGATATCAGTAATACGCCTCTGCAAGGTTATTAGTGTTTTATCAATTACCCTGTATAAAACCGTTAACATCTTTCCTTAGATTAAATTAGAACTACAGACTAGTGTCTCACTCAAGCTAATTTATTTCTACAAAGTATAATAATATTTTTCTAACTGCAAAGTAACTCTAGGGAGGGGCAGACGCGTGCTTCCGACATGCTACGGCTGCAGACAACGGCGGCACCGCAGCACGCTACTTTCCGTTAGCTGCCAACAAACTACGCAGATATGTGGACAATGTAGGTGAAAGTTTAAAAGTGCTTACCTTTAGGGTGCGTTTCCACTGACGCGGAGCGGACCGTGAATTGACCAATCGCAGTGCTCGAAATCTCCACTCCGCGCTTGACCCATCACAACTGGCCAATCACAGTCCGCCGCGCCGCTCCGCTCCACTCCGCCCAGCTCCGCTTCAAGGGAAACCTTGTATACGCATCTTCATCCATATATTTTTTATGGGTCTAGGTGGCAGACAAGTGTACGGCCCGCCTGATGTTAAGCAGTTAGCGTAGCCTATAGATGCTTGCAATACCAAAGGCATTGCTCGCACGTTGCCGACCTGAAGGGGAGGGGAAGGGAGGGGGAGTCGGGCCAATTTATTGAGGCTAGTGTAGCTATTTGTAAATGTGGGAAGTTCTCATAATTTATACCTCTAGCCCAGTGGTGGGCAAACTTTTTTAATGGGGGGCCAGAAAGTTTAAGAAATTTCAGAGGAGGGCCAGAATTATGGGAAAAAAGCATTTTGTGTTGAAACTTTTATCATATAAACACACTGCACTACTGTATTACACACTTGCACAAATGTTAAAAATTACAATTTAACTTGTATTCGAAGGCCCTGCCATAGTAGGCGTATGATACTTAGGAAATTGCTTTTAATTTGCCATAATATTTTCGAATTCATAATATTCTACGCGGCTAGTCTAGCTGGCTCCTTTACCTATGCGTCTATTATTCTACCAAGTAGAATCTATTTTTTACTTCTGTACCGTCAAAATATAATTATCGCGGGCCATATAGGTACTATTCATGTCGAAGGACCGTGGCGCCGGCGCCGCGCCGCGGGCCGGATTAAATGCTTTCGTGGGCCGGAGCTGGCCCGCGGGCCGTACTTTGCCCATCACTGCTCTAGTCCAATATACATTGCTCTCTTAGAAGGTACATAAAGGATTTAGCGAGGTTCTTTACTTTTAACTAGGTAGGTACTTGGATAAAGAGTCCACGTCCATCTTGAGGTTTCGAGAACACTTTTGAGGAGAACGATGGAGGAGTGGGGTAGGAGGTACCTTTGCTCAAGAATGGAACGAATTATTTAATAACAACTCGTTTTGGAAGAAGTGAATTCTCTGGGACAAGCTTATCCGTGGTGTCATTACTGAGAACAGAGGGCCTACTCTTTTACAAACGAAAACGAAATTTCGGACGAAATTCTCATTTTTCCTACTGCGTTTCTCATTGATTCCGACATTTCTTACGAACGAAAATTGTTTGACGTTTAGATTCGACGACAACGAAGAGGTCAAACAATTTTTGTTCATAAGAAATGTCGGAATCAATGAGAAACGTAGTAGGAAATACCCGAATTTCGTCCGAAATTTCGTTTTCGTTTGTAAAAGAGCCCTCAGCCCCTCAGGCCCTCAGTCGCCTGCACCTATCAGGAAATATATCCAGCATAAACTGATCTCTCTTTATTACAGGTTTCGATAATAAAGAGGGATCAGCTTATGCCGGAAATTTCTCTGACAGCCGACTCTACTTGCCTCCAACCCCTCCAAACATATACTGTTATACTTTAAAAATAATGTTCTAAATTGTGAAAGCCTAAACAATGTCTTTGTAAGCTCATTTTTAAACAGCGAGCTAGTTTCGTGAACAAAGTTGAACGGGATGAGATTTCACTCTTTTCCAAAGTCATTACCTTATTAGACCGCCGGGAGGCATGTCGGAACTTTGTGCCGTTGCCTGTTTAATTACCAGCAACAAGCACCCATTATGGCCTTTATCTTCGTAACTTCTGCGAATTGTTTGTTTAGAAATGAATAGATCTTTTATAAAATGTTTGTCTTACGTTGTAGCCAAAATAATTGTAAGTGTTTTTGCGATTCGAAATTTAAAGCTTCAGCAAACCCAAAATAAATAAAAACCTTAACGCTTCAGTAAACCCAAAAAAAATAAAAACCGGTCAAGTGAATGTCGGAATCGCACATAAAGGGTTCCGTACTACCGTATAAATTTTATTTTATTTTTAGTATGTGTTGTTGTAGCGGCAACAGAAATACATATTCTGTGAAAATTTTAACTCTCACTCCCTCACTCTCACCGATATAAATTTCACACAAGTTAACTTCACTCGTGTCTACTCCACCTGAGTGATTCCACCCTATGCCACCTCTATACTGTACCATTACACTCTGTAAACCGTCATCTTGTAGGCAGCCCTAAGCGAATTTTCTCCCGTTAATCTGTCGGCGAAGAAACCGACAGAAACATCGTGAGGAAACCTGCATGTCTTTAGACATGTGAAATCCACCAACCCGCAATGGGCCAGCGTGGTGGATTATAGCCTGAATCCCCCTCGCATTGAGGGGAGGCCCGTGCCCAGCAGTGGAACGATAAAAAGGCTAAATTATATATTATTATATTTTAATCTGTCGCGAAGTCTCAACCCTAACTCCCCATCATCCAGTGCAAGTAAGTACTCTCAAACAGAATGAACATCGCGCTCAGTCCGGTTGTATTTTTTCGCGAACTGCACAGTGGCGTTTACTCAACTCGTTTTCGCAAGTGGCCGACGCGAATTTTTGAATTATTCAGCTAAGCGAGTGTACTACTGACGCGCCTACATTTTGAGTGCGAGTAGGGGTACCAGATGTAACTGATAAAACGGGACTGGAAGTAAAAGTGTCGAAGTAATAAATAATATCTTGGGACATTATTTTACACACGGATACCTGTACCCAAACTAAGCAGAGCTTGTACTATGGAAACCAGATAACTGATATTAATAAATATACCTACTAATTTTTGTTTGAAATATGTACTCAATATACATAATTACACCCAGACTCGACATACAGACATGTTCATACACACAATTGCATGTCCCGGATAGGAATTAAACCTACGACCTGTAGCGTGATAGGCGGAATCTAAGTTGTTGTCTTCGACGATGTAAGGAATCTCTAAAGGATGGCATGCAAATGATAATAATAAAATAAGTATATGTAGTGCGACAAAAACAACATGACGAATGCAGAAGAAATAATAACACAACATGACATGGAAATTCATAGAATTGCCCAATAACAAACTTTGTTAAATAAAATAAATCTTAGAGAACGAGAACTCTCTTCTCTGTCTAATATACTTTTTTGGGTGTAACAGTATATCGAAGAACTAACACGTGATGCGTTGTGTCATCAATGGGCGACATGCTTTTCAATTCAGAAGAGGACTTTCCTACCTAAAATAGAACGTTTGGCCACCCGAATCAGGAATTATTACAGAACACGGACGTGGAATAACGTTTCCTTTGTAGCTTTTATGGAATTAATTTGGGAATTTTAAAACCCCGTCGATAGACGCAGCACGCCACCTGCTAAATAAAAACAAGTGGGGTATAATGTTTGCTTATGAGAATGCAATCCACGGTACCTTCTACGAATGTACCAGAAGAGCAGCGGTGCGGGGTAGCGACGAGTTGTCAGCTGTGCCTATACCTAAGTGGCACGGCCACCCAGCCAAGAGTGTAACGACGGAGAAGTAGATGAGAAATATATAAAAAAAACATTATTTCTTCTTTCTAGTACAAAAACTTATTACTAGTGACCCTTACACTAGGCCTAGCCTGTATCGTGAGGGTCTAAATAGGGTATAGGTATCTAAATGGCGTTGTTTCAAATAACAGACACAGGATCTAAAAGAGAAATTACGCCCTTGAATCTGACGCTAAAAGAATCTTCATCTACGAGTTGAGCGGTATCTGTTTTGAGTGTTAAAGAGACTTGCATGATGCTAATGTATGACTTCTACCTCTAGATGTTTCTCTACGAGATCGAATCAGAAATGAGGAGATGCGAAAACAAACCAAGGTCACCGACATAACCCTGCGAATTAGTAGGCTGAAGTGGCAGTGGGCGGGGCACATAGTCCGAAGAACTGATGGCCGATGGGGCAGATAGGTTCTTGAGTGGCGACCACGTACCGGAAGACGCAGCGTGGGTAGATCCCCCACAAGGTGGACTCACGACCTAGTGAAGGTCGCGGAAAACCGATGGATGCAAGTGGCACAGGTCTATGTCCCACAGTGGACGTCTTTTGGCTGAAATGATGATGATGAATGTATGACCTATAGTCCTATAGTAGTCCTATAGTAGGTAAACTAAATTTAATTTAATAAATAAATAGAAAGCTACCAGCGATTACAACCATATCCACAACATAATTTAGAACTAGACCTAAACAATGTCTACTCTGTATAACAATGTAATCAGTTTAAGTCAATGTCAGGAACTGTTATGTTGAGTAAGGAATTCATACATTAAGTTCCTGCCTACTGCTAGGCCGATGTTAACGTATTTGACCCGTGATCCTTGAGACTTTGGTGTAAGTGACAAGCAGCGAGCATTATATTCATGGAAATTGTTAGTAATATCATAATATATATGCCAATACGGCAAAGGTGAAAATTTATTATACATCCGTGAATCAAAAGTGCTTCTAACCTAAATACGGCACTAAGGGTGCGTTTCCTTTGATGCGGAGCTGGGCGGAGCGGAGCGGCGGACTTTGATTGGCCAACTGTGATGGGCCAAGAGCGCAGTGGAGATTTCGAGCACTGTGATTGGCCAATTCACGGTCCGATCCGCTCCGCTCCGCGTGAGAAACGCACCCTAAATGTTACTCTTAGAGTAAAAAAATAACTTCTTTCTAGCTAGCATGTTTACGTGCTAGCCTGCTAGCAGCTATGTCTACGTGGTCTGACGTCAAAACAATCAGTTTCAGCACATGTGGACGCGTTAATTTATTAAGATTGTTACAATTATTAAGGCTGTTACAGCCGCATCATCGTTTACTCCTTGATTTTTAGGACTGAGGACTGACTGAGGAAGAGTTGAGGAAATAAGAGACATTAATTTTTCCGCTTGATCGTCTTCCTTAAGCCCACGGGTCCTCGAACATCCTAGAATAAAGCTTATTTCACACGGCGCGATATCATAACATCACAATTATCGCTCTGTCACACCAGGCCGACCCTCATCACACACTGCGGTAGGATTAATCACGGATTAACTGAATATCGTACGGCCAAATCTGCTTTTGTTATACGTAATCACTCGTGACGTTTTTATTCTACCGTTTACTAAACCGGGCACCGATGCGAATTGACGTATCGGTGTCGTGCCGTGATTGGTGGATTTTTTAAATTTGGAATATGTTTCGGAGCTACTCGCAATATGTCTTTTTACTTGAGAATGCGTACATTTTATATTTTGCAGCAATTCAAACTTGACAGTTATTGTCCGGACTCCGGTAGGACATACTATTTTGGACAGTTTCACGTCTCCCTCTTTCTTGGTAATGTCTTTGCAAATACCACGATTTCTTTCATTCACTATTAGGTACTATACTCAATTATGTATACACCCAAGGACGTACATATCACCAATCACGGTAAATACATAACTATAATGTAAAGGGGTATAAACACGGATTCGAGATGACCTATGAATACATTAATTTAACTTAGGTGATTAATTTGTACACGGCTCATTCCTAGAAACGTGAAATATCAATTTGGCACTTACGCCTGTGCTTACGCGGTGTATACCATATTTTATGTTTGATATTCGAACATTACAGTATATAGAGATGTTAGATCATGTTTGGAGTTTGTAGCATCATGACGTCATACCTAGCTATCTATGAACAGATATGGTTCCAGCCTTCATCATCATCTCAACTGAAAGACGTTCGACCGATCTTGCGCTGCCCGCATCCAGCGTATTCCCGCGACCTTCACCAGGTCGTTGGTCCACCTTATGGGTAGGCCACCCACGCTACCTTCGCAGCCTTATCAAGCTGGTATTTTTTTTTTGTAAAAATGAGGAATTCTCACGCAAATAGCTAAGTACGGTGTTGCTATAAGTAGTTCATTATCAACCTTTGTTGTTATATGTAAGGGCCTCCGCAGACTAGCTACTTTTAGCATCGGCGATCGGCGATTTTGATGCTGCGTCTCGCTCGTTCGCGCTCGAAGAAACGCGACGCAGCATCGATACGTCACAAAATCGCCGGTCGCCGATGCTAAAAGTAGCTAGTCTGCGGAGGCTCTAAGTAAGCAGTTAGTCTATTGCAAAAGTATTCATATCCATGTAAGCAAATTTGAACCACAAGATCGGAAAAGTTCTCACAAAACTAAATTCCACGCAGTGTCAGCGAGCGAACACCACATTTGTACAAAAAAAACTATTCACATTACGCCCTCAAACAGTATCCATGCCGGGAAATATTTTCCCGGGTCAAAAGTCCCGTGGGATGCGACAACTGTTCGCTGCAGAGCATGCTCCCGTATTTCGCGCCCGCTTTTAGTAACTGCAGTCACTTTTATTTTATTCCAACCACCTTTTTTTCAACAAAAGCTTTTAACTTTTATAGAGGTCTCATACAGCGTTTTGCGGTGAATTCCGTAGGTCAGTATGTGGACGTAAGTTTTATGGGGAGAGTGATTTTAATTGATGTTGTCACCCATAAAGATGGAAACATGTGACTGTACAAAATAGTATATCCTACTAAACAGAGTCCATGGACATAGTATGACTCAGTTGTTCGCGGAAAATAATGTTGTAAACATGTCGGTATTGTCAATACGGCTCATCTTCTGGTGAATAACACGCATCTAAATGCCTTTAAGTTGTTTGTCGAATTGCGAGTGCGATAACATTTATGTTTGAATTTTAGGGATTTTTTTTAGGGATTAGGTAATAGTCAGTTCCTGTATACACGGCGACAAGGTTCACCACCTGTCACGTTGGGTTCTGACTATCTGGTGAAACGTGGGCTTTGAGTTGGTTAATACCTCCACAATGTGGTGGTGTATGGCCACTCAAGCCTCTGCACTACCCCCGAATGGGGAGTAAAAGTCGTGACGTTATATGCATTTATTTTTATTTTTTATTCGCTGCATGTAGTGCGTTGAGCACAAGTCTAGTAATTACAATGTTAGGAGGTACCTTATCTGCTAAAATAATACATCAATGATAAATGGATACCGAGTCAAACAATAATAATAATAATATCCTGGGACATTTTTGTACACACGGTTACCTGATCCCAAACTAAGCAGAGCTTGTACTATGGAAACCAGATAACTGATATTACTACATATACTACTTTTATTTGTAAATACATACTTAATATACATATACACCCAGACTCCGGACATACAGACATGTTCATGCACACAAATGCATGTCCCGGGTAGGAATCGAACCTACGACCTGCAGCGTGAAAGGCGCCTCCGCGCCAACCACGCTAACGGGCCCGTCAAACACTCTCGACACTTATGATATAAAGTAGGAAAAATAAAAGAGACGGTAAAAACGACTACTATCACAATTTTACGAACAATATTCTTCTATCGTCGTTGAGAATATTCTCTACAAAGTTGCACAGTGTGCCACGACCCTAACTCATCCAGTAACCTCCGCTGTATAAGCCCTACTGTATAGCGTTATAAACTATAGAATAACGCCGTACCGTGCAGTGTTTTGTTTTAGAAAGAATTTTATCGATATTCGATAGATTCGAACGTAGGGACGAGTGCTTTAGTTATGGGATTATACGTATTGACTAGAAAGTGTTGTAATACTGGCTTTTCATTTTTAAATGCTACTTTTATTTCCATCTCCTCTTCGTTTCGGCAACGTGCGAGCGATGCCTTTGGTATTGCAAGCATATAGGCTACGGTAACTGCCTAACATCAGGGGGCCCGTACGCTTGTTTGTCAACTTAGTAACATAAAAAAATAATAAGTGAGTTAGTTTGATAATATTGAGTTACTGTATTTTGTTATTCAAAATGTGTTACAGTAGCGACATTTTACGATGGCCGGTTTGACATGTGGGGGGTGAAGAAAATGAACCTTATTATAACGGAATAAGACTGGCCGTTATAAAAAATAAGAATGTCAAAAAATGAATGCGAAAATGAATTTTATTCCGTTATAATAAGGTTCATCCTTTTCCCATCCCACATGTCAAACCGGCCATCATAACGTGCCGCAGGTATAATGCCTGCCTGCTCACATAGCGTTGCTGTTTGAAAATGTATAACAGTAACCATTGAGTTTCTTGCCGGCTCTTCTCAATGGAAGCAACATTACGAACCGGTGGTAACGCAAAAAGATTGTTTTTAACGATTCATAAATGCTACCTCTAGCTTACATGAATATTTTAGTTTTTGACTTTGACTTAACTCTCCACGATCGATTAACTACCATTTATCTTACGGCCCTAAGTATTTTGCAATGAAAAGTAGACCAGTGAATTTAAAGATAACGGAAATTTAAATAGATAGGTAACACGATAAATCTTACCAATTAAATCTGGAATGTCGTCCAAATTAATTCGACATAGCATCGTAAAACGTCTTATCGGTGCCATAACTGTTTTATTACTTTTATATCGTTAAATTTTCCGTTTGGTTGCAACCGATGGCGATTTCAGATGATAGCTTCAGTTTCCTGAAATTAAAAATTTTAGCACCGTTTGCTTATTTTGTAGATATACAGCAATATGTATTACTACCAATTTCGAATCACTCTGCGATATAGGTCGGTAAAGATTTTTTTATAGCCAAGGATGGCACACTGGCAGGCAGTTCACCTGATGGTAAGTGGAAGCCGCCGCCCAGGACATCTGAAACTTAAGGGGAGCAGACGCGGGGCTGACCTTTTAGGTAACTCTAAACATGCCCTTTGAAGAATCCCATGTTATAGATGCAAGTCCGACCGCCAAGAATTTACGATTTACAATAAAGAATCCACGAATATAATTTTAAAGAACTTTGATTTTTCAGAATGCTACGAGCCTCGGGGGCTAGATTCTCCAGGTATCTTTCTAGGCAATAAAAAAATTAATCAGTTATCTTTAAAAAAAAATGCTCTACTTTTTGCAGGACGTTTTGTAAACAAAACATACAACAGTCTTTAAAAATATACAATACTTTGCAGTGACAAAGTAGATACTTCCATTAAGTAAATAACATTGAAAGGGTCATCTCGAGTCGGTGTGGAATAACTCACAAAAGAGATTTGTTTCCTGAGCGTTCTATTCATCACGACAAAGATCTTGAGTGGACTCTAGCTTTAGAGAAAATTGGATGTCTTACTTCGTCGTTGCCGGATTTATAGATGCTTCATCGCGTCGAACTTTGAATCTTACATGGATGTGGTATTGTTCATAAAAAAACAGCCAGGTTACACTCCAGGAGTGCCGTCAGAAGTGAAAACTTGAACATTAACGTTGTGCATTTTTAAATATTTTGGAATGGTTAAGGAAAATATGTAAAAAAAAACAACCTGACCGTTTTTTGTGTTTGTGTTAATCATATAAAATAATAAAAAATAAAAAGTAATAAGAATTAAATAATTAATAATATATTAAATTGAAAATATTGTAAACATAGGATTCGAACCTACGTCCCATAGAGCATTCACCCAGATCCATTCACTTAGGCGCTAATAAGACGTTGACGTTGAAAGTATTATGAACTATATACTTTTTACCCTTCCCAAGATAGGACACGTTATCTGTCGCTACGAATCTGTCGCATTTTCGATCAGGACACGTGACCCCTGTCGCGAGTTTATCATTTTTTACCCATCCCAAGAAAAGTGCATAACGCCTACTATGTTTTTCACTTCAAAAACATAGTAGGTACTTCATGATAATTTGAATAAGGTAACGATTCTATCTCTATCTATCAGCCGGAAAACGTTCACTGCTGGAAATAGGCCTAGGCTAGTAATACTATACAAACGGAAAAACATTGACAGAAATGAACAATCAACAATAATTAATGCAACGTGAAAGGTGTGGAGTTATCTTCCTCCCGAAGTTTTTCCTTTGCACTACAACATGAGGTAATAGAAGAAAGCTGGGTAGTAACCTACTATCCATCTTGCTACTATGATGAGGTTCTTCAAAGGGCTTGTTTACAGGTATCTAAAAGGTCGGCGCCGCATCTGCTCCCCTTATGTTGTAGATATCCTGGGCAACGGCTTCCACTTACCATGTGGTGGTACCAGGTGGACCGTCTGCCAGTGTGCCATCCTTGGCAATTTAAAAAAATACAATAATAATTACAATATTATTTCAATTATATTTTTAATGCATTAAGTTAGTATCGTCTGTTCTTTAAATTATGGCAATTTTTAGGATAGCAATTGATAGGGATAAGATCTATCCCATCCATTCCCAAAATGGCGATAACGCCCCCTTGTGGGTGCTGCAGGCCTAAAGGGGGGCGGTAAGAGACCCAGAGTAGAGTCTACACAACGCCCCCATGTTTTTTCTGGGTCTCTTACCGCCCCCCTTTAAGCCTGCAGCACCCACAAGGGGGCGTTATCGCCCACTTCGGGAATGGATGGGATAATCTTATCCCTTTATCCACTCAACATGTTTCGTAGATCCACGTGCAACAGACTGTACACTTGTCGTTGTCATTTATAGCGCTGAGATGGATGTATATTCTGGCTGCAATCCAGAATATTTTGTGTTTTGACCAACCTATTAAATTTATTAAACGTTTTATATATAAGCACGAGTGTAGTGTGACGAGCCAATTTATAGGATATATGTACATTGGTGGTAGAGTTAACCTGCAGCTCATATATGGGCTGGCTCGACCGGGGTAGTACCACCCTCTGACAGAATATTCGCGTGTAGTAGCTATAACAGCTGCGTTTTCTACGATAAGTGAGAGAGTTGTAAGCCGTACAACCCTTCCCCGACCTCTGTCCCACTCCCCTTCAGGTCATCAACGTGCGAGGGATGCCTTTGGTATTGCAAGCATCTATAGGCAACGGTAATACTTAACCATAGTAGAAAGATGGATAGTAGGTTATCTTCATAGAAACGCACCGCGCGCGGCTTGTATGTGTGCGCCATGCGTATCTATGCGTCGCGCACGCACACTCAAACATCACATGCATTGTTTCGCACTGATAACCGGGTTTAGTTTTTGTTTGAGTGTGCGTGCGCGACGCATAGATACGCATGGCGCACACATACAAGCCGCGCGCGGTGCGTTTCTATGAAGATAACTTACTACCCATTTTTCTACTATGACTTAACATCGGGCGGGTTGTACGCTCGTTTGCTAGCTTAGTCACTTTGAGAAGGATAAAATACAGTTACCTACAACGACCATGAGAAGGATACAATAAGTTTAGTTTAGTTTAGAAATGTAACGTCACGACTTTTATCCCCATTCGGGGGTAGTCAGAGGCTTGAGTGGCCATACACCACCACATTGTGGAGGTATTAACCAACTCAAAGCCCACGTTTCACCAGATAGTCAGAACCCAACGTGACAGGTGGTGAACCTTGTCGCCGTGTATACAGGAACTGACTATTACCTAATCCCGAGGGATAGGTAGGTTTCCTCACGATGTTTTCCCTCACCGTAAGCGTAAGTTAAGTTTAGTTTTAGTACAATATTATAGAATCGGCACCATTGTACGTATAAAATCAATCGTCATTAGCACATCTAGGGCGTCCACTCTCACATTAGTATTCAAGGAATGGCGGGTCATTTATCTCAGTCCAGTCACAGTTTCTACTTAAGTATTCATTATTAATTCGAGAGCACAGCTAATATGGATTAGTTTTTAGCATATTATACTTAGCGTTGGCTCGTGGAATAATAAGAAATTAATCTAATGTAAATAATATAAAATGTGTGAACTGATCATATTATGAAATTGATATAAATTGACAACAGAGGTGCGTCTGCATGAGCCGAGCGGCGCGCCCGAATCATTTTTGATATCTGACCATGTAGTCATAACGTCATAACATATGATTTGGTTACACGGCTGCTAGGGTTTGTGGATGCGGCCAAAGATGAACAAATGAGTGATATTTTTGTTTATTATTATTATTTAAGCATTATTGGCAAGGATATCAGGATAAACAGAGCCCAGCTTATTCGAAATGTCACCATTAACGTGCAGGAAACTGTACTAGGGATGGACCCACTTCGATAGTTTGATAGCCGGGCTGGAGTTCGAACCCGAAACCACTAAGTTACGAGGCCCACCTCTCTAACTCCAAGGCTACCGACGCTTCTAATATATCAAAAAGGTATACTAAGTACTTAATTAATTAAAGAAACGACGGGAAGCTCCAAAAGTCCGAACTCATAAAAACCGTGAATACAACAAAAAATATTTAAACGACGGTAGTTTGAACAATAAAAATATTTCACGAAGCAAAAAAAGAATTTAATTAACACAGTTTTATTGCGAAGAAACCGCGAGTATTATAATTTAATATCAGGATACTTTTTCAACTTTATTATGTGGCTTAGAAGGTTTATAAGCCTTTCCACCCACCGAGATATTAAAACAAGGCCAAACTTAATTTCGCTTACAATTTCCAAGGAAGCGGCAGCGCCTAGGTTTTTATTAAAATCTCGCGTCAAGCAATACTAAGAGCTTGGATTATAAAAAAATATACGAGATCACTTTATCAGTTTAATAAAAGTTATTTTTGGGTAAGTAGGAAATAAAATGGTCCACTGTGGTAGGGAAGTGACAATGCCTTTAGACCTTTAGCGACTTCACATCTCGCTACTAACAGATGGCGCTAGTTGCACGCGCCAATACAAAAATGGAGTCCTGAACCACGCAAGCAAGATTCCCGAGGCACTCCGCATATATACGAGAGCCCGACAACAACCATCGGGGCGTAGCGGCCGACCCCGCCAGGCATTTCACCCGCCTGACCGGAAGATCTTCCCTTTACCGCTAAAGACCTTTTCAGTCTCAAATGAAAAGTCCACTCGTGATACTTACGTGAACGTAAACGTGCTAACGTGAAATCCTTTGACAGAGTCATGACAATATCTCTGTAACTACGAGACCTAATAGAGTCCACATATGCTATGCATTGCGTCCATCTTTTGGCCTTTTTATGCTCGCTATAGCTATAGGAATATAATTCTCGCTATAGCTATAGGATGAATGTGGTCGCGAGAACAGTGTAGTACCGTACAGTGTAGTACCAGCTATAAAAAACCAAATCCCCTCCTCTCCTCCCTTTTCCCACTCCCCTTCAGGTCGAAAACGTGTGAGCGTTGCCTTTGCTATTGCAAGCGTCTATAGGCTACGGTAACTGCTTAACACCTGGTGGGTAGGCCCCCCAAGGTGGCCTGACGACCTAGTGAAGGTCGCGGGAAACCGCTGGATGCAAGTGGCGCAGGACCGGTCGTTGTAGAAAACCTTGGGGAAGGCCTATGTCCAACAATGGACGTATTATGGCTGAAATAATGATGATGATGAACTGCTTAACATCAGGTGAGCCGAAAGCTAGTTTGCCATCTTAGACACATAAAATAAAACCTGTGAACTTTTTGACCTTTTAAAGACCAGAACAAAAAATCAAAAGTTAAACGAAATAAATGATTAGCTGACTTAATCACGAGATAAACATTTCGCGAATTTAAAGAGAACATTATTAACAGCTTTTATGGTGTTAATTCCCATGAAATATCAAAGCCAAATCTCAGTTCACACGCAGATCGCGTTAAACTGTTCAACAATTACACTCATGGGGAAAATAAAGGCGTTAGTTAGAAACTAAAACGGCTAACAGAATTAGCTGAATTCGAGGCACGGAGAGAACGCGCTGCACAAAATCCAATTACGGTGATTAGTTTCACCCTGCAATTCCGTATTGTACTAAAAGTAGCTACATTTTTTGACCGACTTCAAAAAGGAGGAGGGTCTCAATTCGATTACATGTTTTATTTAATACTAGCTTTTGCCCGCGACTTCGTCCGCGCAGAATTTAAATTTAAAAAAATCGGATCCCGGATCCCATTTCCCGGATTTCGTATCCCGGATCTCGTTTCCCGGGTCCCGTATCCTGGATCTCGTTGCCCGGATCCCGTATATCACTGATCCCGTTATCCGGATCCCGTATATCACGGATCCCGTATCCCATATCCTGGATTTCGTTACCCGGGTCCCATATCCTGGATTTCGTTGCCTAGATCCTGGATCTCGTTGCCTGGATCCTGGATCTCGTTGCCCGAATCCTGGATCCCGTTTTCCGGATCCCGGATCCTGTATCCCGGACCCCGTATCCCGGATCCCGGATCCTGTATCCCGGACCCCGTATCCCGGATCCCGTTCCCAGATTATGTTTGCTAAATCCCGGATACTGTATCCCGGATATCACGGATCCCGTATCTCGTAACCCATATCCCGAATCTCGTTTCCCGGGTCCCGTATCCAGGATCTCGTTGCCCGGATCCTGGATACCGTTTTCCAGATCCCGTATCCCGGATCCCGTTTTCCGGATCCCGTATATCCTGGACCCCGCATCCCGTTTCCCAGATTCTGTTTGCTAAATCCCGGATTCCGTATCCCGGATATCGTGAATCCCGTATCAAATATCCTTAATTTCATATCCCGGGTCCCGAGTCCCGTATCCCGGATCCCAGATTCCGTGTTCCGAATCCCGGATCCCGTATCTCGGATCTCAATTTTTGAATCCTGGATCCCGTTGCCCAGATCCCAGCTTCCGTTTGCCGGAGCCTTATCCCGTTTCCTGGATCCCAGATCCCGTATCCCGGATATCGGATCCCGTATCCCGGATATCGGATCCCGTTTCTGGGATATCCCGGATCCCGTATCGAATTAGCCCGTAAAAGTCCCGTCAAAATCGATCCAGCCGTTTCAGAGATTAGAGAGGGACCCACCACTCACCCTCGGAATTGCCAACCTCCAATATTATAAACCAAATGAATTGAAGTTACGCCTGATTCCATCAATTATCTAAACAACAATTTTCGTCATTATAACTTCAAAAATGACGAATTTCAATACAAACTTTCATCCCTATTTCACCCCCTTAGGGGTTGAATTTTCAAAGACCATAAAACTAATCTTTTTTATTATTAAAACATACCTAGTCAGCAATTTTTATAATTCTAATTTCAAAAATGACGAACTTCCATACAAACTTTCATTCCCCTATTTTACCCCCTTAGGGGTTGAATTTTCAAAAACCCTGAAACCCATATTTTTTTATTTTTCAAAAGACACCTAATCAGCAATTTTCATAATTCTAACTTCAAAAATGACGAACTTCCATACAAACTTTCATCCCCTATTTTACCCCCTTAGGGATTAGGGGAACCCTTTCTTAGTACACCTCTACACATCAAGACAAACCCACCCTCCAAATTTCAAGTCTCTACGATCAGCGGTTTAGGCTGCACGTTGTCTGTCAGTCAGTCAGTCAATCAGGACTTTGATTCTTATATATTTAGAAGATAACGACATTGAACTTTATTGTAGAGATGATAGGATCGGATTCCGATTGTGGTAAGTTCAATTGATGGAAATGCAAATCACGTGATGCTTAACTTCTGGGTCCTAAGTCGCTTAGCCAAGCTAACTAATTCACAAAAAAAATTTGCTTACGAATTAAATTTAAAAAAATCCAAATTCAAAACGTTTATTTTGTGTAGGCCAACGGGGGCCAACTTACAAATTGTCATTTTACTTACATTTTTTCTTAAATTCTACTGCCGGATCGGAAACGCTACCTCTACTGAGAAAATCATGAGACAGGGATGATCAAATAAGAGGACATGCACAGTATATTATTGAAACTGATATCGAAAAAAAACTCGAGCCGAAAAAAAACAGACCTGAATCATATACTTAACCCTCAATACTATTTATCATCAATAAAATAAAAGAATTTGTGCTGACCATATTTTCTAAACGTTAAATTATTATTACTAAAAGCCACTTTCGATTTTCTTTTTCAGACCGTCAATAACATGAAAATGAAATGAAAATTAAGCCCCATTCATATGGAATGCTTATGAATAGTAAATACCCACTTGCAACGTTCTAAATTAAAGCTTTTAAAATATATTAAAATATTCCTCAAGAATAAGATTTATACAATGTTTTCACCACATCTTCGAGGAGGGACTCAGATCGCTTATCACTCTTAAGTCATTCCCATTTCGTTTCGTGCACAGTCATTAATCGTGCATCATAGAGTTCGTGTGCTCAAGTGGATCCATTTCTCTTCAGCACTATGAAGCTACTTGGGATTTCGTTAAATAATTGGTTTTTGAATCAACAAGACTGCAGAATGAGTATTGACAGGTTGGATAGTTTTTAGGGTTCCGTAGACCCTATGAATAGCCCTTATAAGATCATCCAGTCCGTCCGTCTTAGTCTTGTCTTAGCCTTAGTAAACCCAATTTATCTTAAATTGAAATCACTATTACTACAGTCTAATTAAATGAAACCATTCAAGTTTTGAATAATTACACCTTGCTAACATGAAATCGATAAAGGTATTGTAGCACCGAATTATAGATCTTCATGAAACCTTACATTTTAGTTGGAATGTTATCGTTAGATTATGTTTGATAGCTCTAGGGTATCCCTCATCTCGACAAAAGGCGTCTGAGAATTTGAGAAGGATGATGCAGGGAGGCTTTAGGTTATAAGATTACACTATCATATCATATCCAATATGTATTGTAATTTATAATGGATTAAAGCAAGCTGCTATTATGTTTAACATTAAAATTAATTTAGAGGACAGTGGTTTGTGAGCATTTTATGCAGAAATCAGATTTTGACTCAATTGTTCTAAATATTTCCATTTCCATAGTACAAGCTCTGCTTAGTTTGGGATCAGGTAGTCGTGTGTAAAAATGTCCCAGGATATTATTATGAAATATTTCAAGGACACGAATAATTTGGAAATTAATTTGAAGGTTTTCGCTGATGAGATTTGAAAAGTTTATGGTCTTTATGAAATAAGAATACAAAATTTAAGTTAAAATAAAATGCACTTGAAATACGTTATTCTGAAGATACGCGAGGGGTAAAACGCAAATCTTGGCACCGTCGAAAAGGATTCCGGGGGAATGCAATGCAATCTAATTTGGGCGACACCATTATTCGCAGCGATCCTTCCCAGTCACGTTCATCGCCACTCCAGAACGCTTCACACCATTGATGTTTTGGAATCAAATCTTCTGGGGAGTTGACATCCTTCGATGGATAAGGGATCTTGGTGTAAAACTTTATTTATTCGCGTTTTATGAATGATTTATTGTCTTATGTAGGGTCTAAAAAGTTTGGTAAGACGATTAAATGAAAATTTGTGTTGAATGACCAAAGATTTTTGGAATTAAATGAATGATCCCGGGATTTAAAAGTGTCATATAAATCCAGGATTCAAATTATCACCATACACAGTACTATTGTATGCTTTTTTGTGCGATGGATTATCAAATAAACTGATACCCACTTGGCCGATTTTTGCTATTAAATTAATCATAATCTAGGCTACTTGTTAAAAAATTCTGCACACACCCATAATTTATTCCGAGCCCCACCTCATACTTCGTTAAAATTTGAACTGAAGCAATTTGAACTGATATAATATCGCGAAATTCAACAAATGATAAGACTTTGTGGCGAGCAAATGTTAAGCGTCGAGATACGTCACACATTATACCAACTTCACCACACTTGTGAACAATCCGTGCAAGCTCACAAACTTGTGTTTTCAGTTCAAATACATCAACTCACCCGAATATAGGCTTTATATCTTTTAAAATATGAGTTGACTTTAGACCACTGATTATTCGATCTGCAAAAGTATGTTAGTAAAATGACGTAATTTGCCAGTGGCAATTATAACAATCAACTTTCATGAACTGGAGGCTTGTTTGCAAATTGTATTTCGTAAATGTCATGTTTTAAGTCCTCCGCTCAGTAATTTTGTGGGATTAAAGATTTTATGACCGAGAACATTCATTCGTCATGGTTGTTCGTTATAATGTGCTTGCTAATTTAATTTAGGACCTTTAGTAACATTTCTGTTTTCGGAGATTTTATGCACGAAGGAAGAACTTGATTCTACAATTTTGTTATAAGCAGAAAGTAGAAAATACTTGATCGTAATCAAATATATTCTATGTATATAGCAATATAAAGTATTCTTGCTACTTTACATAAAACATATTAACTCTACAATACAGTTACCAATAAACAGTGGATATTACATTACATAAACAGTACATAGATAAATCAAATGAATGTTCATATTTACATATGTTACTTTGATCGAAAACAAACAGCGTAGAGCTCAGACTGTTGGAGCGGAAACCGCAACTGACTATTTGCCCGTCACACTGTCTCACGGCAACTCGACATACAAACTCGGAGATCATAGGAGTAACTACGTTTGTAACTACATGAATAGCTTACTGTTGGGAGATTTGAAATACACAAGTTAATAGAAACATACCTACATTGGCTGGATGATTTTCTTTGTAGATTATCAATAGGCTCGTCCACATGCCACGTGTGTTGCGCCCGAGCAATCTGTTCACCGCTCGGCACATATTGTCGCGTCTATTGTTATTATTATTTTGCTCGAAGCATACATCACGATATTCTAAATAGTCAATACCTCTGACTCCTGTTCAATGTGAAGGAAAATACACGTAAAAAGGAATTCACGATCCTTTCACATTCCAATGCGTTTTTCTAAAAGCAGTTCCAATAATTTTACAGACGAACCGCTACCGAATGCGCAATGGACCGTGAGATACGCGCAGCTTTGGTTTCGTTTCACAGTAGACGCCTAGGTTTCTAACAATTTACCTAATGAGAACTAAGTTTGTTCACGGTTGAATAGTCCCAGGGAAAAGACTCATTGCTCCTGAGATTTCATTATTACAGGCTTTATAATATAAGCCCTTTGTTACTCATATTTCCTTTATGCAAAAGCATCCATCATCATTTATTATATCGCACCTTCCTTTAACTAAATCGTGGGTATACGCCATGCGTGCAGTTATTATTTGCCCTTCATATACAGGCATCAATGTACCTATTATTTTATGTAAAAAAAATGAAAATGAAAAGAAAAAATAACGTCACGACTTTTATCCCCATTCGGGGGTAGACAGAGGCTTGAGTGGCCATACACCACCACATTCTGGAGCTATTAACCAACTCAAAGCTCACGTTTCACCAGATAGTCAGAACCAAACGTGACAAGTGGTGAACCTTGTCGCCGTGTATACAGGAACTGACTATTACCTAATCCCGAGGGATAGGTTTCCTCACGATGTTTTCCCTCACCGTGTTCCGTTTATTTTATGTGTTGCATAATATTCTCTAGTTAATAAAAATATTTATGTTTTATGCCTTTTTTTTTAAATCTTTTATCCTCCTCCTGGCGTCGTGTATCCTAATTAAAAAAAAAAAGGAAATTTACTTTATTTTGTTTAAATGTAAGATTATTTTCTAGAATGAAATATTTCTTGGTGTAAGGCAATAACTCTTGGTGAGTAGTGTTAGATGATTTATAAGGTACCACAACCGACAATGAGGAATCTGAACTTGATTTGGGTATTCCTCCATATTGGAGATTCAATAAAAAATTCAAATCTCCTAGCTGTAGGGCCGTCGGTGACCCTTCTCAAATACTAATGGACGTTAATATTAACTACAGATCCGCTAAGGATTCAATTGTCTTGTGAGTTTTGCTTTAGAAGATATTTTGTTACACTAAAGTATTGATTTAAAAACAAATTCTCGTAGATGAGATATTTTTTTTTAATTTGCATTACATCCTATACTGATAGTTTAAATAATACTACGTCTGGGTTTGCTTGGTAATCTAAAATATTTTGAGGTGCAGTTCAGTTAATGGTCCTGAGTATTTCATCATCATCATCATCAGCATTTGGACCAAAAGACGTCAACTGTTGGACATAGGTCCCCCATGGTTTTCCACAACGACCGGTCCTGTGCCAATTACATCCAGAGGTTTCCCGCGACCTTCACTAGGTCATCGGTCCACCTTGTGGGGGGCCTACCCACGCTGCGTCTTACGTGGTGCGTCGGTACGTGGTCGCCACTCAATAACCTTTCTGCCCCATTGGCCATCAGTTCTGAGTCTTTACCCAAAGGTAATTTTACTAGGACCGCTCAGTCTTTGCCTGAAGATTGCATATTCTGTTTGTTAGAACTGTAAATAAAAATTCCACTTCTCAAGAGCACCAGAAAGGTACATCCCAAGAGCGTGTCCTATCAGAACCTGTACAATACATACCTCACGGGAGTAGGTGTGTAAATAAATCAACGACAGTGGTCAGGCTTGCGGTGTGCAGGGCAATCTATCAATTCCCTGTACGATGCTCTAACTCCATTTGTAACGTTACAGTGCACAAAGGATGGTAGGTGCAATCTGGCTCTCCGTAGAACGAACTATTTCGTGTATTTGTACTTTCTTCCAATATCAGATCAATTAAGAAAGGCCTGTACTATTTGACCTAAAATTAACCTAACCATGAGCTTAGCCAACGATCTAAAGTAGTAATTTGTTTATAAAGTTCACATTTCAGAGTTTCCATTCAATTACAACTATTATTTTCTTCTTATTGTACCGTATGTCCCAATTATTGAAAGTGCCTATATTTATCAATTATTATATTTTACCGCGAAAATTATGCGCTCTCTTCTACAGATAAATAGTAAATATACCTGAACAGAAAATAAACATGTGGAGACGCTGCACCTAAAAATAAAAGGTTCATTGCCTAACTATTTAATTAATTTAAATACTAGCTTTTGCTCGCGACTTCGTCCGCGCAGAATTTATATTAAAAAGATATGAAGACGTTTTAAAATAATCAAGGGATGCAACGAACCCGGATCCCGTATCTCGGATCCCAGATCCCAAATCCCGTATCCCGGATATCCCAGATCCGAAATCCCGGATCCCGCATCCCAGAAATCCCGGATCACGTATCCCGGATATCCCGATTCTCGGATCCCGGATCCTGGTTAATAAAAAGAAACCTAAACACCAATTTTCATCATCCTAACTTCAAAAATGACGAACTTCCATATAAATTTTCACCCCCTATTTAACGCTTTTAGGGGTTGAATTTCAAAAAATCCTTTCTTTGTACACCTTTACCCGTCAAGATAAACACACCCTCCAAATTTCAAGTCCCTACGCCAAACGGTTTATGCTGTGCGTTGTCTGTCAGTCAGTCAGTGAATGAATGAGTCAGGACTTTGATTCTTACATATTTAGATCAATAGCAACTCTATTCCACGAAATGGGTTTCCAATCTACACGATTTTTGAAAAACAGAGAATGCTCATTTGAAAAATGAATCTCGAGAAATCAAGGTACAATAAACCCAGACCAAAGCAATGTGCGTATACAACAGACGTATCAGCTACGGCAATGAATCAACAGATAGAGACAGGTGCACAAATGAATCTGCGGCTGCGGTCGGTGTTGCGGTCGATGTGGCATCGATCAATTCCGTGGGACGAGGCACTGACTGGACAGGGGATTGTGTAGTGTACTTCGAACTACGCACTTCGTACTAGAAATCCACTCTTCACCGAGTAGAACTTCCTTTGTCTTCCGAAATAAAGATCTCACCGCGAAACCAGGCACTAAATTTTCATTCTTGGTGGAACCATCGAAGTGGGCGGACGTCCCGCATTCGGATAGCGCCATTACGGTTTAAAACAATCGCTTTCTGAAGTCAATATAAAGTACAACGTTTTTCACTGTCGCTTTTACAGTGAATTGTGCATTCGTAAATCACTCTACATAACAACACGTTTAATGCAATAAGTGGGAATGAAACAAACGTACTCGCAACGACAGTGGATTTTCCAACTGGTTACTCCCGGTCTCGGTTTGTATTAAAGTAGCTATGAAATGTACCATTTATATCGAATTTTAATTTTTAGCCAGAAGCTAAGAGTTGGGTGATCTACGCGCCGGACCGTAGTTTCTATCTGCGACTGTACCTACTCTGTGAAACTGTCTACAACTCTACTAACAAATTCTTCTAGGTAGCTTATATAGCGTCATGATATATGTTTGGAATTCAAATTCAGACTACTGGAATCTGGAAGTTGGATGCGCGAAACACACAGACACATTTTTGCGAAACCACTTTCTCAGCGTTGCATTGTTATCTCCTTTGAATATACGTGACAAAGAAGGGATCTTATTCGTCTATACACACTGCGGTTCAATTTAGATTTTTATTTCCCTAAAGGTAAACAAAACCTCAACGCGTAGCGACCACAGAGCACCGCACTGCAACCTGAATCGAGAATAATAAGTCTCATCAATATTCTATTGCGCGCGCACTAAAGGAAGATTTATCTACTTCCATTTTTTCCACTACACTCCGACCGTAAATAGTTAAAACCCTAACTTCAGAGTCGGGAAACTTTGAAACCTCTACAGTATTATGGTCAATGGGAGTTGAGTGAAAAGTGCAAAAAAGGAGTGTACGCCCGCAAAAAGTTTGCGCAAAGTTAAATGTTTCTGAGTTTCGCAGCGATTTTTTATAGCTTAGTTCTTCGGAGATGTGCTTCATGGTTATTTTACAGTTCTCGACAAAAGCGGCGCGAAATGATATTGTCAAAGAGTGCCGAGTCGTTCTGCGGCATTATCTTTGCAGTTGCTTTGGTTTTTATAATAGTTTGCAGCCGTCGTGTTCTTTTCAGCAAAGAGTATTCTTGAGGAAAGTTAATATTCTTACATTATATGACAAGTTTTTAAACTACTGGGGCTACCATCGTCTTTAGGTGATAATTTTCACAACAACAGAGTTCGAGGAGGCATTGGTTGGTTCCTTTTGATTTACTTATAACTAGGGCGTTGAAGGGTCCTGACGTTAACGCACGGAATTGAAATAATAATAGTAATAATAATAATTTAGCCCTTTTAACGTCCCACTGCTGGGCACGGGCCTCCCCTCAATGCGAGGGGGATTCAGGCCATAATCCACCACGCTGGCCCAGTGCGGGTTGGTGGATTTCACATGTCTAAAGACATGCAGGTTTCCTCACGATGTTTTCCTTCACCGTAAGCAAGTGATAATCATATTAAAGTTATAATTCACACATAGATTTCGAAAAATCCAGAGGTGTGAGCCAGGGTTTGAACCCAGGACCTAAAGCCCGCAAGACACGTGCTTAACCAATCGGCTACCACTGCTTTTGAATTGAAATAAGAATTTTGAATTTTATGGAATTGAAATAAGTATTTTTATTTTATTTACAATAATCTAAATACAAGTAAGTTTAGTAATTATTTTAATATCCCAAGAATAAAGCAAGCATCGATTTTTAAGTGAGTTTATTTCAACAATAAACGTTTCCGCAATCGATTTTCAAATTGAAATTCTTGATGAACTCCCAACAACAAGGTTCAACAAACACAATAATATACAGACAACACACACTCTATTATTTCAATTTAAACTGAGAAATTAATGTTTTGTTCTCAAACTCTAAAGGGATTACGGCGAAAATATTGTTCTCATTATTATGACAGCAGTAACCTTCGGGCGGGGTGGGCTTCGCAAAGCCTCGTTGATTTATTCATTGTTCTTCATCAAAATCATTGAGTGGAACATACGTAAATAAATATTTTCGTTATATTAATATTGTTTGTACGTTTGAGGAAACTTAGGGATAAACATTTTCGGATGTTAGCTAAGCTTAAAGCTAGTAATGGTAACAGATTTTAAGCTTAAAGACGCGTCCATAAGTTTCGAGCAGCCTATGAGGCCGCTTTGTTTTGCTTAGTATGACATGGCCCTCCGGAGAAAAAACGCTCGCCCTGCCTCAACCGAGCAAGTCATTTACCTCGCCTAGTCTAGCCTATTCATAAGAGAAAGAGAGAACGATATCACACTAATTTTATTGCTCCATTACATTTCTCCGTCCAGAGATTTGGATAGGTAATTTTTTTCCATGCTTTTCGCCAAGCATTTGAGCGCAAGGGAGGTGCGCAGGACTGCTAAAGGACTTGTGAACGCGCAAAATAATATTAGGGGACATAAAAAAATAAAGGAGTGACAAAAATAATAAATTCACTACGGATCCATTACTTTCAGACGCCGTAACAAGATTGTATAAAAAGCTACTTGTTACTGACAAACATCAGTTCATTCGACCTCTTTTCGCACAAAGGGAAAATGCATTACCGCGAAGCATGCAAATCCAACCAACCAAGTGAAGTAACAATTGGCCGCAGATACTCCCTCTCCATCTTTATCAAAGAAATAAATGAGAAAGAAGATAGTTTGCACCCCCCATTTCCCACTTTTTTATTCACTCTCGCTGGTCACATTTGCATTGTGCAAATAAAGGTCTTTTAATAAAGTCTCCAGTGAATAATGTCGGCGACTGTCCTTAGAGTTTAGAGCGCTAACGTGTGAAAATAAATGGTGAAATTATCTTGGAATAAGTTTTCTTTTCTACACTAGTGTAGGGGGAAGATGTGGAAGCATCTGAACTGCGTCTGAACACATAGATATAATGCTTAACTGATGTCTCCGGCGCGGCAGCTCGGGGCTTGTGGGCACATCTTATTAGGGATATCAGGTTTTGAATTATATTATACAAACGAAGTAATTTCTATGGTTGTTTTTTTGCAGTATAGAATAGTTATATGATGTTATCAAGGTAAGTATTAGTAGGCCCGTCCTTCAATTAAGCTAAATACTTGTACTGATATTATTCGAAATCTGATACCAAAGTACGGAATAAAAAAGTATACAAGAAAAGTATAAAATTGAAAGTACTATGCTATCTTTTACCACCTTTTTATGTAGCCTTCAGTAATCCTTTGTCTTTCAGTTTCAGTTATAAAAGCTGGTGTAAACAAAACACTCAAGTTTAGAGGTAACAGGCTGAAACGGTTGAGGCTAACACAGTTTTAGTGCACATTTGGTGGAATATTCCTGAAAATGTTAGTTTGCCAGATGCTACCCGCACTTTGCCTAGTGATAGCAGGTTCGGAGTTTACGTTACATAACTCTAAGGTCACTCGCACACGGCGCTACACAAAATACACTGGTTAGTAACTTAAAGTACTGATGAGTTGCTAAAATTTAGTATTATTATGGTGGTTCGTATACGATGCTACTCAAAAGAAACCGGCTAGTAATTAATTAGTAATTAGTAGCGCGCGATTCGACATGCTGGTCGCGCGCCACTGGTTTCCAGAAACTATTCTGAACCGAATAATTGAGTGATTGTGTCTTGTTTTTTTTTTGTATGGAGCTTGGGAAGCGGTGTTCTTTTGAGACGAGGCACGCGCGACTAGCGTTGCTAATTAGTTAGTAATTTTAATGACTAACCAGTTCTGACTTCTTTGAGTTGCGCCGTGGACGAATAGCCTAACATGTTACAGCTGTTTATTTTGAGAGTGCAATCACGTTTTACAGCAGGCCTTTCAGGTGATGGTATTGTTCAGGAATATTGAGCTTTATAACAAATTGCTATTATTAGAGATTGATGACTATAATTGATATTATTAGAGACTAGTGGTTTCTCAATGGACAATTGTTAAGAGACTCGAGGCCCAGATCGATCGTTACTGGCCAAACATAAGTGATTGTTTCTAATGTATCTGAAAACATTCGCCCTATAATAGGTATGATGAGGTACTAGATATGGAGTCGGTGACTCTCTTATTGGGGGTGGAGAAGTATAATAAATAAATAAAAAACAAGAAACAAAGTGTACTACCGAGAAAAAAAGTGGTAATTGAGTACTCGCGCAGCGCACTCGGTTGGACGGTCGCGACGTTAAATTATTCGGGAGCCTTATTCACCGTGGATGTGCGAAGTTCTACGAAATTTTTATTTGATAAGGAAAGTTAAGAGGTTTTTTATTTACTTCGCGAATTAAAAGGCCGTTTATTATTTCTGTTATGAATGCAGCTACGGTTTAATGTTTTGTTTGGAAATTCTTTTATGAGGCAAGTTGGATTGCTTGGTAGAATTTTGGACGTGATTTAGAGACTGTTTTACAACCTATTTTAAAACCTTCTTTTTTATATAACTATGGCAACAAGCATATTTTGGCATAAAGTGGATATTGAAAACAATTGCTTTGGTGTGATGCTTACATGTTGTATTACATATTCTTTTGGTATCCCAAAAATATTTTCATCACACCCATTCGAAAAACGTCAATTGCCTTTCAAGGCTAGCGGGAGCAAAATTCAATTTTGCTCCCATGGGAGTTTTTGTTTCTCCTTCCTGATTAGTGGAAAAACACTCCAGCGCGGCCGGCACAGTGAGGAGCCGGACCTGCCGGCGCGCCCGGCTTCTCACTCGACTCTACAGAAATGTTTTGTTATCAAACCCATGTAATGGCAACGCGCGCTGTAAAAATACGGTCATGTACATTTTTCTTTTAATTTCTTTTGTCTCGGTTTAGTAAGTTTAAGTTATTGGAAATAATAATTAAAAATGAGTTCGAGTAATGACAGTGATGATATATTATTTGTGTTTGGATACATAATATATTATGAGAGTTTGGAGTAGGTAGAGGTAGGTAGGTACACGTAGCTTTTTATTTTTCTCATTGGTAGTGATGAAAAATAGTACGCTTTTCAAAAACCGCCTGAATTCAAAAACCGCCCTCGCGGAACAAAATATCTCTTTGTCCCCTTGTAACACAAATAACTATTCCTACTAGTTTGGTAGGTCGATGATATGATATCTCTCTCTACCATAGATATAAAATATATCTGGTCTCTACAAACATTTACATCTCTATCTTCAGTCGCTCTGTATAACAATGTATTTCATTTCGTTTCCACTCCGTTGTTATACAGTTAATTACTTCCATTGGATGTTTCGTCGGAACTCTACCTAGAGCTCTTCGTGAGGTTCTTAATATAGGCGCGGCTAATTGTACTGTCGTTTTCACGCCAGCTTAGCCACTAGATAAATTTGTATCGCGATTGTTCGGATTTTTCCACGAAATTATTTCAAACACGAAATTGTTTATTTTTATTATTTGTGTGGGCAAATATCAAGTCTTTGTCTTTGCGAAGTAAATTATTTCATTGTTTACCCGATTTACGGTTGCCTATACTTCTATTACAACATTTCTAATATAAACTGGGCTCTCTTTATTATTGACAACCGTAATGGAGATCCGTAACGTATTTTAGTTGAGTCTGCAGATTTATAGAGCTAATAAATCCATAACACAGTGCAAACATTTTTGGTCTATGACAAAAATTGACGAAGCATGGGCTAAATTGCTAACGAAGTTCGCGCGCGGTTGTTGTGACGTCATCGGGCTCATGCGCGCTTTGTAATGAACGGCGGCGCGGGTACAGCGCGCCTTCAATCCGACGAAGTGTGTGACGTCACACGCAGATGCCGCACATTATATAAAATGTGTTATGAAATCGCAACGGATGGACCGATTTCGATGATTTAAAAACTATATTGATAAGAAAGCTTAGTTTTAACTATAGTGTTGGTTATGAGTTGATTTGTTGACCTATTATTGATCCTCGTTAAGGGAGCTCAGATTATGTTCCTCATTACGGGAGCTCAGATTATGTTTGAAATTTTAACATAGACCTGCAGGCGGTTTTACCTACCTTGATAACATAGGTATATGTAGGCTATAGGTACGTCAACTTTCTAAACCATAGACAATAGAATAATGAAAAATGAAAATTATTTTACCTCCCACAAGCGACTATATTTTCTGATAATACTGATAAATCTTTTACCCATTTGAAGGGGTCTGAAACAGTGGTGTGATTTCAGACCTTCTCATTTTAATGAAATGCGACACTGGTCTATCTTTAAAATAATGTAATGTCACGACTTTTATCCCCATTCGGGGGTAGTCAGAGGCTTGAGTGGCCATACACCACCACATTGTGGAGGTATTAACAAATTCAAAGCCCACGTTTCACCAGATAATCAGAACCCAACGTGACAGGTGGTGAACCTTGTCGCCGTGTATACAGGAACTGACTATTACCTAATCCCGAGGGATAGGTAGGTTTCCTCACGATGTTTTCCCTCACCGTCAGCGAACTGTAAATTATGCACATAGATGAAAATTCATCCATTGGTGCATGCCCCACCGGGGATCGAACCTGGGACTTTCTGATTGCTAGCCCAACCTGTTCACCCCTAGGCTACAGTCGCATCTATCTTTAAAATAATTAAAAATTATATTGAAAGGGAAAATAACTGAAATATTAATAGTCGGTTATTAGAACATATAACAAAAGTATCAAACTATTACAAACCGCTGAGCTAAACAATCGACACGAACTTCGGATCAGCCATTTATTCCAACTTTCAGGTAACTACCGCAGTTAGAGCGCATTCAACTAACTTACAGCTTCCTCAAACATTATCCACGCTATCTAGACTTTATTATCATTGAGCTCCCGGCTAGGAGAGGTAATGCTGAAATAAGTGCTTAAGAATTGTAAGCATTCCAAATAAGTAATGGACTCTTGAGGCTACTATCAATTGCAGCTTAAACCACGCGAGAGAGTTTAACTCCCGTCTTCTAGGTATACAGGGTTATTGGTAAAACACTAACAACCCTGCAGTGGCGTATTACTGACATCAAACACAACAACTTTTGTTCTATAACTTTTTACAAAACAAAAATAATCAAAAAATAATTTTTTAAATGTATGTTTTTTTTTTCTCGTCCTGAGGATAGCCATGGTACGTGGTTGTATTCCACTTTGCCCTAAAGTACCTAAACGGACCACGGCTATTCTCTAGATGAGCATATTTTCTTGTTTCATATATTTTAGAGTGTGATTTTTAGTTATTTTTTTTTTGTTTTGTAAAAAGTCTTAGAACAAAAGTTGTTGTTTTTGATGTCAGTAATACGCCCCTGAAAGGTTGTTAGTGTTTTAACAATAACCCTGTAAGAACGATCGATCAAATGGGCGACCATCGATCTTATGTTCTTTAGAGTAGTTACTTTGTTTTAAACTTTGGTAACAATCATATACTGCTCTATCGGACCGTTAGTGTATTGACGAATTTACCCCTTAATCCTTCAATTGCTGTGTCTAGGTGGCTCGCATGCCGCGCAAGGCAGCTTCGTCTCGCTTATGCCATGGGTTCCTCTAATAGCGGCGCCGTCATATACCGGCCGTAACTAGAACGTTGGCTATGAAAACAAAATGGCGCGGTTTCCTAGAGACCGGTATTGGACACCGTTGTTTACGTAGCCAATGTTCTAGTGCGGCCGTTATATGACGGCGACGCTATTGGAGGAACCCATAGCTTTAGCGCACGAACCAAACGCTCGGCCTGCCCCTCCCGAGCGCTGTCATTTGCTTCGCCTAGGTAGGCCTAATCATGAGACAGAACGATAATATAACTATGTAACTGATTGCTGAGCCACTTCCTTCTCCGTTTAGACTCTAGAGCATCCATTCCAAAGTGGGCGATAACGCCCCCTTGTAGGCGCTGCAGGCCTAAAGGGGGGCGGTAAGAGACCCAGAAAAAAAATGGGGGCGTTGTGTAGAGTCTACAAGGGGGCGTTATCGCCCACTTTGGGAATCTATGCTCTAGAGTGAGTGTAGGTTGGCTCGCCCTTTGGCTCACCCGAGCATGTGTCTTAGGCTGCCGCGTGTGGCGTGAGCGCGCAGGTTCGCGCAGCATATAGACTCAGCCAATCAGTCGCTTTATTTTCGACGTTACTCTCTATCACTTATTTTACATTCAAATTAAAGCAAAATAGTATTAAGATGTGGGCGTCACTGAGATCCCACATGACGGGCGACAGTCATAACACCTCGACGCTATCTCGAATGCAAACAGTTCTGGAACTCATGCGATTACTGCACAGACGTATTTCTACTCGGCTGGTTCGTTTCCATTGTATTTTGGTTGATATGTACTTGTCATTCTTCTTCTTCCTAGCCTTATCCCATTATAAGGGGTCGGCTTTCAGTCTACCCTGATTCGGCTGATCACCGATATTTAAACCGAGCGATTGCCATCTGCCCTACGACCCAACTACTGGGACTATCGGCAACCTTAGGGTAAGACCATTTTTTTGGCAGATTTTTCAGGCTTCTGACTGCCCGTAACAACTGTCAAAGATTTTCGAATGACACGCGGGATCGCCAGCTCAACGTACCCTCCGAAGCACGAAGGAGGTCAGATGTATAATTCGGTCACCCATCCAAGGCCCGACCGAGCTGAACGTGGCTTAACGCGCCGATGTATCGGGCGTCTTACCAACTAGGCTACGACCTCCACTTGTCATTATATAATAATAATATTAGAACTTTTAACCTCGCAGTCCTGGCCACCTCCTCGCAATGCGAGGGTGATTCAGGCCCTAATCCACCACGCTGGCCCAGTGCCGGTTGATGGAGTTGATGTCTTCTGACAACTTTCATTCAACTCGTATTATAACATCTATATTTACACTTAATTTCCCTTACCCCCAATTAGACACTATTCTTAAGAGAAGGACTCTAAATATCGGATAGTGTAATACGGATTTTATGGAAGGAACCTAAACCAAAATCTACAAACAAATAGGTAGTTGTTTGATAATCTTGCCACAAAATAATGATATTTTCTTACCAGTAAATTGATATGGCATGACGATAGATGACGGAATTTTCCCTATTTCCGAGTACCAAATGGACCATATTGTTATTATTTTCCTGAAAATAACAGGATGTTTACAAACACACGTCGAATAAAGAGATGATACGGGAAATTCTGATATCTGGTGAGAAATAACACGACATATTTCGTATCACTTGCCACGTGCCTATGCGTTACAAGGAAACATGTTAAAGGAATTCAAACTTTTTGTAAATTTGGGTCTTGATTATTTTTTATAGCACTGAGGTGGCAAACTATCAGAAGCATACGGCCCGCCTGGTGTTATGCCGTTACCGTAGCCTATAGATGCTTGCAATATCCACGACATTGCTTACACGTTGTCGACCTGAAAGGAAGTGTGACGGAGGGAGGGGAAGGCGGGGTTGGGCTTCCGGCTCTCTCACTCATGCTACGAAACGCAGCTGTAATAGCTGCTTTACGCCGATCTTCTCTTAGAGGGTGGTACCTACTATCCCGGTCGAGCCAGCCATGAGCTGCAGTCAATAGACTACAGCTTGGCTCTACGGTGGTAGAGCGAAGCTGAAGTCAATTGACTTTAGTCATCGATGCATGGTGATGCATGACATTTTGTTGATTGTACGTCAACTTTTTTTTTTTTTAACCCACATCGTCCCACTTCTGGGCAAAGGTCTCCCCCACAACTCTCCACTCCTCTCTGTCATTGGCCATTTCTGGCCAATTGTTGCAGAATGCATCCAGGTCGTCACGCCAACGTTTCCTGGGCCTGCCTCGGCGACGACGCCCACGTCACGAACGTAAATACATACTGGACTGTTCTCTACTGCACAAAAAACGAGCCGAGCGAGAGGCCCTAGTTGGGACCGTGTCCCTCTCACTCCGAGTTGCCATGCAAAAATAATATTATCGTTGGTTAGTGAATGGTAGTGTTTAAATCATCCAAATAAATTATTTTATTATTTGTCGTGACTATTGTTTTATCGAAACATGTCGGATTCATAATGATTATTTTTAATTTTTAGTCTTTTTTATAGCAATTTATATTGAACATTAATTTATATTTTGTAAAAAATCTGTTTTTTTTTTATCTTTAGATGGTAACGTTGGTATAATGTTAAGCTAGGGTGACCATAAGACCACATGACTTTGTCATCCGTTCGGCGTAGTGGTTTGACCATGGGCGATTTGGCAGGCGGCATTTGTCGATAAAACAATAGTCACGATAAATAATAAATTAATTTATTTGCTTGATTTAAAAACTACCAATCACTGCCCAACGATAATATTATTTTGGCATGGCAACTCGGAGTGAGAGGGACACGGTCCCAACTATGGCCTCTCGCTCGGCTCGTTTTTCTGTCTACAGAATTGTCAAGGTATAATAGACCTTAAAGCAGGAGAATAAAGTTGAATTTCTTCTTAACCAAAAACTCAAGAAATAGATCCTTCTTTATACATCCGTGAATGTTGATAATATCGGCTATACCCTTCTCTGTCTACAGTGTAGTTTGGCTCGCCCATAGATATATAGTAATCAAGGATCTTTTATTACTACAGGATAAACCAGTTGAGATTTTGGTTAAGAAGAAATACAACTTTATTCTCCTGGTTTAAGGTCTATTATACCTTGACAATTCTGTAGACAGAAAAACGGGCCGAGCGAGAGGCCCTAGTTGGGACCGTGTCCCTCTCAATCCGAGTTGCCATGCCAAAATAATATTATCGTTGGGTAGTGATTGGTGGTTTTTAAATCAAGCAAATAAATTAATTTATTATTTATCGTGACTATTGTTTATATGATAAAACAACAGTCACGATAAATAATAAATTGATTTATTTGCTTGAATTAAAAACTACCAATCACTCAAATTAAAAAAAAATGAATTAAATTATTATTTATCGCGACTATTGTTTATATGATAAAACAATAGTCACGATAAATAATAAATTAATTAATTTGCTTGATTTAAAAACCACCAATCACCACCCAACGATAATATTATTTTGGCATGGCAACTCGGAGTGAGAGGGACACGGTCCCAACCGGGGCCTCTCGCTCGGCTCGTTTTTTGTGCAGTAGTGAACAGTCCAGGTATGTATTTACGTTCGTGGCCCACGTATACTTGTACGTCAACTACGGTTTTATAATGACGTGGTGGAATGGAACCTCGTACTTATTTAACCACCACTAGACGGAGTGCATTAAAACATTACGGATTTGGAACTTAGACTAACTTTGAGACTGTTCAATCCACATACCTACAGCTACCGCTGGCGTCTCCTCTGCACTTAACAAAATATGACACAGCTTAGTTAAACGACATTTTTGAACCGTGCAATCTTCTTTGGGGCTTTGGGAAGAAATGGGACTGCGCTGTTTAATTTTCCACGGAGTTACTTCTACGTTACATCTTGGTTTAAGTGGGTACAGTGTTCGTTAATGTTGGTAAAGCTTACTATTCCTTTGTCTCCATGTTACTAAAGGCATCGTGGTGAAATACCATCACTTTGCTATTCTCTACAAGGCTATAGGGTACAGCCAATGATATAATAAGACAAGAGAAAGTGTTTACTAATGGCCGAATACGAAAATTAAATTTGCCTCTGGCCGGAATCGAACCCGCAACCACCCGATGCAGTCAGCCGAGCTGCCTACGCTCAAACCACTGTGCTAAGCGATTGTCCCCAATTTAGCCAGACAAGATGGAAGTGAACATGTCTAGATACACAGAGGACCCATATCACATTGGAATCAGTTTTTAAAATACAGAGCTTAATACAAACCAAATATATTAAATCAGTAACATAATATCTTATGGTGTTCTAAAATTAGACCGTTTTTTCAATAAAACACATTTGACACTCAATGAATTTTACATTTAAGAGGAGGGTTCGAAATTTGGTTGATTTTCTATTCTACTTTTTCTTTAAGTAAGTATGTGGACTAGGAATCTTATATTTAGATGTATGATTTTTGACTATATTATCTTGAGTATCTTTAAATCCAAATCACGATTTGATGAAATTTTCTCGATAAAAAAAATTTATGAAATGAGCTCTAATTATTTACAATTTTCCTTGCTACCACGATGTTTTTACGATTTAGATCACGAAATTATTTCTAAAACATAGCAAATAATGATATCTAAACTACCCTTCAACCATATTTTAATTCATGAAGTAGTTTTTTTTTAATTCAAGTTTATGTGGTTTGGCGCTTACGTTGTTTATTTCCGAGCGCGCGCACAATATCGCCATCTCACATTTTAAGTACTTGAACTAACCATGTCTCTCTCTAACTTTGTATTGTCAGTGTCCGCTCGGACTTGTTCGACGTCGGACCTGTGAAGGATTTTTTAAAAAATATTACGAAAAAATATTACGGTCGTGCCACATTACAGGTACAGTACAGTATTTACAGTCCGCCGACGCCTATGATAAATAAATAAATATCCTTGGAAATTCTTTTACACATGACTACCTGATCCCAAACTAAGCAGAGCTTGTACTATGGAAACCAGATAACTGATATTACTACATATACTACTTTTTGTTTGTAAATACAAACTAAATATACACTTAATTACACCTAGACTCGGGACATGCGGACATGTTCATGCACACAAATGCATGTCCTGGGCAGGAATCGAACCTACGACCTGCACTGCAGCGTGATTTTCGTTTGCTTTTCCTTGTCTTGTGTAATTTCTTTTCATCTCTTGTCATTTTGTGTCATCTCTTGTCATTTTGTGTCATCTCTTGTCATTTCATAGTTATTCGTGTCATTTCTGTAAAAACTCCCTATTTCGCTTACTGTTATATACTTGCAGCATGGTCTTGGGCCGACAGTGGGAATACATTGCTTGTCAAAACAATGGAGTCGCTTTATTGAGTTTGTTGTAGGTATGGATGGGCAAGTAATAAATATATCATACATCAATAAATTATCGTAAAAAATAACATTACAGATATGGATAGGAAAATGTTTGTCCGTCCTATTCAATCTATTATATTATAAACGAAAGTAACTCTGTCTGTTACCTTTTCACGGCTAAACCGCTGAACCAATGTTGATGAATTTTGGTATGGAGATAGACTGGGTCTTGGCGGAGAACATAGGCTACTTTTTAGGGTTCCAAAGGGTGCTAACGGGACCCTATTACTAGGCCTACGCTGTCCGTCTGTCTGTCTGTCCGTCTGTCAGTGCGGGCTGTATCTCACGAACCGTAACAGGTAGAGAGTTGAAATTTTCACTGAATGTGTATTTCTGTTGCCGGTGCAGAACAAATACTAAAAATATAATAACATTTAAAAATAAATATCAAGTCTCAAACTTGATATTTTTGATGTGTTTATTCTACGGTGGTACGGAACCCTTTATGTGCGAGTCCGACGCCTTCAGATCTAATGAATGTTTTCTTGAAATAAATATAGTGTATTTTAAGTAATTAACTGGCCAACCCTCAGGTCCTACCTACCATGTTAGGATCTTTTTCGTTCTAGCGGGTGTAAACCGTGATTTAACGAGTTAATGTGATAATTTTTGTATTTAAATTATTCAATTCAATGTATTTGTTTCAGACATAGTCCAATATTGATTATTAAAATTATTATAATTTCACAATAAATATAAAACAATAAATAAAAGTAAAATTAAATTTAAAAAAAATAAAAAAATATTTTTTATTTTTCATGTTTTATCATTAAAATACAATATAATATAACATAAATTAAAATAAAATACAATAAAATAAAAACCTACCCCTAATTAAACAAATACCGTCCGCGTGGGATACTGGCTGCATGTCCTGCAAAATATATTTGAATATTTTCATCCATTTCATCTATTTTAAAAGGTGCACTGGGACATATTATTTTAATTGTACGAATTAAACAATATTGTTCCTTCAAAAAATAACTATACTATAGTCTACTCCATAGCTGTTCTGTCCTAGCTAAGCGAGAGGGATATATCCTTCGGCAGCTCACGCGACGCTAGCCACACCCTGAAACTAAAATTCATTTTTTTCTTGTATCGTCTTAAATACTCCATTCTGATACAGACAGTATACATAGTCAAGTGGGTGTATGTAGGCTTCGCGCTATCAATAAAACAACATGGACGATTTCAGACCGGCCTGCCGGCTTTGAGAGCTGGGTCGATAACAGCTGTCGGCAGGGACTTTAAAATACTGGAATGGAAAAAGCTTGCTTGCTACTTACCTAAAAGCAGTTGTTAAAAGACAACTTAGCTTTTCCCCAGGACACGTCGAGGCGAACCTTGGCGTCATCGTTCGATCCCATTGTCGATCGTGGCTTACAGGAGTAACAGTGGTGGTAGTGTGTGGTGGGCCTAGCCCCATATTTACCTAAAAGTGGTTTATAGGTGTATCCAAAACAGTTTTGAATCAAGGTGTGTCAAGCGCCTAAAGTTTTTGTAATAGCAAATCGTCCTTAATCGAATCATTGTTGGGCCAAATTCCACAGAATGTGGAGAGCTAGTGAATAAAAATACCGATCTATTTCTTTAAATGCTATTCTACTACTGCATAAATTTGGGGATGACTATCCATATTACTTAAATCCAGGATCTTCTCTGCATGTAGATTTTATAGCGGGCGGACACTGAAGAGCACTTCGCTCGCTCAATTAATAAAGAAATACCTACTCATGCAGCGATATTAAATCTCTGGAAAGTATTTCATTGCATCTGACTACGGAGACCGATATTGCAATCGTATTGCGTATTTTTGTCGTGGAGACGCTTGGCCCATGGCGTCATAGCGCTAAAACATTGTTGGTAAACAAAATTAATTGTAACTGCAGCTAGTTCACTACCTTTTTATAATAGTAGACCATTTCAGAATGGTAAGGATTAGTTTGTTTTGAGTCCCCGGTCCCATGGAATATCCATCTCTGTGCCATTTACCATGCAAATATGCCATGCCACGGTCAGGTTAAGTTCGGAATAAATCAAGCAACATTTTGGATGCAAATTTTTCTTTGGTTTTCAGTCAATAACAATTGGTTGTTTTGTTCGTTCTCGAACAATGGATGCAGCTTTCAGATTTCAGCAGACTTCATTGTCTTATTAAGGTAGGAGTTCGTTGCAAGCGGCAGACAGCAGTTGTCAGCCGGTCTCATTCAAATTGTGGCGATGACATGTGCCACGACGGCAGACGGCATTCAATTTCTATAAGACCGACTGACGTCTGCAGTCTGCCGCTTGCAACGATCTCCTACCTTTACGCAGGCAGGAATACATAAAATCACGTTACAGTTATTTTGATTACTGGGAGACAAGTCGCTTATCAATAATGGCGCAGAATATAATGAAAGTTGTTGAATTATGAAGAATTTCGAAGTCCAGGAGACTTCGAAATTCTTCATAATTATCAATAGCAACGGAAAATTGCTATTGCCAACCACGTTGAACTCTCGTATAAAGTTCGTAGTCTCCTTGCTATTGAACTGCCACTTTGACATTCTGACCGACCAATCAGGGAAGAGAATAAATAAAAAAATAATAACTAAAAAAATGTTTATTAAAAAAATACTGAGCTCGTTTACAGTTAGGTACATAGGTACTTATTCTATGTAATTAAATAAAATAGAAAAATAATCTTATAACTAAACCAAAACAGGAGTGTACCAAAAGTTCCCAAACTAGGCAGAGCCTGTATCTTGGGACAAATATCTGTGTGTATATTGGATAGCGACTGTAGCCTAGGGGTGAACAGGTTGTGCTAGCAATCGGAAGGTCCCAGGTTCGATCCCCGGTGGGGCATGCACCAATGGATGAATTTTCATCTATGTGCATAATTTACAGTTCGCTGACGGTGAGGGAAAACATCGTGAGGAAACCTACCTATCCCTCGGGATTAGGTAATAGTCAGTTCCTGTATACACGGCGACAAGGTTCACCACCTGTCACGTTGGGTTCTGACTATCAGGTGAAACGTGGGCTTTGAGTTGGTTAATACCTCCACAATGTGGTGGTGTATGGCCACTCAAAAACCTCTGACTACACCCGAATGGGGATAAAAGTCGTGACGTTACATTTACATTTTTTTTTACATTCATATTGGATAAGGGCCTAGTTCTCTTCTCTGGTTGGTGATTCTACCACACAATAGCAAAACAGTTGGCTACCAGTCTACATCAGATTACGGATTGACACGATGTCTAGATAGTGATAGTGGTGTGTGATAGTATTTCCCCATTAGTTTACAGATGGCATTAAAATAGCAGTCGTCAAGCGACTTGGCCTCCTGATCAACTGAATTCTTTTAGTACCTAATTTTTCAGCTGGAATTCATGAATTACAAAATATTTAAATTGTAACGCAGACGTCAAACGGCAAACGGTTATGGTAATGCTTTGAACTTTACGTCCCTCGTAAATATTTATGAAGTGTTACTTTGTAGAAATACTGGTATGTCAATATTTTTTTAAAGATGCGATTTAATTTTCTCATGTACGGTGGTACTTACATATTATATTGACGGTTGAAACATATAACTTGATATTTAATTGATAATTAATAACAAGCAACCGTTAGATGTGGTTTTCTTCTCGGTCGTAAAACACTTGGTTTAATTTTTATTGGTGGTAGAGCCAAGCTGTAGCCAATTAACTGCAGCTTGTATACCTACCTGCTGGATCGACCGGGGTAGTACCACCCTCTCACAGAAGATCGGCGTAAAGTAGCTATTACAGTTGCGTATCGTACGATGAGTGAGAGAGCCGGAAGCCCAACACCCCCTTCCCCTCCCTCTGTCCCACTTCCCTTCAAGTCGGCAATGTGCGAGCGATACCTTTGGTATTGTAAGCATCTAAAGGTTACGGTAACTGCTTAACTGCTTAACATCAGGCGGGCCGTACGCTTCTTTGCCACCTCCTTAGTAATTTAAAAAAGAGGGGTCGTGGGTATCACTTAGGCATAAGTAGCACGCCTGACAACTTTTGAAGGTGGTAGAGCCAAGCTGTAGCCAATTGACTGCAGCTCATAAACGGGCTGGCTCGACCGGGGTAGTACCACCATCTCACAGAAGATCGGCGTAAAGCAGCTATTACAGCTGCGTTTCGTACGATGAGTGAGAGAACCGTAAGCCCACCCCCCCTCCCCCTCCCTCCATCCCACTCCCCTTCAGGTCGGCAATGTGCGAGCAATACCTTTGGTATTGTAAGCATCTATAGGCTACGGTAACTGCTTAACATCAGGCGGGTCGTACGCTTGTTTGCAACTTAAAAAAAGAGGGGTCGTGGGCATCAATTAGGCATAAGTAGCACGCCTGTCAACACGTCACCACTCCTCACGCACTGTTGTTTTTCTGGTCCACTCGTAGAAGGGACCGTTAATTACATAGTACCTCTACAGTTTCCAAGGTTCATTGAATTCA
This sequence comes from Drymonia ruficornis, assembly GCA_947859195.1. Taxonomy (NCBI): domain Eukaryota; kingdom Metazoa; phylum Arthropoda; class Insecta; order Lepidoptera; family Notodontidae; genus Drymonia; species Drymonia ruficornis. The sequence goes on along the minus strand of OX401910.1, from coordinate 3,451,504 downwards.
CCCTTCTAGGTAATTGATAGTAGAGTTCATTCTATTAGGGTCTATAAGATATGCTGCAAGGGTCTATTTAAGAGCCGGGCCCCATCTACGCGCTGCGCTGCGTCGCGCTGCGTCGTCGCAAGATTTTGTACTGGCACGTCACCCTCCCCGCTTCGTCTCTCGCCCGCTGACACCTGCGACGACGCAGCGCAGCGCAGCGCAGCACGTAGGTGGGGCCCGACACTAAGACAGTTGTGGAACAAAAAGTCACAAAGACATAAATCTGCATTGATGAAATCAATAAAGGCGACTAAAGACTAATAATGTCGGCTTGGACACCCGATTAAAAATGATTCAAGTTAATTGAACGGCCAAAAATCCAATGATTGCATACAACAATCGGACGAAAACCGAAATACGGAATCTGAATTTAAAATGAGTGATAAGGTCAAATAAATGTTTAAAATATTTTAATCGGTGTGTTCAGTGTAACTTGAAATCCGGGCATACAGATTCGTATTGGGTTTCGGTTTTAAATTTAAATTCGTGGCCATTTTAATTTAATTATCTCGTTTATGCTTCCGTTAACGAGACATAATACAGTTACCAATGGCTGAATCTTTATCAGGTGCATGCCGCCTGAGCACTCAGATTTGACCTCGGCACGCATGGACATAATGTCATAACATGAGTGCTCGGACGAGGCATGTGAAGCACGCACCAATCCTATATATTGGTTGCGTCTATATCAGGTGCGTGCCTCGTCCGAGCACTCAGTTTTGACCTCGGAACGCATAGTCCTAATGTCATAACATGAGTGCTCGGACGAGGCATGTGAAGCACGCACCAATCCTATATATTGGTTGCGTCTATATCAGGTGCGTGTCTCGTCCGAGCACTCAGTTTTGACATCGGTACGCATAGACATAATGTCGTGCTCGGAATCGACATGTGTGGCATCTGAACGCACCAATGACTGTTCCGAATGTTTTACTGTTTATACTCTGCGTACTGCTTTTATAATAACAGCCCAGTTTTCTTGCTCTGGTTAAGTACGATGCATGTTGTGTTCGCCGGTTTGTGATAGGTACCTAGCAATCAGTGATCTCTGCCTACTCCAAAGGGATACAGGTACATACATATACTCACATGTACGCATGTATATATCTTGTGTAAAACGTTTTTTTACTATTTAACATACTTATTTTACGTAAGCGAATACGGGTACAAAGTTCGTTACAATATACAATTCAAGTTTACGCAACGCTGATCGTGTAGGTATTGTAATTAAAAACCTGTTTTTATATAAAACCACTTCCATTTACCTACTAGTTATTTAATATGTTGTAGTAACGTTGTTGGTGTCGGCTAATATGTTCTTAAAGCCATAGTTTATTTGAACTCCAAACTCCAATAAATGTAACTAAATGTGTATCCTTAGGGGCGCTATTAGGTTTAGGTTTAAGTTTAGGTCTAGGTTTAGGTTTGAGTATGAGGGTGGGGAAAAGGCCAAGAGTCGACATTGACCTCGAATGACCTTTGACCTTTAACCCCGAATGACCTTTGACCTCAAGTAACCTTTGACATAGAATGAACTTGACATTTGACCTTGAATGACCTTTGATCCCAAGGTCATGGACCAAGACCATGAGGTTTTTAAAAATAACTGTAATGGGTACTATTTGGCTCTGGCGCTTCGCCGGCCGCTGCCGCGGCACGCTCGCTTCGCTCGCTCGGCTCGCGCGTTGTGGTCACAGTTCTAACCTAACCTAACCGAACGTATCCAAGCATTTAGCAAGGTAAGAAGGTCAAAGTCAAAGTCAAGGTCAAGGTCAAAGTCAAATATCAAGTTCATTCGAGATCCAATGACATTCGATATCAAAGGTTACTTGAGGTCAAAAGATATTCGGGGTTAAAGGTCAAAGGTCATTCAATGTCAAAGTCGACCCGTGTCCTTTTCCCCACCCTTATACTCAAACCTAAACCTAGACCTAAACCTAAACCTAAACCTAAACCTAACTGCGCCCCTAAGGCTACACTCCAACCCAGACTTTAGTTACTTTGATACATTTTATTGTCCATATTGGCAACCTTACCTAACCTTTATCTTTTTATCTTATCTTTTTTTTTAAATAGAGAATTGACTGACTTTTATCGCAGAGTCAAAACTACTAAAATTAGAAACACTAAATGAGGACGGTATCTTTTATGATGCAGGCAAACAATAGTAAACGATTTTTGAAAATTCCAGCCCTAATGTAAGATTGTGTAGAGTTCCAGGAGTAAAGAATATACCATTGACACTTGGGCAGTCAATTCCAAAAGTGGTCATTCCAGAAGTAGTCAGTCCAGAAGTGGTAAGTTCCAGAATTGGTCATTATTAGAATTGGAAATTTCCACAAGTGGTTAATTCCCATATCTCAAAAAACATAAAATAAACAAAGCCTTGAGCTAAAACCTACAAACAAATACGCTGATCCCTTCACCTGTCGGCTTATAACAGTGCTGTACAAAGTGATAGAGAATAAAGGTTTTCAATATTTCGAGGATTGAATATTTATGGAAATAATGTACTATGTGTGAGAAAACATTCGGAGACGAGCCTTAGCAATGTTGCTAACTTGTGAAGCTGTTTTAGACGCAGCCTAGACGATCGGAAAAAGTAAGGGGGAGACCCCACCGCGGAGCACGGAGATGCCACGCACACGCTACGCACGTGGGTGAAGCTTCGCTTTACACGAAAATGTATGTCGCCGTGTCCACTGCGGCGCACGGAGAGGCCACGCACGAAATGACGTCATCCATACATTTTCTTGCAAAACGTAGCCGTGGCCGTGTGCGTGGCCTCTCCGTGCACCGCGGTGGGTAATAAATGGTTCCGGCTTAATAGTAAAAAAATGTAAAAATGACCGCTTGGCGCAGCGGTTTGAGTGTAGGCCGCTCGGCTCACTGCATTGGTGGTTGCGGCTTCGATTCCCGCCAGAGGCAAATTTCGGAAACGGCCTTTTCGTAATTTGTCCTGTTCTGGGTGTCACTGGGATCGACTCAAATCCATTGTATGCTACTCATAGTCCAAGCGTTACTTATTGTTGCGGGACGCTATGATGGCTGTTTTGATGTGGGTGGAGAGGATGAACCTTATTATAACGTAACAAGATTCATTTTCGAATGAATTTTTTGACATTCTTAAACTTTAATATGGCCATTCTTATTCTGTTATAATAAGGTTCATTTTCTCCACCCTCCCACACGTCAAAACGGCTATCATAGCGTGCCGCAATTATAGTTTGGGACCAATTACAGTTGGTCTGTAAGTCCGGCGATATTTATTTTAAAATTTTGTTCCATTCCAATAAATTTCATTGTGTTCTTTCGGCTTTTGCACAATTCGAGGTAAAGTAAATATCATTGTAAGGGTTATCAAATGAGTTTAGGTATTGTATAATTCAATTTGCCCTTGACTACAAGTGCCCCGTTAAGTGTATAAAAAATGTACGTAACTATAACTTGTCACATGTGTTGAATAGACGTGTCTACAACATACACATGCCGCGCGAGGCTGCTCACCCACATGCCTCGCGAAGCACGACATTTGCCTCAGTCGCATGCCGCGCGAGGCAAATGGCGAAGCAACTGGCACTCTAGACAGAGAAAGGTATAGCCGAGCAATCAGTTTGACACGTTTGACATCGTTCTGTCTGATGACTATGCCAAACTAGGCGAGGCAAATGACAGCGCTCAGGTGAGGCAGGACGCGCATTTGCCTCGCGCGGGGTAAGTCAAACTTCGTGAGGCAATTTGCCTCGCGCGGCATGTGACACATCTGGACGTAGCTAATTACTAACTTTTTTGTTTAACACATCTAGAACCTATAGGTACGTATTAAAATACTATGTACTCCTTTTCTTTAGTAGTTTGTCTTCAAGTGCACTTAAAAATCCACACCTATTACCAACAGAGAGATATCATTTTGATAAACCAGCGCTATAACGCTTTACAATGACTTTATAAAACAATGTTAATGATTGCGTTTACAAGAGGCAAGCAGGGGGCTTACCACCACCTCTTATAGCAGTTTTGTTTTAACGTTTCAGCGACCATTTGTGCAATGACGTTTCATATTGTCATGACAATAAGGTACGTCATTGCACAAAAAGACGCTGAATCGTTAAAACGTTCCTGTAATTGAATCGCAATAAGAGTTCGTGGTAAGCCCCCAGCACGCTGGAGCTGTCAGTTTTGTCGTCGGAACGCATAGACATAATGTCTTAAAGTGAGTGCTCGGGTGAGGCATGCGAAGCATCTAGACCTACCAAATGGCAGTGTTTACAAGAGGCAAGCAGCGCACCGGAGCTGTCAGTTTTGACGTCTAAACGCGTAGTCTCCGTTCACAGTTATTTTACCTCTGACGTTTCTAATTTTATTTTTGTAAAACGCAAAGTCAGCCTTTAAACTTGGCCTTTGAGACCATGAACTATAGATTAGGCTTTATTCTACAGGCTACATCACTTATAAAAACCTAATATAGACTACATTTTTCAAAAATAAATAAATAAGGTAAATGTCAGAGGTAAAATAACTGTAAACGCACTGTAGAAATGATACCGTTACCATAGAGAAAGAAAAGCATTTCTTGGTCAGGATAGAGTTGCTGTGGACATTGTGACAGCTGTTTGAGCGAGATACACTCATAGGCATTAGCGTTAGTGTGAACGAGATGCATGAACTATCCATTCCATTCTACTCCCATGGTCATAACACGGCTCGGGCACCCCACTTGCCTCTCGTTGACGTAGCTATTTACATAAATCGTACCTACAATCCACAATCGTACCAATGTCCATTGAACCACAACATTGTAGTTGGAACTTGGACCAACAAACCAGTCAAAACAAACCGGCTCAACACTGCGCACGAGTAAATATCCTGTGAATTTTAAAACAACCCACGAGCATACTACATCACCACACCAACTAGGCGCTCGGGTATAAATATCGAATGATAATAAGTCAATTATTCCGCGGTCCGTACACAACGTATTTAGCCTGGGCTAATGCCTGGGCACTCTTGTGGCAGTAGCTACCACTTCGTGGTGGAAGGACCGCGGAATCATTGACTTATTATCATTTTATATTTATACCCGAGCGCCTAGTTGGCTTGGTGGAATAGTACTTACCTACAGCGGCCTCGCTAGCCGCCGCACGCGATGACCTTACCATGACGGCTTGATAACGTAACGTAACGATACTCTACTCAGTGTTGTAATCGCGTTCGAACGTCGCAGACGTCAAAATGGCAGATATCCCATCTCCCACGATATGGGACGAGCTGCTGAGCCCATTAAACATCGCGCTGATCGGCGTTATCGTGTACTTAATTTATAAGATTATAAAGTCGAATTTTGAGTCGGAAGTGAGTGTGCCACCCCCGCCGCCGAGGCTCCCGAAGTTGAGGAAAGACTTGACAGTTGCTGAATTGAAGAACTATGATGGTACGCAAGCTGATGGAAGGGTGCTGCTGGCTGTCAATGGAATAATTTTCGATGTGACGCCGGGGAAGAGGTTTTATGGCCCCGGTGAGTACATTTTATCGTACTTGGAGTTACAAAACTGGATATGAGTTGATGCATAGAGGTCATACTCGTGCGCAGTTTGTAAACTATTTTGTTTTGGAACAATTTGGTGATATTAATAGACTTTAGTCACAACTTTGTAAAATTAGATGATACATATTGTTTGAAGATATTGTTTTTAAAATATGTTATCTTTCTACCACACATTTCTCAGATTATTTTTAATTGTTTATCAGCTATGTTGATAAAAGTTATTGCTGTAAATAGAAATTCATATTGAAAGTATTTTCAATGAAAGATATGAGTACGTCGCATGTCTATGGTAATATATCCAATATAAGCTGGGCTCTTTTACTTTCGAGTGTCAATAATAAAGAGGGCTCAGCTTATGTTGGAAATTTTACCTTAGACGTGCAGGCGGCCGGACATACGTGCCTAAATTACTTTCCATTTCGCATGAGTCAGTACTGGAATTTGAGCCGTTATTTATACCTACTTAGTCATAATTATAATAGCGTCTCATTACTATAATTGCATAATAAGGTAATAATTATTATTAATGTTGTGAATGATTCACAACAATTATCGATACTCCTATCTGTATAGGTGCTTTAAGATACCACGCATGCCTCGCGCGAGCAATCATGTTCCGTCAAAACTGAATGCTCGGGTGCGGCATGCGTGTGATGTAGTCGCAGCAATTGACTATACTCAACATTTCCGTTATCAAATCGCGTTGTCATGTCGTATTTGATCGACACAACGATAAAATAATCACAAAAAACATGAATGATTGAACCTAGTATTATTTATTTCCCTTCCCTATTGTAAATAAAAAGTCCGGTATAACAGACACAATAGCCAATTTAATAAATTATAGAATAGTGATGCCGGTATCTCAATACACTCAGAATTTTTGCACGTACATTTTTTTCTTTTATAGCCTATTAAATGTCCCACTGCTGGGCAAAGGCCTCCCCTTTCTGTCTCCACAGGTCCCTATCCTGGGCTTGTAATGGTACATACATAAAATGCTTTAAAACTATACAAATAAAGTCAAACTTCAACTGTATATCTCTTTAATTTTATAAAACAAAGTCGACGAAGTCAGTTACCAAGTGATTTGACCTCTGTTCGACTCGTAGTCGTTTGTATATAATTGTTTTAAATTGCCTCTGTCACAGATTTTTTGTTCGTTGTTTCTGCATTTAAAATAGAAAAAAAAACTTCAATGATAATGTAAACAGGGGAAGCAATTGAAATTAAAATGACATAGAGGGTCGCTGCATTTCAAACAGCTTTGGAATTTAATTTGTCATCGATGCTTCTTTTGTTTTCTTTAAATATCATAAATAAGTACATTTATTTGCATTACCTTTATAATGCAGTTATAAGGGCAATAATTGCCCAGCAATCGTTGCCGCCGGTAGTGGACCAATTAGTCAAGCAATCTGGACCAATAATAATTGTGGCCAATATTCTTCGTAGTGTTCCATAATATATTCCTTGCTAGTGTATGAATATAATTACCTTATTTATTAAGTTACCCTATATCGTACGTTTCGTACGTTTATACAGGATGGATTTTTGAGACGGGGCAGTAAGGGCAGCTACTTGAACCGTTATAGTTACACGAAAACGTTCTTACGAGACCTCCCTTAACTTTTTTACCCGACTACGGCGGAGGGTTATGATTTTGACCGGTATGTATGTATGTATGTATGTATGTATGTATGTATGTATGTATGTATGTATGTATGTATGTATGTATGTATGTATGTATGTATGTATGTATGTATGTATGTATGTATGTATGTATGTGCATCTGTTCCCACCTAACTTCCAAACTACTTGTCGTAATTTGACAAATGAGGTATCGTCAAAAGCGGCTTAATGGCGCGCTGGTTATAGGCTATGTGACGTTACATAAAATTGCATATGGCGCCCTCTAGAGGACATAATGTCATGAACTAAAAAAATAATATTTTTTAATGAAACCGTGTGGGGTATCAAATGAAAGAGCTTGATGAGCACATTTCAAAAATATATATATTGTTACCTATAACTCCAAAATAATTAAATAAAAAGTAAGTTTAAAAACTAAAACCCGACTACGGAAAAAACGCGCTCTAAAAAGTATGAAACAAGAAAATATTCTCATCTAGAGGATAGCCGTGGTCCGTGTTCATGTGCCATTTGGCCCTAAAAGACCTACACGGACCACGGCTATCCTCTAGATGAGAATATTTTCTTGTTTCATACTTTTTAGAGCGCGTTTTTTCCGTAGTCGGGTTTTAGTTTTTATGAGATATTCTGAACTGCATTCACAGATTTTGGAAAAAATGGACAGTCAGTGAGAAAATGTAGGTGTGAGTATCGTATAATACTATTTGTTGCTTGCATAACAGTAACTTTATAGCAAGGTAAAGTAGGTATCGACTATAAGTGGGGCAACTGATTTTGTTTGTACTCAATAACAAAGTTTTAAACCTAGCTATAGTAACAAACTACGCGAGAATTTGTCAACTTAACCGTAAAAGTCAGATGCGTTCACTATATCGAATCTAAATACTATCTACCAACATTCAAGTTGGAACGCCATTAGTATTCTGCCGCAGTACGGGGCATATTATATCCTGGCCACATCGAAATAGTTTCCCGTAATCTGCCTGAAACAATACACTCGTACGAAATCTGTTGAAGTTTTACGAATAAATATGGATAGTACTTCGGATTTACAGATATTTACTTTTCCATTGTATTTTGTTACGGACAATATGTTTTTGTGTGTGTCTTCTTTACTTACTAAATAATGATAATACGGATTTTGTTATATAAAAGGCTGCAAGGTTTTGATAAAACTAGAAAATAAAAGTGACGTCACGACTTTTATCTCCATTCGGGGGTAGTCAGAGGCTTGAGTTGCCATACACCACCACATTGTGGAGGTATTAACCAACTCAAAGCCCACGTTTCACCAGATAGTCAGAACCCAACGTGACAGGTGGTGAAAGTTGTCGCCGTGTATACAGGAACTGACTATTACCTGATCCTGAGGGATAGGTAGGTTTCCTCACGATGTTTTCCCTCACCGTCAGCGAACTGTAAATAAAACTAGAGTTTTAAGAAATACTACTAAGTACTATTGGTGATAGAGCCAAGCTGTAGCCAATTGACTGTAGCTCATATATGGGCTGGCTCGACCGGGCACCACCCTCTCGCAGAATATCGGCGTAAAGTAGCTATTACAGCTGCGTTTCGAACGATAAATGAGAGAACAGAAAGCTAAACCCCTTCCCCCACTTACCCTACTTCTCTCCCACTCCCCTTCAGGTCGGCAACGTGCGAGCGATGCCTTTGGTATTCCAAGCATTATTGCATTGCTAGCAATCGTTTTATAAAAGGTTTTTTTAACTCTAATTGTTTTTTTACAGGAGGCCCTTATTCAGCGTTTGCCGGGAAGGATGCGACTCGCGGCCTCGCCACAGGGCAGGTGGCAGCCTCTGACAAGGAGTACGATGACGTCAGCGACCTGACCCCAGACGAGGTAGCGTCTGCCAAGGAATGGGAGGAACAGTTCAAAGGTCCGTATTTAATTTCTGTAATGTAATGTTAATGGACCGACGACCTAGTGAAGGTCGCGGGAAACCGCTGAATGCAATTGGTGCAGGACCGGTCGTTGTGGAAAGCCTTGGGGAAGGCCTATGTCCAACAGTGGACGTCTTTGGGCTGAAATGATGATGATGATGTATGTTAATATTGATGAGGCTCAGGGTGCAGTGTCGCTTAACCATTGAACTGACAGTTTAACATTTTGGTATCGTGACCGACGCTCTGAGGGTCGGTCACAATAGCAAAACGCTACAGTGGCAGTTCAATGACTAAGCGACTTAGTGGCCTAGGCGCCAGTGGCCACTACCATTAGAGCCATTATTAATCGCAAATTCTTAGCGGCCATCTGTTAGCAGTCTTATGGCCGACAAAATGCCGACTTGACTTGCCAAGATTTTTCAATTTCAATGAAGAATTCACTAAGATAATAGAGGCCAGTGGTTTCGCAATGGACAATTGTTAAGAGACTCAAGGCTCTGGTGAACTGTCAGTGTGTCTATAAAGGAAAAAAATATACTTAGACAAATTCATTATTTTAATGGTGACGAAGAGTACATGAACATATTTAAAAACGAGTAAATCTTCTACTCTTTGGTCATACTGATAAACAAAATTCTTATGATTGAGTTACTTTTTTTTATAAGTATATTGAACAGGTAGGGCTGTTTGTGGTCAGGGCTTATATTACGAAACCGGTACGAAAGCAATAATTATCCGTTTCGTTCGGACTTAGATTTTTGAATTGTGACACATTTTCGTATAGTGTCAAATTCACGAACGAACAGAACCGGGTTCGTAATAGGCCCCCAGATTCTAAACTATAATCATTCAAGCCCAAGCAAAGTCGAATTCTTGCATCGATAATTAGTTTTAAATTCTCGATTTCAGAAAAATATGACATCGTGGGCCGTCTCCTGAAACCGGGAGAGACTCCCAACAACTACAGCGACGATGAGACTGAAGAAAAGAAGACGCAGTAGACCAAACTATTAGAACCAGTAGACTAAACCATACTTTAAGGCAAAGTTTACTAAGCGACAAATATAATAGGCATTTTCACAGGTTTCTTCTAACCACCTCAGAATAAGAAAGAAATTAAGAAAGAAACCATCTCAAGTTAAGAAAATAGCAAATTAAAATGCAGCCAAATAAGCCGCCAAATCTTCAGCAATATGGCGGATTCATGACGTCACACTTTAGCAAATAAACATATATCAAAGTCACAACTGTAATAAGTTATAAGTTGAGTTAGCATTGGAAATTTCAAAGGGCTCATACCCAGAGTCATGAAACTATTAAAATAACACTTGAAATCAATTTTGAAGTTTGTTTTGGTTGCTGTCCGGTGACGTTATGAAGATTTGCAGGGCAGAACAATAATGACTGAATGCGCGATGAGAATGTATCAGTAGGGTTACTTACCACTGAACCTAAGCGTAAGATTGACTAAGTTTGATGTATGATATAAAAAAAACAATAATAGTTATAAGTAAAAAAATAATTAATATTTTTGTCGCTTAGTGAGAAAGTTAATGCGATGTGTTGAAACTTGAAACGTGATAAATTGGTACCGGGCGCTTAGGATAAAATATATGAAAACGTTAATAAAATATTTTTGTAACGTTTGCTACTTTTTTTACTATAAATTAAGTTTACTTTCCCTCAGTCGGGCGGCCTCCGCAAATAAAAATGTTTTACGCAATATTTTATTTTGCACTGTGTGATTTGGAACGAAATATTGTTTGCTCGCCTTTTAAGTTTTGCTTCGTATCTATTTACTTTGCGTGCTATTAAAAAAAGGTTACACAGTCATTCGACTTTATAACCGCTCTCTGACATATGAACAAGGTAATGAAACTGTGAATAGTTTTAATTTAATTGCGGCTGGTAAATATATATTTTTCATTTAGAATTTAAAATCAAGTAGGTACCTGCGACACAAAAAAATAAAATGGGGTTGTAGGATGAAACGGAACTCTACAATATAAGAACTATTTTCATTCTAGCTATAAACATATAAAGATATTTATACTCAAGGTTAAATATGCCTCACGTATTCTAAACTAGATGGAATGCAAAAACAGCTTGCAACGGGCTACCTACGTTTCCTTTGTATGGAATATAATTTTTTTAGGGTTCCGTACCAAAAGGGTACGACCGTGCCAACGGAACCCTATTGCTAAGCCTCCGCTGTCCGTCCGTCTGTCAGCGGGCTGTATCTCACAAAGCGTAATAGGTAGAGTTGATTTTTTCACAGAATGTGTATGTGACACGCCCTCTGAAGAACCCCATGCATGTTGTAGTGCAAAGGAAAGACTTCAGGAGGGAGATCATTCCACAACTTGCCCGTTCAATTGTCTTTTTTTGACGTTTTGAATCAAGAAATCGTTGCAGGGATTCGTGCTTACAGTGTTACTCAATCCAGCAGCACTTATTTAATTTTATCGGGTCTTATTTTCCTAAATCTTTTGCTGATCGCAGCAAAAAAATAATAAAGACTTCGCACCATCAGGTGACGGAGTCGACCGTTCTTATAAAGAACAATCTCAGCAACTTTCTTACCCTATCATTATGACATTTCCCTTTTATCGCGGAGAATAGGGGTAATCCCATCAAAAGGGTCCGCCTGACCATCTGATACGTTTTTAATGTCACATTCTTATTTAATGGGATTGTCTTCGTAATGGAAACTTTCGAGAACCTTACCCGGAACTCACCTATAAATCGATATGACGTCAAACCATAAGTAAGTGCGTCATTTCTTAAAGTCAGTAGTCGTGTCCATAACACGCGCATGCCTCGCAAAGCAGCTTTGGCTCGCGAAGTTTGACATGCCGGGCGGCGTGCGCTAGGTAAATGCTCGCCCTGCCTCACCCGAGCGGTGTCATTTGTCTCGCCTAGTTTGGCCTAGTCATGAGATAGACCGAGGTCAAAGTGATTGCTCGGGTACCTATACCCTTCTCTGTCTAGAGTGTAGCTTGCCTCGCCATTTGCCTCGTGCATGTGACTGAGGCAACCGCGCGTGCTTCGCGAGGCATGTGAGTGAGCAGCCACGCGCGGCATGCGCATGATATATAGCACATTTTTTATACTTGTCCTATTTGGTAAGCAAACATGGCGTCCAGCGGGGCGATTGCGTAACTTTTTGTCAATGTTTCAATTGGTTTCGTATATAATTGACACAGGATGAACGAAACCAATTGAAACATTGACAAACGCAATCGCCCCGCTGGACGCCATCTTCGCTTACCAAATAGGACAAGTATAAAAAACGTACTATAGACGTAGCCATTGATGTATTATCAAAGCAGTTATGGTAGGTAGGTACCTCCTAGCATTGCAATCATTAAACCACCACCGGTATAACCGCCGGTTATAACTGCGGTCATCTAACCACTAAACTGTTAAATCGATTTTAAACGATATTAAGTTATCGAAGTTTCCCGAACATCGGTCATCCCTACGCAGTGCACGAAACGTACTTCATTGTTAATCGTACGCGAACATTTAAATCGACTGAAACTGTATTTTAATTTTGTCGAATGCAATTCACTATTGTTACTTTCATTACACGAGTGAATTAATTGATTAACCATCCATTATAATTGTTAAATATGTTAAATATTTATATTACCTATATATTTATTAATGTGAGTGCGGTGGCAAACAAGCGTACGGCCCGTCCGATGTTAAGCAGCTCCCGTAGCCTATAGATGCTTGCAATACCAAAGACATCGCTCGCACGTTGCCGACCTGAAGGGGAGGGGGACGGAATTCTCATGATCGTAGTGTGTGAAAAAGACATCAGTATTTTAAGTCGAATCGCTTAAGAAGTTTAGATCTGCAGACATCGAAATTGGTACTAGTATCAAGTTCTCAAACACTGATTTGATCTTTACCTATAATTTAAAAAATTAAAAACACGACTGCCCTGCCAAAAAATGAACTAATAAAAAGTATAAAACAAGTAAAGTGTCATTGCAGTCGGGGGCCCTCTTAGATAAAATATGTTCCACAGAACGGTCCCCCGACTGCAATGACACTGCACTTGTTTTATACTTTTTATTAGTACATTTTTTGGCAGACCAGTCGTGTTTTTAATTTTTTAAATTATTAATTATTTTTATTTTATGCATTTTAGTGACAGCAGTCAAAAATGAAACGTTTGTTTTGCATGGACACCTTACCTATATTAAATTATGCCTATAAATTCTACAGTTTTGGAATGTGCTCATCAAGGCCTTCAATTTGATACCCATATTTGAAAATTGAGCCATAATGCCGCCATATTGTTTTTTTTTTCAAAAATAATATACCCAGTGTTACTCGGAATGATGTAAGGATTCTAACGATACCCCATACATTCAAATCCGTTCAGACATTTATAAGTTGTGGTGGAATAAATAATCTCACATACAAACAAACATACATGAACCCTAAACAAATATACACTCCTTTTTTTGGGCAGTCGTGTAAAAAGTTGAAAATCTTTATCAAGCAGGAAGTTGAAAACCTTTAAGTAGGTAAACCTACTATAGACAATGATGCTCTCATCGTTCTAGTTATCAGCCTAGCTCGGTTCTTTGAAGCTAGTGAGTGCCTTCTGGGGAAACTTGCTCCAGTTTCAACTATATCACCTCCTTAACCGGTCAAGTAAAGGCCTATTCATAAAAAAACTGTTTATAATAATAATAATAATAATATCCTGGGACATTTTTTACACACGGCTACCTGATCCCAAACTAAGCAGAGCTTGTACTATGGAAACCAGATAATTGATATTACTACATATACTACTTTTTATTTGTAAATACATACTTAATATACATATACACCCAGACTCCGGACATACAGACATGTTCATGCACACAAATGCATGTCACGGGTAGGAATCGAACCTACGACCTGCAGCGTGAAAGTCGCCTCCGCGCCAACCACGCTAACGGGCCCGTCGTTTTATAAGAGAAACGATTACATTGCTATAATAGGTAGGTTAGGTATAATGCCGGCTACAGACTCACGCAAGAAGTCTCGCCGATAAGTTTTGCCGCGAGAACCGAGGAGGTATCTACTTCTCTGTCATTCCTTTGAAGCTGGCAAAAAACCGACACTGATTGGAGAACAGACGAGCGCGAGAACGAGACGACGAGAAACCCATTACATTCACGCTTCTCGGGTCTTCTGGGGGATTCTCGGCGTGAGTCTGTAGCCGATATAAGGTTTCCGAAGTGTTTAGTTCAGAGGGCCTACTCTGTTTCAAACGAAAACGAAATTTCGGACGAAATTCGCGTATTTCCTACTACGTTTCTCATTGATTCCGACATTTCTTACGAACGAAAATTGTTTGACGTTTTCAGCGTCGTCGAATCTAAACGGCAAACAATTTTCGTTCGTAAGAAATGTCGGAATCAACGAAAATTGTTTGCCGTTTAGATTCGACGACGCTGAAAACGTCAAACAATTTTCGTTCGTAAGAAATGTCGGAATCAATGAGAAACGTAGTAGGAAATACGCGAATTTCGTCCGAAATTTCGTTTTCGTTTGAAACAGAGTAGGCCCTCAGGATCAAAGTGTGAAATTCCAGTAACTGTCAGAAATATATACTAGCTGGGGCTAATTTTCGAAGTGGTTTTTGCATAGGTTTGCCACCTAAGTCACATAAAATCAAAACCGGCCAAGTGCGTGACGGACTCGCACATAAAGGGTTCCGTACCACCGTAGAACAAAAACGTCATAAATATCAAGTTTCGTGTATGGGGACCCCGTTTATTTTTGAATTTTATTTTATTTTTAGTATTTGTTGTTGTAGCGGCAACAGAAATACACATGCTGTGAAAATTTCAAGTCTCTACCTATTACGGTTCGTAAGATACAGCCCGCTGACAGACAGACAAACAGACAGACGGACAGACGGACGGACGGACGGACAGCGTAGGCTTAGTAATAGGGTGCCGTTCGCACCCTTTGGGTACGGAACCCTAAAAATGGAGAATTGTAATTTTGACAGTCTTCTGTTGACACGAGTGACGGTCTCAGCCATGTCTCAGCCAAATAGTTCTGTGGGACAACACCCATACCTATTAGAAATATATTTATTATAGTGGCCTCCTTACCAACCGTAAGGTTACACAAAGAGGCACACTATACCTGGAAACCCCTTACGAGGCGTCAGGGACCATCTACGGTAGGTCCTGCCGCCAGAGCATCCACTCTAGTACTCAACGTGTGAGTTGCACCGTGATCGCTCAGTACCATTTTTCCAGAATGGTACCGGAGCCGTGAGTCGCTCACCACCCGCACTCCATGGAATGCTAACGGTTCAATCTCCGCTGGGGATGCCAGAGAAGCCGACTACCATTTCTCCTGAATGTTACCGGAGCTGTACGGCGCGCTCACCTCCCAGCACGCAGCACGCAAACGCAGCGCAAACCAACGCATAGCGCATACGCAAACACCTTACGCACCTACCCAAGTCCTGCAGCTGGGTGGCCGGAGAGCTAATCCAGCATGTAGCTCTCTACTTCCTAACCAGGGAAGTACCGGAGATGCAACGATCACTCGCTGCTTGAGGGACACTCACTGACCCCGCTTCTGACCACCATACGCCCATTGCCCAGTTCTGTGGTACAGTGGGACTTAAACATTAGTAGAGTTTCAGTATTCAGCCGTTATATATACATATACCTACATGTGAAGTAGATAGGTAACCCGCCGGCCAGTAGAGGCGGCACGAGGCAATTTCCTAGCGATTTCCGGACAGCGCCCTCGCCACACGACAAAAGGAACTAATCTCTGGAAGGAACTCTATTTTGCGCATCATTACATTCACGTTGCATTTCATGTACCTACCAGAAGATAACGATAGAGATCTGTGAGATTCGTATTAAGTCAAAGTCAAATCGCTTATGTTTTGTTTAGGCCTACACAAGGGCGACAATTTGCTTACAAATTGTCATTTTACATTTTTTACTTATGTAGATTACGATAGAGATCTGTGAGATTCGTGGCAAGTCAAAGTCGAATCGCTTATGTTTTGTTGAGGCCTACACAAGGGCCACAATTATGTAAGCAGCATACAAATTGTCATTATACATTTTTTACTTAACTCGACAACCGCATTGGAACGTGACCTCGGCTAGAATATCCGGAAAGAAACTCAGCGAACATGTTTTTTTTTATTAAATTAACTAGAACGTGTTGTCTAATGTTAGTTTTTTACATTTGTGGACTAAGGATTACTGTTGACGTAGCGTTAGATTAGTTGGTCCAGATGTCTCGCATGCCTCGCCCCAGCATTCATATTATGACATTATGTCTATGCGTTCCGACGCCAAAACTGAGTAGATTTTTATGTTGACTATTCATAAGTGCACCTTTAGCAAATTTTAATTTTGACGTTGACTATCATGAATGAGTGAAATCATAATGAACTGGAAGCTGACTCTAATAAAATTTGAAAACTATGATATTAAATAAAACTTTACTAAATTAACATAACACTTAGAGCATTTAATTAGCATATAAATAAAGTAAACAGGGACATCAATTATCCACCTACGTATTAAAACCTCTACAAAATTTGTTTAGGGTCCCAACCTAAATCAACATAAGTTCCAATATGTCATAATTATTGTCCCTCACAAATTATGTTTCGGCGAAACATCACTTCGAATTTGACAGGCCTAATTGAACCGAAAAAATATTCTCTTTCAATTTCGTTCACGTGTACAAAAAATGTCGATCCAATTTGCTAAGGCCGACATGTTTGTATCCGTTTTTATTGATGTCTGCAATGGACCAAGTATTGACCTACATTTGTGGGCTCTTTGGTTGTTTTCACGCAATTTTGAACACGCAAGGATGGCATTAGAGTGTCTGTTTTGAACTGACAATGAAGAAAGTACCTGGGGGTTACTCCGAAATACGTCGCTGACGGATTGTCCGAAGTACGGATTCGATTTACGATCAAAACAATGTCAAATTGTAGAGAAAAACGAAAGAAGAAATGTCAAATCACGACAATCCGTCAGCCGAAACGTTAGGTTCGTATTTCGGAGTAGGCCAGCTGGGCCTATTCAAATCCCGTACGAAAGCAGTGGTAGTATTGGCATTTATTTCTACTGGCATACATTTTTTGTTGGCATACAAAATGGTTAAGACAATGGTTAAATGGTAACAATAGTTGTGGTTAATTATTTGCATAGTACCTAATAATAACCTGAGTTAAGTGTGTGTAACAATATTGATTATGAGCTGTGAAAAACATAAAAAATAGTTAGGTTTGATTGAATTTTTGTGTACGGTTGCTGTCCGTACGTGTACGCAATATTGCGTTTCCATGGCATTCTACTTCCATGGTCTGTATCCATTTGATTCCATTTCCATTCCATTATGTTTTTAGTTTCTTCTTCTATTATTTACCAGCACATCATGCTAGTGGTGTGATTACGAAATCTCACTTGGGCAAAGTGAACACAACGGAAAAAATACTAAATAGAATTTGCCCATTTAAAGCCGAAAAAGAATTGCCTGGAAGTTCATGATACGGCGGCTTATACCCTCCGAGGGACGCAAATGCTCAAATATTAAAAACTAATGCTGCAAAATACGTCTGATTGGCTACCACGTAAACTCCTCCATTTTGGAGGATTTTAAATGGAACATTTTAAATTCTTTAATTAAAATTTCTCATCTACAAAAACGGAGTCGTATCATTTAAAGTTTACACTCCAAAGTTCGGGGTCTTAGCAATATATTCTTATAAGAGAGTGAACAACAAACGGCCGTAACTCTTCATTGTGCGAGGAACTTTGGGGGCTGACTGACGCAATATCACAACTTCCTGATTGGTTGATAGCATTGTTTTGTTCATGTTTTGTGTACTCCAGATAAGAAGTTTTGTATTGAAATTGAATGAAAGGCAAGGTTTTGGAAGAAGCTTGTTTTATCTAGATGATTAAGTATATTTTTTAATGATTACTCCTTAATTTATCTATGTGTGAATCATAACTTTAATATGATTATCACTTGCTTACGGTGAAGGAAAACATCGTGAGGACCTGCATGTCTTAGACATGTGAATTCCGCACTAGGCCAGCGTGGTGGATTATGGCCTGAATCCTCCTCGCATTAAAAGGGCAAATATTTTTTTTTACTCCTTAAGTTATTACGATAACTAAAATTTTGACGTTCGCAACACTAGCCTGTTTTCGTTCCGCTCTATTTAACTGGACGGTCAGAGGGAGTAGCTCCAAATTTAAAAAGACACCCACCCGAACGCACATCCTTTGTTATGTGACGAATGAGCCCCTCTAACGATGTGGGTAGGACGTTATTCGCGATATAATACTAAATAATGGTACATTTTTATCTTTCCACTTGTTTACCAAACGTTGAACTAACACAATTTTTCTTTCGTTTATTAAATACTTTATTTGTGTACGTAGCTTTATTACTGTGAACATCACAGCTGTAACAAAAGATATTATCTATTGTCAGTGTTTTCAACACACAGATTAATCTATCTATACTAATAAATTATTATGAATGACGAAGACGACTTAATGGGAAGTGGGACAGAGGGAAAGGAAGGGGGAGCTGATGGGCGTCCGGCTTTCCCACTCATAGTACGAAACGCAGCTTCGCTTGTAATGGCTACTTTACGCCGATCTTCTGTAAGAGGATGGTACTACCCCGGTCGAGTCAGCCCGTATGAGCCCGTTTGAGCTGCAGTTCATTGGTTACAGCTTGGTTCTACCACCAATTCTCAATTAAACTCAGTAAGCCATAATATTATCAAGATTTTATGTAACCAGATTTAAATTATACTTTTGTTCGCACCATTATACTTGTGACGAAAACCGCTCTTTTCTCTCTCTGATGTTTTCATTTCTTACTTGGTTTTCTACACCTCAAAATGCAGCCTCTAATAAGCTCTTGAAACTTAGTAATAACGGAAGAACGTGTCCTATGTCCTAAATAGGACCCGTATAATGTGTAAGATATTATGTAGCTCGTAATTTCCTGGAAAACCCGCTGCCGCTTATACACGTTAATTAATAGTGGGTACCTACCGTACATTATTAAACTCATGTCCATTAATATGGTCTAAAGTTAAGCACGACAATAGTAAACATCATCATCATCATCATCATCTCAGCCGAAAGGCGCCCACTGCTGGACATTGGCCATCCCCAAGGTTAACCACAAAGACCGGTCTTGCGCTGCCCGCATCCAGCGGATTCCCGTGACCTTCACCAGGTCGTCGGTCCTCCTTGTGGGAGGCCTACCCACGCTACGCTTTCCGATGCGCGGCCACCACTCGAGAACTCTTCGGCCCTATTGGCCATCCATTCTACGAGCAATGTGCCCTGCCCACTGCCACTTAAGTTTGGCAATACTGCGGGCTATGTCGGTTACCTTTGTCCTTCTGCATAAAGTAAACATAACTGGTGTTATTACAAAAAAGTTAAACTCGTGTTCAACGCCTGTCTGTTAAATTACCCTTGAAGAATGAGACTCGACACGCGTTCAAAACGATTTTAACTTATTGTAATAAAACCATATGAAATGCTGGCAAAATGCTTGCCTTGTAAAAAGGTATGCAATCTCCCAACAGTATATTTTTTCAAAATGAAAAAGCTAGTTTCTCTATAGGTACGGGGTGGTTTTGGGTTCAGTTTGGCCTAGTCTGGGGAGGTCTCCGCTAAGCAGTGAACGTCTTCCAGCTGATGGATGGGTGTCACTGGGATCGCCCCCAGTTCATTGTTCGGTACCCATAGTACAAGCGTTGCTTGTTTTGGGACCATAGAGTTAGAGTGTTAGTTTGGAGAATTATTATTGAACAGGGGCCTAAGTCACTCAGCTATTGTCATTGAGCTGCTATAGTAATCAACTCTCTGATTGGTAGGTCAGAATCAACGGACCTATCAGAGGGTCGATCACTATAGCAAAACGCCACTGTGGCGCCACAATGGCTAAGCGACTTGGGGGCCCAGTCGTTCTCTATGAAAACTGAAACATGTCAAGTGCTGGAATACGAAACTGGAGTAGGTATCATACCTACTATAGTTCCAGTTCATCTTAAGTGAACATTACACAATCTAAATACGAGAGCTGAAACCAATCACGGAAAGAATCGGTCAAGCGGGTGTGGACTCACGCATGAAATTAGGGTTATCTACGGCCGGAATGGACAGACTTATTCAGGTTGTGCTTAATAATGAGCCTACGCAACCTTAAAAAGGTTGATTGGGCTGGATGAAAAGGCTTGATAAGGTTTTAGAATTGGCATAATCGAGTTAACTGGAGTTTCGATTGTTGCCGATTATTTTAGGTGATATTGAAGATGTAGGTAGGATTTTTAAGGAAATATCTTAACTCACAAACATTTATAAGAATTGTTAATATGAGTCAAATCATCAGAATTCGTATCGAAGTTTGTAACCAGCTGTGGAACCAAGAGCAAGACTATGACGGCCGAATACTCAAAGGCTACTTAAATGTCCCACTTAACAGTTTGAGACGTCGTTAACTGTAATTTTTTGTATGGCGCGTCAAAGTTAAGCAGCTCTCAAATTTAAGTTGCGTACGAGTATTCGGCCGTGAGAGTAGCTTCTACTAAATACATCTCCTACCGTGTTATTTACCCTAGTACTTCACACATACACACTTTTCATTGTGTTATGCTACCTTAGTACTTCTCCGGAGCTATAAGAAATATTTATAAAGAAAGAAGAAGCTAGGCCCCACTCTGCATCAGCCCAAGTAACAGAAGACAACAGCGATACTGGAATCGAAAATCCCAGCAAAGGGAACGACGCATGTTTCCCTTTCAAAGGATAAGAGTGTCACATCTTGTTTTCTTGAGTAAGCGAATAATCCCGGAACCATAATTCCGGGACATTTGTCGCTACGATTCCCTAATGAATACGCAACGGGGCCGCCATCTCTCCGAGTGAGGCAACCCTATCTTGATTGAGAAGGATTACGTAGGCCATTACGTAGAATAGGTCACTTTTCCGTGGAAAAATTGTTAGGATTAATATTTTCTTTGTCCTCCTTTGTGGATGGTAACCGTTTGTTTCAGGATTAATGTCCCCTTTGTCTGATGTAAGTATGTTAAGCTTTGTCATGTAAGTTACAGAAAGACGCTGAAATATTTGAACGGTTTTTGTTTGGTCAATACCGTACCTGTATTACATACATACATATACTCACGCCTGTACCCCACGGGGGTAGGCAGAGACTATTAATTTCCACATGCCACGATTTTGATACACCTCTTTTGCTTCATCCACATTCATACATCTTCTCATGCACTGTTGAGGGTGCTACGGACTTGGCCTTTCTGGAAAAGACCATTAAATTGGTGGTGAAAAGCTCTCCTTGGGCGCCCTCTTCCGACGTACTTACCTGTATTACTGATCTAAAATTATAATCACTTGTTGTTGAATAATGTAAAATTGAAAACTGTTCGCTAAATACTATTTCTTAGTAGGGTAAACCGGGTAGCTATTGACCATTTAAGAATTGCCAACACTTTGTCAGTATATCAAATATTTTGTATAATAGCTACAGTCTTATTAATATTATTTTCTGATTGCTTAATAAACTAACTTGGACTGTATTAACAGTTTTTAGGTAAAACCCAATTATTATGGAAGTTATAGACATTATGGTAAAATATGATATTTTTTAGCCATTTTCTGTTATTAGCCACCCTCTTGCAGTGATTAGCCGCACCAGGTGTAGTGATTAGCCAGTGCTATAAAGTGTTAAATTGTTGAATTAAACCAAAACAAATACTAATATTAGATACTTCTTGGCCACTTACGTTATGAATAATAACCTTTTCCCGTTCCATTAAACATACAAAATAGTTATTTACTGTTTAAAAAACATTCAATAATTCTAATGAATCAAGTGTAAGTCCTTAAGGAAATTGATAAGATTCTTAAATTTTTCAATGAAACTCACACCCGACTTGATAAAACCCACCATAAGTATTTATATTTTTAAAAACGCTGTTCATGGAGTATTAAAATCGATTGTCTATGGCTAACAGCGTCACTTAGCCAAGTTTCATTGAATTATATTTACAATAAATAACAAAAAATAAGTTATTTCCTTAAAATGGCTTATCACTGCCGGATGGCTAATTACCCCCCGGTTTACCCTACCTACCAATTATTCAGACTATTACTACGAAGACTTAAATCGAGAGATTCCTGTAATAACATGAGAGAAGGGAAGGTGTAAAATAGGTATCTACTCCGGGCTAAGGTTATAAGTTATTTCTAGATCTTGGGGTTAATAATAATAATAATAATAATTTAGCCCTTTTAACGTCCCACTGCTGGGCACGGGCCTCCCCTCAATGCGAGGGAGATTCAGGCCATAATCTACCACGCTGGGCCAGTGCGGGTTGGTGCATTTCACATGTCTAAGACATGCAGGTTTCCTCACGATGTTTTCCTTCACCGCAAGCAAGTGATAATCATATTAAAGTTAAGATTCACACATAGATTTCGAAAAATCCAGAGGTGTGAGCCAGGGTTTGAACCCAGGACCACAAGCCCGCAAGACGCGTGCTTAACCGATCGGCTACCATTGCTCTTCTGCTGATCTTGGGGTTAATAATAATAATAATAATAATAAAGCCTTTATTTACCCAATTCTTTACATGCAAAATTTCTTAATTGATTATAATAATAATTGATGAATTTCATAATTTAATAGATTCCCTAAATCAATAAAGTTCGTAAGTTAATAAATTCAATAAATTTCATAAATTAATAGATTCAACAAATTTCATAAATTAATACAGTTCATAAATAATAATAAATAATATTTTATATTTCATTGGGGTACCCATGTTTGGGTGTAGGCCTCCTCCAACCCCTTCCATTGCTCTCTGTCGTTAGCTTGTCGAGTCCATGTAGCTCCAGCCGCTTGGATAACATCATCGCACCAGCGTCGTCGCGGTCGTCCACGTAAGCGTTTCTTATCGTATGGGTACCAGTATATAATAATACTAATAATACCAGTATAGTCTTGGGGTTAACTCCCGAAAAATATCGGTGTTAGTTCTATAATCAGATCTACAAAGGAGGTTGTTCGTGTGAAGTTCTAGAAAAAATCTTCCTGAAAGTTAATCAAACAATTCCGTTTAACCTAGTTTCCCCTACAGTTGCTCTTGACTGTAAAAACGGTACCGTTACACGAAACGGACACGTAACGACAACGAGGCGACATTTGTTAGGAGCGTGGACCCGTCGCTCGTGGGCAGTAAAAAGCCGGGCCCGCCACGCCTCACGCACCAAACTAATTGCATTTCTGATTCCCTCTGAAGTTACTGTAATTAACTCGATCTCACGTTATGGGTAGATGTGCGAAAAAAACGGCTGATAAAATTAAATAAACTTTAACTTGGCAACCGCTTAGCGCAGTGGTTTAAGCGTTGGACCCTTGTCTCACGACATTGGGTGGTTGCGGGTTCGATTCCCGCTAGAGGTAAATTTCGGAAGCGGCCATTACGTAATTTGTCCTGGTCTGGGTGTCACTGGGATCGCCCCCAGTCTCTTGTATGGTAGCTAATAGCCATAGTACAAGCGTTGCTACGTTTGGGACCAAACAATTGGTTTGTAAGTCTGGCGATATCTCATAGGAGCAGAGCGGCATCAAGTGCGATCAGAGAACAATATTTTTGACATGTAAAGTAGGTATGCTCTCTGAAAACAAATATACGAAATGATCAGTTTCTAAGTTACAGGTACATTGCTTGAAATATTGATCTCAACATTTGCATTCCGGCCCTGGGACACACAAAAATAGCGGCCCAGTTATTATATCTAAGAAATGTGACGCAATGTATTTCCCGGATATTCGGTGCGTCTACAAGATGATCTATCACATGTCTGCGCGGCCCGACGTCAAAACTAACTCCTCGGGCACGCCGCTGAGCGCTTGTGGATGCCGCCGCCGCCATTCATTATACATTAATAATATTATTCCGGACTTCTGAAAAACTCTGTATACATAGGTGCTTAATAAAAAAATGTAGTTCATACAAATAGATAAAAAATATTGCAGTGACTCATTCTTAACCGAGTCACACTTGGAGCTCCAGCTAACTTTGAAATGCTGTTAGTCTACTGTAAAATTGTCACTTGTTCTGAAACTTTCGACCTAATAAGGTTGCGTCTGCAGAATACTGGATGTAGTTTGAGAAGAGTGCTATACGAAAGTGGGGTGGGCAGTATTTAAAAAACCGGCCAAATGCGTGTCGGACTCGCACATAGAGGGTTCCGTACCACCGTAGAATAAAAACGTCAAAAATATCAAGTTTCTTGTATGGGGACCCCCCTTTATTTTAAAATTTTAATTAATTGTTAGTATTTGTTGTTGTAGCGGCCACAGAAATACACATTCTGTGAAAATGTAAACTCTGTAACTATTACGGTTCGTGAGATACAGCCCTCTGACAGACAGACAGACAGACAGACGGACAGCGTAGGCTTAGTAATAGGGTCCCGTTGGCACCCTTTGGGTACGGAACCCTAAAAAGTACTAGGCTGGGTAAACGTCTCCCCTTTACTTCTCCACACATCTGTCATGGGCTGTTTTCTGCTACGATTTTCTTGCAAAGGTGTTCAAATTAACTCGCCAACTCTTCTTTGGTCCGACCTCTTTGACGACCGTTTAGCGCAGTGGTTCGAGAGCAGGCTGCTCGGCTCACTGCATCTGGAGGTTGCGGGTTCGATTCCCGACAGAGGTAAATTTCTGAAACGGCCTTTTTGCAATTTGGCCTCATCTAGGTGTCACTGGGGTCGCCCCTAGTTCATTGGATGGTAGCCATAGTCCAAGCGTTGCTTACCTTGTGACCATAAAGTGCTTGATGCTTCTAATCATTTAAACCATATTAGCTATGAATTGCAATTTACGAAAATATTTTGCCTATTAAGACCAAATAAAGTAATGCAGTAAATATATGATTCGGCCATTTTAAATCCTCCAATACTTAGCATTAAATCGTATGCTGACAGTTCCGAAAATGGTATAAGTGAAATACGTAACGCGAAAACTGACTCATTTCCACATGACTTCACAATAATGACATCCCATGCTTCCGAGGGCACATTAGCCTGGTGGCTGTGGTTTTCATTCTAAATGGTTTAGCTGCAGAGAAAAAAAAAGGGGAGGGAGGGGGATGGGGAGGCGGGAGAGAGAGGGGAGTCGAATTTTTACCCGACTACGGCGGAGGGTTATGATTTTGACCGGTATGTATGTATGTATGTATGTGCATCTGTTCCCACCTAACTTCCAAACGGCTTGTCGTAATTTGACAAATGAGGTATCGTTAGAAGCGGCTTAATGGCGCGCTGTTTATAGGCTATGTGACGTCACATAAAATTGCATATGGCGCCCTCTAGAGGACATAATGTCATGAACTAAAACAAAATCATTTTTTAATGAAACCGTGTGGGGTATCAAATGAAGAGCTTGATGAGCACATTTCAAAAATATATATATTGTTACCTATAACTCCAAAATAATTAAATAAACAGTAAGTTTAAAAACTAAAACCCGACTACTGAAAAACACTATTCGATCAGGACACGTGACCCCGGTCGCGAGTTTAACATATTTTACCCATCTCAAGAAAAGTGCACAACGCCGCTAAAGAAGTTTTCACTCCAAAAATCGCTCCCGCTCACTCCTCGACCCCATTATACTAGTTCTGCAGCTCGTCGCTTCACGCGCCGTCTGCTACATTATTCAAAGACACCCCCGCCATAAAACTCGCGGCGGCCGGTACTGAATCGTAACGCGGCTGCCGCTAAGGATGTGACCACATGCTAGCAATAAACCGGTAACTGGGTGCCGATTCACAGGTCCGATTTACGATTACCGTATCTGGAAGGTGTTTTGTTACCTTTGTTCGATTGGGTTCAAATTTAATCTTATTATTTTCAGATTCAAAGGCGAGTAGAAGAGTTTATAAATACTACTCCTCCAAGCCAACTAGGAACTCGGATGGAATGCGGTTTCCCCGCCCGTATACCGCGCGAACACCCACCGCCGTCTGCGGCTCCCCGCCCGCCACTCCTCCTGTACGCCGCCACCGCCTTTTTGTGCGGGTGACGTCACATTTGACAGGATCCTAGTTGGCTTGGTAGTAGTTTAAAAATATCTGACCAGGCACACGATACGTTGTACGTTGGCCCAAGATAGGTCAACGTGATATGGGAGGTTAAGTCACCAGTGTTGGTAAGTAAGCTATCCAAATGTTGGCCATCTCTGTTGCTAGTAACAAAGCCGTAGCCGTGTAGTGGCTTGTAACGCCAGATGGCCAAACAGCCAGCATTGGGGAGTGTAAGCCAACTAAAGATAGCGTAAGCCAGCTCGGGCGAGTGTCAGCCAGTGTGGCCCAGCCGAGTCGAATAGTCCACATCTCTACATAGTGGCATTGACCTTTGATTGCCCAGTCATTGCGCCAATATGCACTCTGGATACGTCAAGTACTAAATACTACAAACTTCTTAAATAGAGCTCGACACAACGCCCCCATTTTTTTTCTGGGTCTTTTACCGCCCCTCTTTAGGCCTTCAGCGCCCACAAGGGGGCGTTATCGCCCACTTTGTGAAAGGATGGCTTAAATGATAAATCGGTGGTATTAGATAGAGTCTATTCTCTAGCTAGAGAACTTCAGACTCAAAATATACTCCACATAATATTTTAATATAGGACAAATTATCTCCACCCAAATCCGACCTACTTATATTAATATTATTGTATCTACTCAAGAAACGTATCTTAAAAAACTATCTTCTTTAGGGAAATGTCTTACACAGCAGCATGAGATACAACCGCATTACATTCCTAATAAGGAAACTACATAATCTTATCCTATATCCTTTCTCGGATACGGATCATTATTTCAGTTATACATAAACAAATATATATACAATAACGCGCTTATTGTACCGGCTGATGTAATCTGGTAAATAATCCGCTTACTTATGTAAGTTACGTTACCCTAATTAGTTTGTAGTAAACCACAAGGCCCCAAGTCGCTTAGCCATTGAACTGCCACTGTAGCGTTTTGGTATTGTGACCGATCCTCTGATCGTCGGTCGGTCGGTAACAATAGCATAACCATACAGTGGCAATTCAATAGGTAAGCGACTCGGCGCTCTGTCAGTATACAACACTGTACTTGAGACTTGCATTTAAAACCACGACGAAAACAAGCAACCGGCAACAATCATTGGGGGTTGTACTACCCTCTCACAGAAGATCGGCGTACATTAGCTATTTTAGCTACGTTTCGTACGATGAGTGAGAGTGCTATAAGTCCAACCCCCCTCTTCGTTTCACCCCCCTTCAGGTCGGTAAGCATCGGTCGGTCGGAGAATAGGAGAGGTTGCGAGAACATTGTCCAATTATCCACTTCCGTCCGTTGCGAAGCGGGAGACAAAAAGAACGTAATACTCCACCAAGCCAACTAGGCGCCTGTCGGATGTGACGTCACCCGCACAAAAAGGCGGTGGCGGGTGTGTGGGCAGTGTGTGGACGGCGTGCGGGCGGGGCAGCCGCATTCCACCCGAGCGCCTAGTTGGCTTGGTGGACTAGTAGAGGCTTATTGCCACAGAAACGAGACTGTTACAACTGCTGGAAGATTGTAAGATAGAGGTATGGTGAGGATGGGACAAAGTGTAAAGAAACATTTGTCGCGACGACTTTCATATGTCGCTGTTTTGGTGTAGCCGCTATCAAGTCAAATAGCACAGAACCTTGTGACGTCTTTTTAAATCCAAGTGTAATCGGGCCCTAAGAACGGTTGCTGAAAACCAAATGAAATTCAAAAGCGCACTGTGGTATGTCTCACTCGATTTGAATACCTGGGTATAAGTTTTTCAATATGAATTTTATGTTCTACGTAAGTCAACTTACTTTGGTTAGGAATGTAAATTAAAATGCTTTAGTTTTTAGATTTCCTTACTATCTATCATTTAAAATTTAAGTGCAAGTTCATCATTAGTAATGTGTAGCGACCTCATATCTCGCTACCAACAGATGGCGCTAGATACAACGCTCCGTACAACAAGCGATTCTATATAGAAGTCCTGAATCACGATATCGAGATTCACGAGGCAAATCAGTATATAAGACCCCGACAACAACCATTAAGGCGTAGCGGCCGACCCCGCTAGGCATAACATCCACCTGGCAGGAAGATCTTCCCTTTATCGCTATAGTTGTAAATAAAAATGGTAAATCTTAAGTAGAACATGTGATACGCTGTACTCAAATATTTGTGGCTAAGGTCTGTATTAATAAATCGATCTCAAGATTGAGATCGAACTTGAGATGCTGTTTTTGACAGATGTTCCATGCATTAAACGTCAAAACTGCATCTTAAGATCGATCTCAACTAAGATGCATTTATTAAATGCGGGCCAAAATAGCAATTTGAAAAAAAAATATCTTAAACGAAATAGATGGGGAGGCGAGCGTCCAATTCGTGGATTTGCACGAGCGTCGTCCAAACCTAGTAGATTCGGTAGATGAGATGATAGGAAGAATACATTGTTCTAGATGTTTCCACTTTCAGCGGTGGGGGAAGCGTATACATGAAACTTTTTTTTTTGTATAAAAAGCAATGACATAAAAATACTCAAGCGTGTCAGATATTGATACTTTTCATGCTCCAACATGATAAATTGAAAAAAAAAATACTCGATCGCGTCAGAATTTGTAAGCATCTATAGGCTACGGTAACTGCTTAAAATCAGGCGGGCCGTACGTTTTTTTACCACCGCAGTCCTATACTAAAAAAAAAAAATCTGAGGGGGTGCAAGAGTGAAACTTCCAGGTGCTCGCATTTCTTAGACTGACGATCAAATTAGCAAAATTGACACTTTTGACACTTCTTAGCTAGTAATTAATTCCCCTTATCTTAATCTGATGAGTTCGAGTATTTTAAGATGGTCTATTTTATTTTTTTGGTTCCCCTGAGCAAACCCACCAATATTAAGGGCTCATAATTTTTTGAGGTTCTTATCAATATGTAAGCTATCTCCCTTATCTTAATCTGACGCGCTCGTGCAAATCCAGAAACCCCTTCTACGGCTCCCCGTCTAAAACGGAGGCAAGATTTTCAAGCAAATAAAAATTAAGAACACTGAAGAGCGTATTTCAAATTCCACAAGAAGTGCACGTTTAGTGACTACACAGACGAGTACGCGCCGCGGCAGCCAATCACAGTGAATTACGTCACCGCCACCGCACGTCCGGACGCAGGCCCCATCTGATGGATACCCTTATCTAATTTCTATCCAATAAATTACTTACAACTCCATTCGTAGCTTTAATTGTTTCGTAGCCAGTTAGGATTTACGATCGCGGTTGCATTTTCCCTGAAACACTGTTCCGATTGCGGTCAGATTATATGACAAACGGGTTGAAATAGCTGTATTAATAGTGAGAAGTATTCATGATTTATTGCTTTGAAATGAAACGATTGGTATAATTTCATGGTGGTTGCTCTTCTATTGTTGTTTATTACTTCCGAAACAAAGCTAAATGAGAATATTTTGATATTTACTCAATATTATAATGTGTGGTTCGATACCTACGAAACCATGTAATGTAATGTAACGTCACGACTTCTATCCCCGTTCGGGGGTAGTCAGAGGCTTGAATGGCCATACACCACCACATTGTGGAGGAATTAACCAACTCAAAGCCCACGTTTCACTAGATAGTCAGAACCCAACGTGACAGGTGGTGAACCGTGTCGCCGTGTATACAGGAACTGACTATTACCTAATCCCGAGGGACAGGTACCTAGGTTTCCTCACGATGTTTTCCCTCACCGTCAGCGAACTGTAAATTATGCACACGAAACCATATACCTATTATATCTATGTTAATTTTTAAATTGATCTCAATCATTATTATTTATTTATGTAGGCCGAACGGCCACAGGCCAATTACACGGACTACTAACCAACTACTAACTAACAACTATATAATAACCAGTCATGCACCTTTCTCGCAAAACTTTAAACTCACTATCAAAATTCTCGCCCATTCATCCGCAAACAAATCTATCCTTGCATTATGTTTAAGAATGACACATGACTTGATTTTATTTCTAAACTCGGTCTTTCACAGTAGCCAAATGAATCGATCGTTTATATAAAATCGTATATAAACACCAGTCATCAGCGAATTTAAAACAGTTAAAATTCCTAACAAAATCGAATATCTCTATCCGAGCGAGCCGGCTCAAACTCTGGCGATATTGCACAATAGCTCCGACGAAAATTTTAAAACATTCCCACCGCAAGTTAGCAAAGTGCGTGAAATTGTTAAAGTTGATACTGTTACCATCAAAAGATGGTTGGCAAATAAACGTTTCGCTCTCAAACTTGTTAATGAAAGCCACATCGGACCTTTTCGAGTTCAACGAAAATTATTTTAATATAGACCGGAGTTTTGCCGGTTGATTATTTTATTTTTGTTTGATGCTCAAATACACTGGTAAGTTATTAAGTCGGTTCGCTTTCCTTTCCTTTTAAAAAGGAAACATTTTCCAGATATTTCTAATTGTTTAGTGATCATGCACTAAGGGAGATTTTTAGTCTGCATTCTTTATAAGCACAGTTATTATTATGAGCCATACTTGGAACATTTAGGCCACTGAAATTATTTCATACAGTAATGAAGTGGTCAGAATTGGGCTAACCCGTAAGTAAATAGTGATAGTAAGCTGAAACAAAGTCCACAAATTGTGATTAGGATGAAACATTGCAATTACAACAACTAATGCAATGGAAGTACCGTATCTGCTAAAATAATACATCAATGAGTCTCGATCACTAGATCAACATTACATGATTTTTGGTAATGATACTCAATGACAATAATAGTAAGAAACACACCTACATACAGAGCAAAACATTTCTTTATTATCTACTTCAATAGTCACGCAAAATACAGACAAATAAAATTATCCATTAGACAAATCTCAAAGCACCTATACTGGGAAATATTCTTGCAAAGTCCGTTTACAAAGGATTCCTAGCGAACCGAGTTTTGTCGTAAGATCATTACGAAAGTTTGTTTACAAATAATATAAAATCTTTCCACTCGGTAACGCTGGTATGGCAAGTTCTGAAAACGGCACTTTTCTGTTGGCATAAATAAGAAAGGCATGTCTGTTGCAAGGATGAGCCAATTTCATATTCGCAGCTTTGGAGCGGTTTCTTGCAAAAGAAATCGTTTTAGTCATAGATTATGAATATATAATAATATAGATGCGACGCGGTTATAGACGTGGGAACACCCGATCGACCAATGTTTAGGTTTACACTACTGTGTGAATTTATAGTTTTTGAAATTCTTTGCACAAATTACCGATAACTATTTTATTTTGACATCTTAATAGTGATATAGAGACTATGGAATAAGGCTAATTTCGGAAACTGCCTTTTCGTAATTAGACCTGGTCTGGGTACTCTGGGTGGTATTAGGATCGCGCCAAGTCCATTGTATGGTAGCCATAGTACAAAATGTCCTTAGTTTGGGGCCATACAGTTAGTGCGTAAGTCTGGCGATATTTATTTATTTATATTTTAGTAAAATGAATTAGTCCCATCTGTTCTAATAAACTTAATCTATGGCATAGAGCAGTTTGAACGCCAGTCGTGGTTCGAGAGCTAAGTAAATAGAGCGCACTCGTGAAGTTATTCCCAACTTGCGCAACTGCATAGGTTCGCGACCGTCGGGTGCAATAGAATTTGCGTTTTATGCATATCTACTGAATTAAATAGGCGTTGGTTTGTTCTGTTTTTAAAAAGTGCCTTTGGGAATACGGCAAGGCTGTATTCTGGAAGAAATACACACGACTTTCAAAAAGTTTCAAATTAGTATGTGACCTCATTCGGGTTGTAGTTGGGTGTTTTTGTAGGGCCTTGCAATACATGGGATTAATTATGTGGAGGACTTTAAAACTAGTTTTAAAATAATTGTATCTACTTAATTAAAACATGTTTACTGACAGACAACGTACAGCCGAAACAGGTGGGTCTAGGGGCTTTAAATTTTGCACATGATTTGTTTTTAGAAGGAAGGAGGGATTTAGGAAAATTCATCCCCTAAGGGTGTTAAATAAGGGATGGAGGTTAGTATAGGTCTCCATTTACACCACCATAGAAAATTCCATCGGGCATACACCAAGCAGTGTATAAGACATCGAACCGCAAATTGTGCCTACCTTCAATTGACGACTTTGGAAACCGTTTCGCCAATTCACCAATTCATATTTCACGTTCCAAGATGAAAATATTTTTCCCGCTTATGTTATACATACCTACTTACTTTTATGGAAACGTCAAATACTTAAAGAAACTTGCTGAACCAATTTCGGGAGAGCGTATTAGCGCAACCCTATTGAAACTTCGACCTTCAACTTAGCGAGGTAAAGTTGGATTTCGTGATGAAATATTTTGCGTAACAGTCTAAAAACAATATTTAGAGACGGGACACAGCTCGCCGACAGAGACTGATTGTGACGCATGGTACCCTCATAACTTGAGAGGATCCTATTCGGCTGCCGTACCTTTTCACTCATTGCGTAAATTGCGTTTCACT
The DNA here is from genome assembly GCA_947859195.1 of Drymonia ruficornis. NCBI lineage: Eukaryota > Metazoa > Arthropoda > Insecta > Lepidoptera > Notodontidae > Drymonia > Drymonia ruficornis. The sequence continues at coordinate 3,418,677 of OX401910.1, read as the reverse complement.
ACGTCTTACGCATTGAGTATCCAAGTCTTTGTCTTAGGGCCTCTGCAGACCTACTACTTTTAGCATCGGCGATCGGCGATTTTGCGACTGCATCGATGCTGCATCGCGTTTTGGCGGCTCCCTGCGTTCGATCACAGTATCAAAGTCACGCGATTTTGCGACTTCCTGCGATCGGACGCAGCGACTGCTCCGATGCTGATCCGGTAGCCTGTAGTCAACTTGAAAAATCGCTGCGACGGGCATCCGCAAGTGTGCGGGGTGTAGCGTTCAGTCGCTGCATCGAGCTTCCGAAAAACGACTCATTCGCTGCGTTCGGCGTTTTTAAGTGTGCGGGGTGTAGCGTTCACTCGCTGTATCGAGCTTCTGAAATCGACTAAGTTGCCGATCGCCGATGCTAAAAGTAGCAAGTCTGCGGTGGCCCTTAAGTAAGCAGTCGCATTCGCTACGTTTCGATTATATCAAGAACTAAATGACCCGGTGAACTTCGCACCACCTAAAAGCATTACAATACAAAATTACCAATTTCATTTTTTTCCGTCGCTTTTCATGCCGCTCTACCATTACTAGTTCATGCTAGACTCTACCGTCTGCGAAAAATATTTTACGTAGACGCTATTATAGACTCTCGCGAACATAAAATCACGGTAGAGCTACTTTTTTTATGTGATCAAGATGACAAGCAATTGTACGGCCCGCCTGATGTTAAGAAGTTACGGTAGCTTATAGATTCTTGCAATACCAAAGGCATCGCTCGCACGTTGCCGACCTAAAGGGGAGTGGGACAGAGGGAATGCAACCGAGGGGTCGGGCATCTGGCTCTCCCACTCATCGTACGAAAGTGCGAGCTGTAATAGATACTTTGCGCCGATCTTCTGTGAGAGGGTGGTACTACCTCGGTCGAGTCAGCCCATATAAATATCAGCTTCAGTCAATTGGCTACAGCTTGGCTAGACCGATAATCTCTCTCACTCTATATATACCTCTACCGTCCGCGCATTTTCTATTACGTTGACGACAGAGACTCTCGCGAACATAAAATCATGGTAGAGCTTCTGGTATACATTTAATATATTACACACACAATACACTGTTCTTGCCCCTAAATTCGAAATCACACTAATTAATAAGCTTAAGCCTTCCTCTATCAAAGTTTTATACGATAGTAAAAACCGCACCGAAATCCACACAATGGATCTCAAGATTAGCCCAAATAAACACGGCTCACAGATTTTATGTTCCTCCGTATAAATTGAAGTGGTTTAAAAGGATAAGTAACGCTGTATTATACGTATTGCGGTAACCCGGTACAAAAGCCGAGGATTTATTATTTTAGTAGATACTGTGCACCGCGGGCGTGGAAATTGATGTGTAAAATTCATTAAAACCGGTTTAGTAGTTATGGAGATACGTGGTAATAAACGTTCACACACACAAACTTTGGCATTTATACTACATGCACAGAGAAAAAATTTACGACAGCAATATAGTTTTTGTAATTCCTAGTAGTGTTTTCAATATTTTTACTAAACGTTGTGTATTTACTGCAAATGTTTTGTGTAATGTCTCAAATTTATAAAACATTTCCTGTAAATACAAAACGTTTAGTAAAACATACTAAAAAGAGTACTAGGAACACAAAAACCATTTAATTGTCGTATTTTTTTTCTCAGTGTGGTACCTTCTAACATCGCAATCAGAAAATTTGTGCTCAACGCACGACTTAATGCAGCGAAATTCACACATCTATTATCGGAGTCGTAATTCGTCGATTTACTTATTAAAGAAATCATCATCATCATCATCTCAGCCGAAAGACGTCCACTGCTGGACATAGGCCTCCCCCAAGGTTCGCCACAATGACCGGTCTTGCGCTGCCCGCATCCAGCGGATTCCCGCGACCTTCATCAAGTCGTCAGTCCACCTTGTGGGAGGCCTACCCACGCTACGCTTTTCTATTAAATAAATAAGAAGGGCAATTCAACAGGGCCTCGAGTCTCTTAACTATAGTCCATTTGAAAACCACTGGCCCTTTAATATTATCGTAGTGAATTCTTCACTTAGAATTCCTCGATCAAGAATCCCTTGATCGAAGATTCTTCATTATAAATCGTAAATTCTCCGCGGTCGACATGCTGTCGGCCTGAAGACTGCGAACGATTTGGAATGAAGAATAAAATTCACGTTGATATTAGAGACTAGTAGTTTCGCAATGGACCATTTATTAAGGGACCTGAAGTGCTAGACAAGTGGTTGACGTCCACAAGCGTTCCTTCAAATCGTTACGCTTCATGTATGGAAATGACATAAGTCACGTGATCTACATAGCGACTTGTAATGTCCATACATTGAGAAGTCTATTCTATTCTATTCGATTAGCGTTCATGCCACTTGTCTAGGGGGCAGGCCCAGAAAATGCCGTATTGGCAACGACATGTATTCAACGCTATTTTCAGGACTTTAAAAGGGCTTATAGTGTCCGACCGAAACAGGATTTTCTGCCGAAACCGAATCTTCGGCATCTGTTTTAGGTTCGGCCGAAACCGAAACCGAAACCGAACCTTTTTCAGACAAGTTAAAAATCTTTTAAATTTGGCTTATTTTATACCCTTATATTGACAGTTAGAAATGTTAGAATGTGTTAAATGAAATAAAAAACAATAATTGAAGTATGTGAAAACATAATTATTCATAATAATATTATTATTATATATATTTTTTAATATTACTGCTCTGATTAAAATAAACACAAAATCACAATCATGTTAACACTTCTTGGAAAAAAATATTGTCAATAATCAACACTTACATTATAAAAAAGGACCTCATTAATTGAGTATTTCGATTGCGTTTATAATCACAACATGTTTAAGACTAAATTTAACATTAATTGAGATCATTTTAAACTTTAATTGCATTTGGTAATGTAGGGTTTTTTGTGGGATTTTCATATTTTTTAATAGTTTAGGGTGGCAATCGTGATTGCAATATATTAAACCCCCGTTGTCATTTTCTACTTAAGTAGATAGGTATGTCACGTTCAGATCGATTCTCAAAAAAAAATATACGGACAACAGGAAATTTAATAAAATTAATAATTTAGCCCTTTTAACGTCCCACTGCATGGCACGGGCCTCCCCTCAATGCGAGGGGGATTCGGGCCATAATCCACCACGCTGGCCTAGTGCGGGTTGGTGGATTTCACATGTCTAAGACATGCAGGTTTCCTCACGATGTTTTCCTTCACCGCAAGCAAGTGATAATCATATTAAAGTTATGATTCACACATATATTTCGAAAAATCCAGAGGTGTGAGCCAGGGTTTGAACCCAGGACCTTAGGCCCGCAACACGCGTGCTTAACCGATCGGCTACCACTGCTCTAACAGGAAATTATTTTATTTTACCAAAAAATATGTATCTGAAGGTCACACACATCTAAATCATAGCTGGTAGTTGTTTGGGTAATTTAAAACCTCATCCAACAACAATAACCTAAAACAAATGTGCCGTAACATAAGTAATAAATAAATGATGAATGTGTGAATCAAATATAATATAATAAGTATAACCTCTTTCTTTTACATACTTAATTCTCATCATTCATAAATCCGAGTGAATAACTCAACGGAAAGAACTTCAATGCTTAATAAAGGCCAATAAAGCGAGAAATCACACAGAAGATCGGCGTAAAGCAGCTATTACAGCTGCGTTTCGTACGATGAGTAAGAGAGCCGTAAGCCCACCCCCCCTCCCCCTCCCTCCATCCCACTCCCCTTCAGGTCGGCAATGTGCGAGCAATACCTTTGGTATTGTAAGCATCTATAGGCTACGGTAACTGCTTAACATCAGGCGGGCCGTACGCTTTTTTGCCACCGCAGTCCCATAAAAAAAAAAAAAAAAAAAAAAAAATAACACTAAACTCACAAAACAATCACGCCGGACCGGCCGGCGATCTGACAGCTGACGATGGGCGATGGCGGATGCAACGCGAGACACGAACTCTTCGGTCGGACACTAGCTTATATTATTATTAATGTTTGTCCGTCTGTTTATCTACTATAACTATTGCAAACTGCTTAGAGCGCGGCTCCAATAGTGCGCTGCGCTGCATCGTCGCAACGGATCAAAGGGTCGACGGGCGAGAGACGAAGCGGGGGAAGGTGATGCGCCAGTACAAAATCTTGCGACGACGCAACACAACGCGCTAATGGAGCCCGGCCCTTAGACGTAACAAAATATATGGACACCCTGATTATTATGACCCTGATAGATTGAGAAAAATATATAATTATTCCAACCATAGATTCTTGTTTTATACGACTTATTTTATTGCCTCGTAACGAAACTATAAAGATAGATGAGGACAGCATAACTTATCTAGTGTATTTGTATAAATAGTTACTATTAAGCGCTCTCATTCTGATAGAAACTTATACAGGGTGGTGACGACATCATGACAATAATTGAAACCACATACTGGGTATCACATTAGTAGTTCGCACATAAAATATTATTAAATTATATTCAAAGGTATTGCCACGGGATTGCTTTTTTTACTATTTTAACTTTACGCCTACAAAGATACCGCTAAAAACACCGACGCCGAAGCGATGTTGCCACGCTTGTATTTACAGGTCAGACTATGAGACGGTAGACGTTTATAAAGGATGTTGTGTTTCGTTTAGACTATTTCCGCATTTAATTTGTTTGATAATTTAAAATTTTGGACTTTGATGTAAACCTAATTTTATAATTTTAATGTGTTGTGATTGACTAGGAGAGATCGTGTTTTAATTTATTGTCACTATGTCGTCACCAGCCTGTAGATAAATGGTTAATTAATGAATATGAACTGATGATACGAGTGAAGTGCGCCCTACGCCCTTTGCTCTACAAAAGGTCTATTTTTGTAGAGACTCCGATTTTGATTTATAGAGTTCATTATTTTGAAAATATGAAGCAATCTTCGTAACTTGCATGCTCTTGATAGCTCGGAAGTTTTATTAATTGGTTTAAAAATTAATAAGTGTAAAAAATAAGTGGGTTTTCAACTGCCAACATTTAAGTAGGTGTAGGTGTATTACCTATAAATCAAAAGAACTTGTTTAAGTTCTATAATGTTTATTTACCCCGTGTTTTGAGCTTAGAACTATGATATGGTAAGCTATGGTACGCTATCGTACTGTGTGTGAAAATCTCAAATCAGAATGCCAATTCAATGTTCATGGTAATCTGTAAACATGCATCTCACAACAGGATGCTGTATATTATACCAACATGGAAAGAGAGAGTATATTCAGTATATCTCAATGTTGCTAGTTCTTAAATGTTCCTGAAAACTTTTCATTTCTATGCAACCAAGAGTACAAGACTTTTTGAAATACTACAACAGAGTTATAATAATTATGTAAAACATTTTATAACATTGCCAGAAAACTATTAAATTTTTTTTTTTGTGTCGTGCATTTATCGGTACCTTAAAATTAATTTAATTATGATCAAATATGATCAGGTGGGCAAATAGACTTCAGAATTAATTATCACTAATGATCTATCAATTGCAATTAAAAAATTATATAGCAGTAAGGTCACATCTGCCGAAATACTGATATTAATCTCTGTAAATATATTCAGAAGTGTTGAGCAAACTAAGTTGAGTTTGTAGTTAGCGCAGACAATTTGAGCGGCGCGGTCAGGAAACACTGGCCGAGTAAAGTGTCAGTTAACTTAATAGGGGGTGACATTGTTAGTAATTAGCATTGTCTAAAATTTGTGATTACTTTTAGAAAATATAGTTTATTTTAAGAAACTATTTACCGAATTATATTGGTTTTCTATTGCTTAGTTTCGTTTGTGATTACTTTTAGAAAATATAGTGTATTTTAAGAAACTATTTACCGAATTATATTTGTGTTTTACTGCTTAGTTTTTTATTTAAATTTTTAATTTTGAGACTGATTACGTCATCATTCTTATCGAAGAAGAAGAAGATACAGTTCCATTGCTAACCATGAAAAACTAACTAGATAAACATGAATAGAAATTCTATTCCTCGGAAAAATTTTCATTCAGCACGGTTTTTGAAAGTTGATGTCATTCCTATCTGATTGCTCGGGCGCGGCTCCTCGGGGCTTGTGGTCGCGGCTATTATATTGTAAAAGCATCATTTTTTTTACCATTATTTTAAAATAAGAAGTAGCTGCATCTGGCAACATTCATAGCAGATTTTGAAGGGGGGAGTAGCTGGCAACACCGGTGTGGCAGGTTGTTGAGATATCGCCGTACCAAGCACACATAAATAAGTTAGCAGTAGAGTATCTAGCGGGCCACGCAGCTCGCGCCCTACACTGTTTCATTTTTCATCTCTGCGTGTTTACTGCATGTTTTATATTGGCAAGCTATTTCTGGCTCGAAAATTTGCAAATACCATACTGAAATGGGAGTGGGAGAACATAATTTATGGGAATATGTTAGTGCAGACCACAGAGTAAAGACTAAAGAAAGAGGTGCCCTTATTAGATATTTGTATGAAACAAAACGTGGTCATTGTTTTTTCATTTTCATTTTACTATTTACCGGTAAATAGTTGAACTACTCGCTTGGTTTTATGTCGATGTTAGTACTAGGCCGACCACTCGGACGACTTGCTTAGGGCCAGTCCCCTTAGTAACTGGTCCATGGTGCAGACGGTTTTTTAAAGCCCGCTGATGGTGTTGAACGTAGCTATAAAAAATACAGGGTGAAATAGAATTTAATGGCCGAGTTATAAATGGTTCAATAACTGTCTCATAATCACAATATAATGTGAAATCACAAATTTAAGCTGTAAAAATATAATTGTTTTTATCGCTTGAAAACATGTACCGTCATTCTATTGTAGCTAGTCAGTACCAACTTACACATGTCCTTTATCATGTCTGTTTAATAAAAAATAATGTAGGTGGGTATATAAAATAAGGAGAATTGTGGCATTTATGTAATAATTTTATTATGTTTTATGGTTTTAGTAAAATATGGCAACTGCTACTACACCGAGGTCAGCGTACTTCAGATATGACAGTAACCAATGTATGAAAAGCAAGGTCTTTTTGAATTTTGAATCTTGATTCGTTTTAGTAATCGCAACACTGGAACGCAACACGCACCGTTGAATATGGTCTGACAGCGCCATTATTCTTATTAGCCACGTCCAGATGTCGCACATGCCGCACGAGGCTGCTCACCCACATGCCTCGCGAAGCACGACGTTTGCCTCAGTCTCATGCCGCGCGAGGCTAATGCAGAGGCAACTGACACTCTAGACAGAGATGGGTATAAACCCGAGCAATCAGTTTGACTTTATCGTTCTGTTTCATGACTAACCTAAACTAGGCGAGGCAAATGTGGCTCAGGTGAGGCGGGGCGCGCATTTGCCTCGCGCGAGGCAATTCAAACTTCGTGAGGTAATTTGCCTCGCGCGGCATGTGCGACATCTGGACGTGGCTACTTCGACAAACTTGTTAACTCCATCATACATGACAGAAAGCGAAAACAAAATTAGAACTCTCCCTTTGTGCAGCTAACACAATTTAAAGTTTTTACAACCCAAAATTATAAAGCTATGTTTATTAAATTAAGCACTTAGTTTCATATTTATTTTCGTTGAGAAACTTTTGATAGCGTTTTTCCAACTGCAGGTAGAAAGTTAATTAGGCCGGCGATGCGGGCCTTCATAAATCACAATCAATCCTTGTCAGCCGGTTCGCAATTTGGGTAATGTTGGACACAGAACTCGCTTATCTGATGGTTGATAATGTTCTTGTTGAATAAAAACTAGCTTGTTTTGATTCTCATAATTTTATTTGCGGAATTATTTACAGTAGATTTATAACAGGTAAAGTTACGTGCACTCGGTGACGATGCCTCACATGCCGCGCCCGAGCACTCATGTTATGACATTATGTCTATGGGTTCCAACTCAACGACAAAATTGAGTGCTTGGGCGCGGCAGCTGTAGACGCAGCGAATGACGCAGTTCAATTGGTGCGTCCAGAGGCCTTGCATGCCTCGCCCCAGCTCTTATGTTATGACATTATGTCTATGTATTTCGACGCTAAAATTGAGTGCTCGGGCACAGCATGCACCTGATGTAGACGCAGCCAATCAATGGTAATATTCGTATATTAGGGCCACCGCAGACTTGCTACTTTTAGCATCGGCGATCGGCGATTTTGATGCTGCGTCACGCTCGTTCGCGCTCGAAGAAACGCGACGCAGCATCGATACGTCACAAAATCGCCGGTCGCCGATGCTAAAAGTAGCAAGTCTGCGGAGGCCCTTAATGGTAATTTTCTGAGTGGTTCCATAATTAACCTATCCCATTGAATATGATTTTTTTACTCAACCCATTCATTTTTAAGTCCGTACTTCGACATCAATGCAATTCTTGTTCAACTCTTATAACTTTTTTATTAGGTAGCGAGTGTTTCTGAAGGGAAAATAAAAACACATCAAACCATGAACACGTTGGAACGAAATTGTTTCCGTGACGAGACTTTTATTTGTGTCGAAGCCACCAGAGTATTAATCAATTTTCCTTTTCCTTTAGTCCACCCACAAACCTAGTGTACAGTCTCGAAATTGCTCGTTTGATGAAGCTATATGAAAAAGAAAATGTCCGAAGGAATGTCGAAACTGACGTGTTACATTGGTACACGGTTTTTGTAAATAAATTTCGAGGAAATCGCATTTTTGTTGAAAATAAATATTGTCTCCATTAGGCGTGTCTACAACATGCACATGCCGCGCAAGGCTGCTTACCCTCATGCCTCGCGAAATACGACTTTTGCCTCAGTCGCATGCCGCGCGAGGTAAATAGCGAGGCAACTGACACTCTAGACAGAGAAGGGTATACCCGGGCAATCAGTTTGCCACGTTTGACATCGTTCTGTCTCAAGACTATGCCAAAATAGGCGAGGCAAATGACAGTGCTCAGGTGAGGCAGGACGCGCATTTGCCTCGCGCGAGGCTAGTCAAACTTCGTGAGGCAATTTGCCTCGCGTGGCTTATGAGACATCTAGACGTGGCTATTGGTGTATTATATATTATACCTTTTAACATCGATACTTAGCGCACGTTGTGCACCTGAAGCGAAGTGAGACAGAGGGAGGGCAATCATCGTACGAAACGGTGCTGATTATAGCTATTTTACGTCGATCTTCTGTGAGGGTATTACTACCCCGTCAAGCCAGCCCGTATATAAGCTGCAGTCAATTGGCTACAGCTTGGCTTCACCATGAAAATAGGTAGTTAGTAGGTGAGTACGTTTATGTATGACGTCTCAAAGCTTGGATGAAAGTTTCCACGAGGAATTACGGTACTCCTAATAAATTCACAAAAGATGAAAAAATAAAGGGAAGGCTAAAGGATTGGCGTCTGCGTCAAAATTGAGCGTTAATCCAAGATAATCCAGTGGTTATAACTTGTATAAATAAGATTTTTTTCTTCGTGTCTCGTCCATTTGTTTTTGTGGTGAAAATAATGTAGCTTTTTTTATTGGTAGAAGAGTAAAACTTTATTCTGACTACAGCTCATATATGAGCTAGCTTGATTGGGGTAGTACCAACCTCTCACAGAAGATCGGCGTAAAGTAGCTATTACAGCTGCGTACCATACCATACACCAGTATACCACCATGTACTAGTGAGCGAGCCGGAAGCTTGTACTATGGCTACCATAGACTGGCGGCGATCCCAGTGACACCCAGATCATGGCAAATTACGAAAAGGCCATTTCCGAAATTTGCCTCTGGCGGGAATCGAACCTGCAACCACCCGATGCAGTAAGCCGAGCGGTACGCTCCAACTACTGCGCCAATCAGCCGTCATTTACAAATAAACTTTTAAAAATGTTCTTGATAATGCAGGTAACCAAATTGATATCCTACTAACAATATAAATGCGAAAGTGTGGGTGTGTGAATGTTCGTTACGGGTTACCACGTATCTCCAAAACTACTAAACCAATTTTAATGAAATTTGAGACGTAGATAGTGTAGGCTCTGGGGGCTTACCACGACCTCTTATCGCGATTCAATTATAGGAACGTTTTAACGTTTCAGCGACTTTTTATGCAATGACGTACCTTATTGTCATGACAATAAGAAACGTCATTGCACAAAAAGTCGCTGAAACGTTAAAACAATACTGCTATAAGAGGTGGTGGTAGGGCCCCTGGAATAAGATATAGGCTAATCTTACATATCAATTTCCACGCGGGCAAAGCTGCGGGGCACAGCAAGTAACTTTTATAAAATGTTCTAGATAATGTAATAAAATGTACTATATTAATCAATAATGTCCACTCCTCAATACCCATAACCCTGTTCTCGTGCCAGTCCATAAACCCCGTCGTTTTCATTCCTTTGGTTCACCACGTATGAGTAGGGTTCAACTATGTCGTTCATATAAACATAATTTACGTTGTAACACGGGCATTTACATCCATACACCTATACATATCAATAAAATCGAAGTGTCGGTTTATAATGTCAAAATAACAGTTTTTAGGGTTCCGTACCCGAAGGGTGCCAACGGAACCCTATTACTAAAACTCCGGTGTCCGTACGTCCGTCCGCTCGTCTGACAGCGAGCTGTATCTCACGAACCGTAATAGGTAGAGAGTTGAAATCTTCACAGAATGTGTATTTCTGTTGCCGCTACAACAACAAATACTAAAAATAAAATAAAATTTAAAAATAGTAGTAGTAGCTCCCCCCCCTCCTCCCATAGAAGAAACTTGATGTTTTTATTCTAAAGTGGTACGGAACCCTTTATGTGCGAATCCGACACGCACATAGGCGCTTTTATTTTCTAAATGCATATGAAAGTATATAGGGTACAAAAAACACAAATGAATTTTTTTGTCTGTCTGTTAGTCCGTCTATCTATCTGGGTGATTGTTCCGGGTAATCTCCGTAACAGCTGGACCGATTTTAACGGGACTTTCACTGACATACATATAGCTGATGTTATAAGAAGCAACGTAGACTACTTTTATTTTAGAAAAATAATTAGGGTTCCGCGTAAATTCCACACGAATTAACAGGGGTAATCTTTTTCTAAAAACGCGTACGAAATCGCAGGCACAGCTAGTATATTATATCGGCCATCGAACGCCGATCATATTTTCGCTTCGAGCGGGTTAAACGTCTGACAGGCGCTTTGATTAAGGCAAATGGGTTTTAATAAACAAGGGTACGTTTGTTAATCTGATTCGTGATTAAATACTGTTTATTGTGTGGGTTGGGAACAGTGTTAATTCGAATGTGAACCTTAATACCGGGTCTTTGTAGTTAGATTTATCTACGTGATACCTTTTATGATTTGTTTACGTACCAGCGTGCTGGGTTAAAATCACAGAGTAAAGATTAAAGAAAGAGGTGCCCTTATTAGATATTTGTATGAAACAAAACGTGGTCATTGTTTTTTTCATTTTCATTTTACTATTTACCGGTAAATAGTTAAACTACTCGCTTCGTTTTATGTCGATGTTAGTACTAGGCCGACCACTCGGCCGACTTGCTTAGGGCCAGTCCCCTTAGTAACTGGTCCATGGTTAAAATAGCCTCAATTTTGGGGAGGAAAGTCAGGTAATTTGTTTTAATGAGACTAAGGCAGCAAACAAGAGTACGTCCCGCCTGATATTTAGCAGTTCCTGTAGCCTATAGATGCTTGTAATATCAAAGGCATCGCTCGCACGTCGACCTGAAGGGGAGACGGACAAAAGGAGTGGAAGGGGGAAAGGTTTAGGCCCGGCTCCCTCTTTTATCGTACAAAACTTAGCTGTAATAGCTACTTTACGCTGATCTTCTGTGAGATGGTGGTACTACAGCTTGGTTCTAAAACCAATAAAATGATACCTATCTACAGACCGACAGACCGACCACATTATATTTGGAACCAATAATGATCGAATTTGTCCCGATTAAAGATAAGCTTAGTACCTACTTAGCTAAAAGTTATGTTGTAAATTAATGGAGTTATTTAATACTGATAATAATAGTTGCTTTCAGTAGTCGAGATCTTTTTTGTTTTTTAATCAGTATTTTTTATTGTATACTGGACAACGTGTACATTTTAATGCGAAGATTTTTGGGTTATTGCAAATATGCCCAATCAAATAAGGGAACGATTTGTTTACCTACTTAATATATTGAATTCAAAAGAAAACTGTCTAGCCGTACCGTCGTGGCCTTGACTCCAATCAGACTGGTAAATATTATTTCCTAAAGTAGCCTCATAATTTTTGTACTTGACAAATAATGCTCACGCAAGCGGAACGTATTAAAATTTAACGCGATTTGAACTCAATATTGCTCAATTTTTCGAAGTAAAACTTATTTTATAAGTACCTTTACCTAGGCATAGTTTCGAGATACTTATTGGGAAACAATTTTAGTAAATTGTACAAGAATCGACTCCTTCCGAATCCATTCAAAGTCAAAAGCCAAAATATTTTTATTTATGTAAGCTAACGGAGGCACTAATGAATAGTCAACATACATATTTTAGTATTACCACCACCGGTTAGTAATGCTGCATCTATTGAGAAGAGCCGGCAAGAAACTCAATGGTTACGCTTTTCAATAGAAAAGAAATTGCTTCAAAAGTGCTACTAAAACCACTGAAAAAATAGCAAAGTTCTTGTAAATTCTGAAGGGCATTCAGTACACGATTCTTCATTTTCTAAAATAATCTGAAAGAGACAAGCAATGTCTATTTCGTATAGAGATCCAAAGAGTAATTATTTACTAAAAGTAAAGAAACTGTTAAAGACTTTGTTGACACTGACAAAATAAATTTAGGGGTCTAATGTGTGGACAGGGGTTAGTTAATTCTTATAATGAAGTATTTGAAATTCAAATTATTTGCAGATAAACAAAAATAATAGGTATCTATAAAAAATACTTCGATAAAAAATTACGCATTTCTCCGGAATTTTGACGTTGACTTTAATATACAGTCAATTTCAGGTTTAAAATGAACGGAGAGCTGACACCCTTCTGAAAGTGAAGTAAACAAACTTAGTTGTTTTTTCTTTGGACAAAGAAAATTAGGGGCCGATCAACTTTCAAACAAAAGCCAACGTCGAATTCGAGAGGAGCCTACGATCACCAACTGTACAAAATTTTGCCGGACAGTCCTGTACGCTGATGAATCAATATCTTGTTATATAATGCGATTAATCGATTGATTTCTTGCAAACGGAATTGATCTAATTTTTTAATTTAGTTGCTCGCAGTCAGCAGCCTGGAGAATTATATTAATATTTTGTGTCTGTTGTTTTCAGGCGATAGTCCCTTATGAATGCCTAAGGGCTCAACTAAAACCCTAATCTATCATATAGTCGTTCGACGAAAGCCTGAAAACCAACAATCAATATCCAAAGTTTATATTTTCTTTGATATGTAGTCCTTAACATCATTGGAAAAGATAGTATATATTTTCCTAATTCACTTTTGCCCGCGATTCAATCAGTCCCGATATTTTCCACATTCAATCTGGTGCCTGCAGTGGCCTGTAACTTTTCTCTTGCGCGTGGGCGGGTAAGAACTCGTCTTTTCTTTTACCAGAGCTTATCTGGATTCAACGGTATTTATGATCTGTATCAGGGCCGAGGGTTACCTAAGCATTAGAGCTGAGCCCCCGACTTTACCTTTCCCATATTTTTATAATACATCATTTTTACCTGACGCGGAAAAGAGATTTTTAAAATTATAGTTTTGGTCTTGAATTCTGTGTGGAAACAAATTCTTACGAGAAATTTTATATTTACTTCGTTTATAGACAGTTGTTGTCGATTTACAAAGGTACAACCTACCTTAATTCTGAATAAAGCTTTTTAAAGCTATGGTAAAGGGATTACAGTTTCTATTGAGATTAGAGAATTTTTAGACCAAAGTGATGTTTTTGACAAATTTATTGATACTATTTATCCTCCTTTGCATTTTAAGACATCTAACGAGTTAAAAGCTTTGTAAATAATCAAGATTGAAGCTACGATTGCTATTTTATAACAAGGAAAACGAAAAGTCACAGAGAAAATTTCTGACCCTCTGTTACCCCAATAAAATGGTACAAAAAAAATGATTAATTCTTTTACGAGTTAGTCTACATTGAGCACTCTTTAGACTTTATAATATAAAAGCAACCGAAATACTTTGTTATGCACACACACAGGACGCTTTGATGTAAGTAGCTGTTGGCATTTGTTTGCTAACTCCATCGTAAATATTGAACGAAGTGGGTTTTAAAGCGATTCATGTGGTTTTCGAGATGCGAAATAATTTTAATCCTCGGTTTATTTGATTCGATTTTCAAATTTAATATACTTAATGCCAAAGTAATAAGACAAGTAGACAGTGGAAGGGGTTATTACACTAAACTAAATGTTGGCTACTTAATTTAGTCGTTACTGAATTTAGGCAAGTGTAATCGCATTCAGCAAGCTGTTCAGAAGCTAGAATGGTTTAAATATTTAGAAGCTTCTGAATTTAGGCTCCTAAATTTAGCCAAGTGTAATAAGCTCAAGTATGACAGCAAAGCGCGATAAATGGAAGAATTATACATACTGCGCGGACCCCAGATAATGGGAAAAGGTAAGGCAGATGATGATGATGAATTTCAAATAAAACATAATGCAGAGTTGTTGAGAAAAACAATACAACTCTGCATTACTACTACTGCTACTACTACTAATATATTTGGGAGTGTGTGTAGAGTATCAAAATCGCAAAAAAAAAAGAAGTAACGTCGGGAAGTATGGATTAAGCAAGTAAAACAATTAAAGAACCCTTGCAACAACTTACACCACCGCACCAAGTAAAGAGTCTGTTCTGTTTCTAATTTACATAACACGGGCTTTCCTTTCAAAGGTGCGTCTTTTGTCAGAAGGAAAACAAAGGCAGTGAACACACGGAGGTTGTAGCAAAAAGGTTGGAATTGTACCGAGTTACGAGTAACGAGATACGACGTCAAACATAAGGGCTGATTTACAATATTCATTTGGGAACGATTGGACCGTGTCTTTGTGTGCCGTCATTATCTCACGCGGGTTGTTTTATGAGATAAAACAATATTTTATTTGTGGATTTTAACTTGGAGCCGTATCAAAAATTAACACGGGTTTGTCTTTTAAGTGGTAATTATACAAGTCCGGACATAACGTTATTAACGATAATTATACTTAGGGACAGATCGTTAATAAATTAAGATAGAAAAGAACTAGAAATGTTACTTCAAAATACCGATACACTTACAGCCAAAGAAATTACCAAGAAAAAAGAAGATATGTGACTGTTCAAAATAGTAAGTCACAGTACGACTCAGTCGTTCGCGGCACATATCAGTACTGCCAATATGGCTCATCTTCCGGTGAATAAATACGCATCAAACTGCCTTTAAGTTGATTGTTGAATTGCGAGCGCGATGTTTGAATTCTGTATTCTGAATCGCTGCATGTGGTGGTGCGTACCATATCTGCTAAAATAATACATCAATGCTTACAGCATTCTTTCAAATAGGTACCTTCACTTCACTGACCAAGTCTCCAAAACACTGTACCTGAGTTAGTGGAAACTAAGTAAGTAGTTCAACAATTCGACAAAGAAAACATCTAACCAAAACCATATAATCTCGAAATCGTACGAACCAACTCCTCCAAAATATCATCAGACCAAATTCGACTGAGGTGCTCCGCTAAATGACTGCGATTAAATGAAAAGCTATTTTGCCAAGTTTAAATTGCGTGCCGTGAACTTCGTCGATTGTTCAGCAACGAATGGGAGGTCTTGCATTGTACCTGCCTCGACTGAAACTTTTCAGTTATTAGTTTTGCCGATTATGAGATAATGTGGTTCTTATTGTTCGGTATGTGTCGCTTAAGGGTGTTAACACACTAAACGATTGACGGTCGATCCATGCGTCGATCGAAGGCAGAATTAAATAAGTCGATGTTGATGGCAGTTTCTACTACACTAAATCGCTCTGCTCGATTGATCGATTTCTTCAACGATCGAGGATCGAGGTTCAATCGAGAGACGATTGCAGATCGATTGAGGGTCTATCGATGGCAGTATTAAATGAGTTGACGTCGATCGATTGACCGATTTTGCAACGATAGAGGGTTGATCGATTTGAGAATAGCCCTAGTGAGGTGATTGTGTATATGGCCACTCCACTGTCCCACTGCCCCATCCCGCTCAACCATAGATTGATTAATGTTCATCTAACGACAGCCAAAAGTTCCATACAAATCAATCGACGATATTATAACTTCAAGATTAATTAAAATAATAACGTATTCAAATATGATTTAAATGATTAAATAAAAGCAAAGGACGATAGCGAATATTTGTATGCCTAAGCTAAAATATAAGAACGACTTCACTTTAAGAAGTCCCCTCACTTATACCCGAGCATAATGCTTTGCACATCACTTGCACAGCTCTGTTATAAATTCACTTTCAAAGACGTCTTTTTAAACACTGGCGACAATTTTTAAGCGATGAAAATTGCGCTTATACCGCGACTAAGCTTCATAAGGCCGACGTAATTTGAACTTTGTCTGCCGTCACCCAGCTGAAACACTCGACTATGGAGTCTAGATTTTACGAGTGAAAGAGAAAAACGAATTGGTTATTTTTTTTTTTTTTTATAGGACTGTGGTGGCAAAAAAGCGTACGGCCCGCCTGATGTTAAGCAGTTACCGTAGCCTATAGATGCTTACAATACCAAAGGCATTGCTCGCACATTGCCGATCTGAAGGGGACTGGGATGGAGGGAGGGGGAGTGGGGGTGGGCTTACAGCTCTCTCACTCATCGAACGAAACGCAGCTGTAATAGTTACTTTACGCCGATCTTCTGTGAGAGGGTGGTACTACCCCGGTCGAGCCAGCCCGTTTATGAGCTGCAGTCAATTGGCTACAGCTTGACTCTACCACCTTTTTATGAAATTTGAAAGGAAGCTATGCCATTAATTTAAGTGATTGGTGCTGTGGTGTTATTATTTTTTTATAGGACTGCGTTGGCAAAAAAGCGTACGGCCCGCCTGATGTTAAGCAGTTACCGTAGCCTATAGATGCTTACAATACCAAAGGCATTGCTCGCACATTGCCGACCTGAAGGGGAGAGGGATGGAGGGATGGAGGGAGGGGGAGGGGGAGTTGGGCTTTCGGCTTTCGGCTCGGTGTTGTTGGATTCTGTGTGATTTTATATTAACTTACGGAATATGATCGACAGAACCTCACTGGTCGAGTCACGATCGTGTGACGTCTCATCTCTATTTTGGCACTGATAGTAGAAGAGATGGCAGTGAAAGAAATGAGCCGAACAGAATAGATAGATAGATAACACTTTAATGTACACCAGTCAAAAACATAAACAACAATGACAAACAAAACAAGAAACAAATACAGTGTACAGTGGGCGGTGTTATCGCAAGCTGCGATCTCTTCCAGACAACCTTTAATAAATAATAATAAGAATAATAAACATTCAAAAAATGTTTCGTGATTTTCAGATGCTTCGGCTCAAACGTACCTTTTTTATTTTATTTTTTTATTGGACTGCGGTGGCAAAAAAGCGTACGAGTCGCCTGATGTTAAGCCTTTACCGTAGCCTATAGATGCTTACAATACCAAAGGCATTGCTCGCACATTGCCGACCTGAAGGGGAGTGGGATGGAGGGAAGGGGGGGGTGGGCTTACGGCTTTCTCACTCATCGTACGAAACGCAGCTGTAATAGCTGCTTTACGCCGATCTTCTGTGAGAGGGTGGTACTACCCCGGTCGAGCCAGCCCGTTTATGAGCTGCAGTCAATTGGCTACAGCTTGGCTCTACCACCTTGTCGTCTGTCCTACCAAATTATAAAAAAAACAAGGGTTCCTGTCATACAGATAGAAAACAAATTTTTCTTTGGCACTTTTCATTTTTTGAATATATTAAACCAAATTATACCTCAACAACTATTACGCTCCATTCTAAAATATCTTGACCTGTATAACAAAAACTCCGACATAATTCAGTGTTAATAATATCACAGAGCCTTAGGACGGCGAAGAAAATATTTACACCCCCACCCCTTCCAGCGTCTTATAATTAGTTCCACTGTTTACGTGGCTCTTGCCAGGTTCCGAGACGAACCCAACTGTTTACATTAGACCACCCTTGCTGTTTTATTAGGGGTGCATTATATTCAACACCAGCTATATTATGGGTCCATTGTTTGAATACCTTAATTTAAATAATAAATTCTCGTGGGTCGCAGGTAATATTACGCGTACGATGGGTATTAGTATTAGCCTTTACGGTATATTAAAGATTTTATGGGCGATTCTTAGTATTATGATATCAAAATAGTGTTTGTTTTCTGAATGGTTATGCTAATTCTGTTGTTATGAAATCAGAACTAAACTAGGTGAATTTAATTAATAAATATCGTCAGACTATCAGTCAAGGCATATCAAGGCGCGCGCGGTGCGTTTGTATGAAGATAACCTACTACTAAAGATGTGATAAACGGCTTTATATTAAAAGCACGTTGTTACGCTTGTGCTTGTTTTTAAAAGTCGTTGTAAAAGTGCTTTTTTGCTTTTCTGCTTTTTTGCTTTTTTAAATTAAACAAAAATTCGTCCGTCAATAAACGGACAACAAAAGCAAAATGCTTACTCAATATAAGTTCAAGCAAAAAGCCAAAAACTTACGCGCTGAAAAATTGATAGTGAGTCTTATGTGCATGGAAATATGGTTTTTAATCTAATATAATGTATTATAAATTATTGCTTTTTATGGGTAAAGAAATAAGGTTAAATTTAATTAACTATTGATTTGAACTGTATTATCATACAAATAAGGTTACTTTTTGTAATTTTTTGGAATTTCTTTCTCTTTCTTGACGTCATTGCTTAAAAGCAACACGCTTAAATTTGTAAGCCCGCTTAGGCGCTTACTTAAAAAAGCGAACTTTTCAAACGGCTTTTCGTTTAAGCACCCACTTCTACCTACTACCCATCTTTCTACTATGTCACTACTTTCGGTGATATGATTTAAAAAATATGCAAAGCACGAGCAAGCCCGAAATTAAGGTTAATTATTCAGACAAAAAATGTCGACGACACAAAGCTTGTCGGCACGGGTATTAAGAATATTAGACAGGATAATAGGCGCTAAATATATTCTAGTCATTAAATTACTTTCATGAATTCATAATCAGGAAAGATTCCGCAGTGAAGCATAATACATAGTTTATGTTGATGATATAAATTATGTTGATGATGTAACTAGCGACTGTAGCCTAGGGGTGAACAGGTTGGGCTAACAATCAGAAGGTCCCAGGTTCGATCCCCGGTGGGGCATGCACCAATGGATGAATCTTCATCTATGTGCATAATTTACAGTTCGCTGACGGTGAGGGAAAACATCGTGAGGAAACCTACCTATCCCTCGGGATTAGGTAATAGTCAGTTCCTGTGTACACGGCGACACGGTTCACCACCTGTCGCACGTTGGGTTCTGACTATCTGGTGAAACGTGGGCTTTGAGTTGGTTAATACCTCCACAATGTGGTGGTGTATGGCCACTCAAGCCTCTGACTACCCCCGAACGGGGATAAAAGTCGTGACGTTATATTACATGTTGATGACAACAGTTTATTTTTTTGGTACTGAGGTGGCAAACAAGCGTACGGCCCACCTGTTACACAGTTAGTAGCCTATAGATGCTTGCAATACCAAAGGCATTGCTCGCATGTTGCCAACCTGGAGGGGAGTATACGGAGGGGGATGGGGGTTGGGCTTCCGGCTCTCACACTCATTGTACGAAACGCAGCTGTAATAGCTACTTAACGCCGATCTTCTGTGAGAGGGTGGTACTACCCCGGTCGAGCCCGCCCGTATATGAGCTGCAGTCAATTGGCTACAGCTTGGCTCTTCCATCAATAGTATTGTTGTTTTGGTTGTTGCCGAAGGTACGAAGGTTCGACGACCCCTTGGCGCAGTGGAACGAGCATAGGCCGCTAGGCTGTCTGCATTGTTTGGTTTCGATTTCGATTCCCGCCAGAGGCAAATTTTGGAAACAGACTATTCGCAATTTACCCTAGTCTGGGTGTCACTAGGATCGCTTTCAGTCCATTGTATGATAGCTAAGGTACAAGCGTTGCTTAGTTTGGGACCATACAGTTACCCCCAAATTCATAGAAAGTAATGATCGACTTGCAGTGAAATTACAAATCACATTTGTTCCTAAAAATGCGTCTCAAAACAATTGTAAACTGGGTAAATGGTCTATGAATTTGGGGGTTAGTGTTTAAGGCCCGTATTAATAAATCTATCTCAAAGTTGAGATCGATCTTAAAATGCAGTAAAACAGCATCTCAAGTTCGATCTCTGAGATCGATTTATTAATACGGGTCCAAGTCTAGTGATATTTATTTATTTAAGACCTTTAAATATAATTAGAAGATACGGTTCATAATTATGTACAAAGACCACTTATAAATTTCGAGTATTTGTTCTAGCGAAATTCTCAAAGGTATTGGATCAAAATGTCTATACTAAGTATCTTACTGTCGTTTAATATAACATGTTAGCTTCATTACCTTGGTTCATGAAATTTTTTAGAGCTGAAATTACAGCAAGGATCTAGATGCCTACGTGTTATATCATTATGTCTGGGCTTGAAAGCTTTTAAAAGTACGTCAATTTAAAATATAAATTATACTTGTTTTTATGATTCAAAAAGATTTTGAGTTTATTATACAGTTTACAGTACTGATAAAATTTAAACATACTTCTTTGATCATATTTTTATTCAAAAAGAATATTACATTTAGACTTGGTGTGTGTAAATGCTCGAAATTACTAAATAATAATAATAATGTAGCCCTTTTAACGTCCCACTGCTGGGCACCGGCCTGCCCTCAATGCGAGGGGGATTCAGGCCATAATCCACCACGCTGGCCCAGTGCGGGTTGGTGGATTTCACATGTCTAAAGCCATGCAGGTTTCCTCACGAAATTACTATAGGTATATGGTTAATATATTATTAGTATTTCTAGCTTCACCGAATAATATATGACTGAGGCGGCAAACAAGCGTACGGCCCGCCTGATGTCAAGCTGTAACCGTAGCCTATAGATGACTACAATACCAAGGCATCGCTCGCACGTCGCCGACCCGAAGGGGAGAGGGAGGGAAAGGAAGGAGGAGGGTTACCGGCTCTCTCACTCATCACACGAAACGCAGCTGTAACAGCTACATTTCGCTACCACGATGGTTGAGCCAGCCCGTATATGAGCTGCAGTCAATTGGCTACAGCTTGGCTCTACCAATATAATAGTTTCCCCGCGAATTCGTCCGTGAAGAATTTAAATAAAAAAAAATCGGATCCTGATCCCGGATCCCGGATCCCGTATCCCGTATCTCGGATCCCGTTTTTACCGGATTCCGGATCCCGTTAGCTGGATCCCGTAGCCCGGATATCCTGGATCTCGTATCCCGGATATCCCAGATCCCAAAAAATATAGCCTATGTTACTCAGGGATAATGTAGCAATCTAATGATGAAATAATTTTTGAAATCGGTCCAGCAGTTTTTGAGTTTACTCATTGCAAACATACAAATCTTTTCTCTTTATAATATTAGTATAGTATATATATTAGTATAAGTATAAGTATAAATTAGAATATACTAAATCTTCTGACCTAAAGTGGATTCTAATTAGATTTTCTTATTATCTAAATCTGGTCTTATTTCCACTAATTTGCCCGGTCACCTTTCGAATAAACTGAAAAAGAACGGGCGCACACTCGCGGCTGGGTCGAAGAAGGCAAAGTGATAGATTGCCAGACGATATAAAAGCAATCATCCCGTCTGGACCACAAAAACCGATTAGCGTACGCTAAAGCTTAGGCAGCTCGTGTACGATTCAATTGGTGCATGCCTCCCATGCCTCGCCCAAGCACTCATGTTATGGCACTATGTCTATGCGTTCCGATGTCAAAATGGAGTGCTTGGGCGCGGCATGCGCCTGTTGTGGATGCACCCATTTGTGATGTCCACCCACAGTTGAATTTATCCAGGTAAAGGTTATGAGAGGATTTTAACAAAAAAACATCAAGTTATTAAATTCGATACAATATGTTTTTATATTGAGACATTTTCTTATTTACAAGTTCCCATTTAATTAAAATACTCAAATATTATATTGTAAGATTGAACAAAGTCAGTACCAGACTAAATCTATTTTCGTTGTGTCTTTATTATGGAAAACCTAAAGTACCGATGCCCAATAGTGGGCGTGCTTGTAAAGTTATTCGTTTGCGAGTAACCTTAGAAGCATACAATGCCTCAAATTAAGAGTTCGTAAAATGCGTCGTAAAGCTTGCTGGTTTAATGAAATATTTAGATAAAGCTGCATTTATGCTGTGGTCATAAAAGAGGATAAACAAGATCATAAAATTGCAAGTGTCTTTTTGTCCTAGCATAGTTTGAGTACCTACCTACTTCTTGAGTGAACGTTACTAAAGAAAATTAAATAATAATATTAGTTAGTAACTAATGCACAGTTTAGTCAAGATTACTTAGTGTTCCTACACAACGATGTATTATTTTAGTAGATAATAGTACCTCCTAATATTGCAATCACTAGACTTGTGCTCAGCACACCATTACATGCAGCCAAATTCACACATCAGGGGGCTTACCACGACCTCTTATCGCGATTCAATTATAGGAACGTTTTAACGATTCAGCGACTTTTTGTGCAATGACGTACCTTATTGTCATGACAATAAGAAACGTCATTGCACAAATGGCCGCTGAAACGTTAAAACAATACTGCTATAAGAGGTGGTGGTAGAGCCCCTGTTATCGTAACTGTTTTGATGCGTATTATTCTCAAAAAAAAGTGACTGTAGCCTAGGGGCGAACGCGTTGGGCTAGCAATCAGAAGGTCCCAGGTTCGATCCCCGGTGGGGCATGCACCAATGGATGAATTTTCATGTATGTGCATAATTTACAGTTCGCTTCAATGAGGAAAAACATCGTGAGGAAACCTACCTATCACTCGGGATTAGGTAATAGTAAGTTCCTGTATACACGGCGACAAGGTTCACCACCTATCACGTTGGGTTCTGACTATCTGGTGAAACGTGGGCTTTGAGTTGACTTAATACCTTCACAATGTGGTGGTGTATGGCCACTCAAGCCTCTGACTACCCCCGAATGGGGATAAAAGTATTGACGTTATATTATATGTTTTTCGCAAACGACTGAGTCGTGCTGTGTCCATGGACTCCGTTTAGTAGGGCATACTATTTTGTACATGTCTCCCTCTTTCTTAGTAATGTCTTTGGTGTGCCAACAGAATTAGCACACACACCACCTTTTTCGTTTGTAAAGGCATCGTCTGTAAAGGCCCTAATATTACCGTGCATGTAGTGATGGGATGTTCTCGAGAACATTCTCACCCTCGGAAACTTACGGAAACTTACTCGTGAGAATTTTCGAGAATTTATCTTCTGAAGGATGTTTAACTTGGCATAAACCTCATCAAACATGCAGGTATGGTGGTTTTAATTGTTTTTAAGATTGAAAGTTAGGATAACGTCACCCAAAATAAAAAAATCTCACGAGTAAGTTTCCGAGGGTGAGAATGTTCTCGAGAACATCCCATCACTACGTGCATGCAACTCAAGTCTTAATTAATTAGTAAAATATAATTTTCATTTTCCTTCACCTGTGTCCGCAGAAATAACATTTTGAGCAAAAATAACCCACACTAGCTGTGCTGGATCTAATTAAAAATTATGTGAGTGGCGACACTAATGTAATTGCAGTGTTCATTGCAACCGTCCTAGTGAATACGTGTCTACCTACACTACCTCCAAATAATAATCTATATGACTCACCAAAGTAGTATGTCTTACTATACGGAGTCTTTTGAGACAGTAAGTCCCAATACGGGTCATATTCTGCTGAATTATACGCATCAAAATGCCTTTTAGTTGACCTGTCACTGACCCTAAATTGACCTCAGATTGACGTCTTTTTTTTGTCGCCGTCCTTATTTGCTACCTGGGAATTTCAATGTTAGAAGTTACCATATCCACTAAAATACTTCCTCAATGACAAAACATATTTTTTGTTACTTTATTATTCATAGTTCAGGAAAATATAAGTTATTACAACTTATTGTATAGTAAAATAAAATATCGAACTCATTCTATCGACCATCTAACTAAATTCAAATCGTAAACCTAAAGTAGTACCCGAAACTTTCTTCCCGAAATTACGTATGTAAGAGGGCTACTAAGGATCGATGTCCCAACTTCCCATAAATCCTTAGGACCGGGGATCAACGACAAGTTTTAATTTAAAACGACTTACCGCACGATTGCCGGCGGCGGTAGCGCGGATTAAAACTTGCTCGGGATGTATCGGCAGTACCTGAAATCAAGTTCAAAGTAAAGCAAATAAAGAACTTTGTAACTCAAACTTCGGCGGATTTCGATTTATTTTAGATTTCACGGTTGCTGCTTCATATTTACTTTATTTTAAGGATTTTTTAAACGATTAAATATTACTTATACAATAACGTAATATTAAATCATCATTTTTGTCCTAAGTCATAAACTTATGAGAAAGGCTAAGAACGAGAGTGTGGACATGCCTTATTATTCTTGCTACCTATAAATTCAAATAATAATAATAATATCCTGGGACATTTTTGTACACACGGTTACCTGATCCCAAACTAAGCAGAGCTTGTACTATGGAAACCAGATAACTGATATTACTACATATACTACTTTTTTATTTGTAAATACATACTTAATATACATATAATACACCCAGACTCCGGACATACAGCCATGTTCATGCACACAAATGCATGCCCCGGGTAGGAATCGAACCTACGACCTGCAGCGTGAAAGGCGCCTCCGCGCCAATCACGCTAAGGGGCCCGTCAAATCCAAAAAAATCCAAATTAAACCCACCTAGGTGCAGGTACAGAGGATACTGTTCTAAAAGCTATTTGTGTCCTTTTTTAGTTATTGACAAGAATTCTTGGCATTACAGTTTTGACTGTCAGGTTGAAGGTCAGAATAATTTTATACTACACTATTCACTTCCCTTGAAAGAACAATAATTTTGCCTACCAATTTAAGGAGACACGGCATAGCTATAAAAAAAAAAAAAACTGCTGTCAGACCTATCAGTTTGTCTATGTCTTCTATAGAGGAGATACAATAGCAGTTGAGAGCCCTCATTTACATACTGCCAGCTTACCTGCCCGTGCGTCAAGCGAATTTCCAAATTCAAATTCAAATAAAATAGAGGTGGCCAGTGCATAAATTCAGAGTGCATTGAACGAGTTTCACTATGAACTATGGGTTCACTATCATTTGTCAGCTATAAAAAGGTTGGGCTTAGTCAGCTGTGTGCATCGTACATCATAGTTTTTGAGTTGAAATGCTGAATGCGTTCACTTTTTGCTGTTCATAATCATAATAGAGTTAGAAATATTAGAGCCGTATATCAAAAATGTTTTCTTTTTTTGAAGAAATGTTGTGATTAATCGAAGTGTGTTAAGCATAGATGTAGGTACATAAAAAAATTTGGAGTGTCCATATCAGTCCAAACGTTTTTTTTTTATAGGACTGCGGTGGCAAAAAAGCGTACGGCCCGCCTGATGTTAGGCAATTACCGTAGCCTATAGATGCTTACAATACCAAAGGCATTGCTCGCACATTGCCGACCTGAAGGGGACTGGGATGGAGGGAGGGGGAGGGGGGGGGTGGGCTTACGGCTCTCTCACTCATCGAACGAAACGCAGCTGTAATAGCTGCTTTACGCCGATCTTCTGTGAGAGGGTGGTACTACCCCGGCTGCCCCTATGACTTATCTAGCAAGTTTTTAATCAACCTGGATACGACAAAAAAAATAGGCTTTTATCCCATGGAGATATTCACAAGCTATGCAACTAAGATGCAACCCATAAGTTACCACTTGAAATGCTACTCTATAAATTACATCGTAAATGCGATATCTATATCAGATTAAGATTGTTTGTCATAATAAACACATACTAATAAATAATGAATTATCATTTTCCAATTAGCCAGGCTCAAAATTTGTTTCTTTATTTTAATTTATCAGACCAAAATTACTTAAGTAAACACAAGCAACCCTAATTAGAATTTCTTGCAACTAAAAGATTTGTAAAGCGTTATAAGAACATCAGTTTGTTGAAATATAGAAAAGTTATCACTTGAGCGACGAGTCTTAATCCTGCCTCCGACGGTGATCGTCCTTTAAATCTCTATAAATGAAAACTACGGATACGTTCGGTTCAATGATCCGTTGAGATTTCAAGTAAACGAAAGTATAGACGAATGTCAGTGACTTTGAATGAATACATTATTGATTAGACGTGTCTACAACATACACATGCCGCGCGAGGCTGCTCACCCACATGCCTCGCGAAGCACGACGTTTGCCTCAGTCGCATGCCGCGCGAGGCAAATGGCGAGGTAACTGACACTCTAGACAGAGAAAGGTATAGCCGAGCAATCAGTTTGACACGTTTGAGATCGTTCTGTCTGATGACTATGCCAAACTAGGCGAGGCAAATGACAGCGCTCAGGTGAGGAAGGACGCGCATTTGCCTAGCGCGAGGCAAGTCAAACTTCGTGAGGCAATTTGCCTCACGCGGCATGTGACACATCTGGACGTAGCTATTACTTAAGTTTTTGCTTAATACATTTTCAGATGAATTTGTAAGGTTGTCTGGATACCGTATCGTAGTGATAATTAGAGAAAAACTTCTAAGAAATGTTATTAGGGAAGTAACAATACTTGTATAAGGAGATTGAAATTTCTAAATTCTTGAAGTGATTCCTCAAGAACTCGAAACAAACTAGTTATAAACTCGAATCACGAATGCGTAGCGAGAATGTCACAGCACTATTATTT
Source organism: Drymonia ruficornis (assembly GCA_947859195.1). Lineage (NCBI taxonomy): Eukaryota > Metazoa > Arthropoda > Insecta > Lepidoptera > Notodontidae > Drymonia > Drymonia ruficornis. The sequence goes on along the minus strand of OX401910.1, from coordinate 3,391,666 downwards.
CAATGGCAGTCCGAACACGACGCAACCTACGCGTTACGAACCAGCTGCCCTACTCCGAAAAACGAACCTAACGTTTCGGCTTACGGATTGTCGTGATTTGACATTTCTTCTTTCGTTTTTCTCTACGATTTGACATTGTTTTGATCGTAAATCGAATCTGTACTTCGGACGATCCGTCAGCGACGTATTTCGGAGTAACGCCCCAGTTGTGATTGGATGCGTCGTGTATAGACCACTGTTATTGGTGATTTGAGTTGGTGACTAGTTGGCTTTGATAAGTTTCGTTGTCTACGAAAAATAGTCCTGTCTATGAATATGTTGTGAAACTAATAAAATTACGAAACATACCTAGCATATTTCCTTATAAAATATTGGTCAGCGAAATGTTTTAAAAGGATCGCGTATATTCACCATGACGGGATGCTCACTGCACTTGCTTTACTACACACATGGCTCCAATAAAATAATCAGAGCCACAGTAGAAAATAACTCCCCGGACACTATTGGCTAACTGGTGGTTTAAACATGAATAATATCCGTGTTGTTTTACACTGTGTAAAATAATATGGGTGCGGTTGTCTGTAATGTAAGAGGACCAACCAGTCCTGCCCCCGGTATTACATTAACATAATGTACTTAACAAGAAGAGCCGCATACAAAGGCGCCCCAGAAAGTGATGAGATGAATGCGCGTCAAAGAAAAATGTATTCTTTCACACACGTATTTAAACGTATATTTGTGTGTGATAAAAACATTTGCTTGTATTAAATTATTACAGTGTAGAGTTTTTAGTAGAGGTTTTCTATGTGCTTGTTTTAAGGTTGTCAGTGTTATTAGGGCCTGTGTCCTAACTATACAGCGATAAAACTAAGTATATGCTAAGTACGATAAAAGATACTTGAGTAGAATATGATATGCGAACAATTAAAGAACGAGTTGCAAATAAAAGTACCAGCTTTTGTCTCCCCAACTGATAGGCCGATGCCGAACCGGTAAGGCGATTGCGATACGACGGCGATTTCTGAACAATTTTGCTTATGTGATGCGGCCGCCGCGATATGTTTCAAGGGGTTCGTTCGCTGTCGCGTCGCTGTCTCGTCGCGTTCACCTTACATACCAGTGCGGACCAGGCCTTACAAAACATTAGACGATAAATGTATTAGCACGATTTTCTAACGAATCGACCTTAAGAGCTTATTACACCTTCCTAAATTTAGGCTGCTTAATTTAGTCGTGACTGAATTTAGGCAAGTGTAATCGCATTTAGCAAGTTAGAATCCTAAATTTAGAAGCTAGGATGGTTTTTGACTGACTGAATCAGAAGCTTTCTAAATTAGGTTCTAAATTTAGGTGACTAAATTTAGGAAGGTATAATAACCCTTTTAGCAAGATCCGACGCGACGACGTTTGGATAATAATATTATATTTATACTAAACTTAGATAATAGGTATAATTTTTTTGGGAGTTTATTGGCGGGGTTTATAAACCTTGTAAATATCGTTCTTCGATAACCCTCCGCCGTAGTCGGGTAAAAACTAAACCTTTACTTGCCGACGGGCCCGTTAGCGTGGTTGGCGCGGAGGCGACTTTCACGCTGCAGGTCGTAGGTTCGATTCCTACCCGGGACATGCATTTGTGTGCATGAACATGTCTGTATGTCCGGAGTCTGGGTGTATATGTATATTAAGTATGTATTTACAAATAAAAAAGTAGTATATGTAGTATTATCAGTTATCTGGTTCCCATAGTACAACTCTGCTTAGTTTGGGATCAGGTAGCCGTGTGTAAAATATGTCCCAGGATATTATATTACTTACTGTCTTACGGCAAGTACATACATTACTACTACAAATCTCAATTACCTACAAGTTCACAATTAATCCTGATTCAGTAGCTACGTCCAGAAGTGTCACATGCCGCGCGAGGCTGCTCACCCACATGCCTCGCGAAGCACGACGTTTGCCTCAGTCGCATGCCGCGCGAGGCAAATGGCGAGGCAACTGACACTCTAGACAGGGAAAGGTATACCCGATCAATCAGTTTGACACGTTTGACATCGTTCTGTCTCACGACTGCCAAACTAGGCGACGCAAATGTGAGTGCTCAGGTGAGGCAGGGCGCGCATTTGCCTCACGTGAGGCAAGTCAAACACCGCGAGGAAAATTTTCCTCGCGCGGCATGTGACACTTCTGGACGTAGCTAATTAATAAGATAGTAAATCTTGGTTTGTCCGCGGCAGTGGCCGGCACCGTCTTTCGGTCCACATTGCAGCCTCAACTGGTAACCAAATTCAATAACGCTTGAGGAAGCGGTAATATCTTTATGGGCAACGACTTCGTTTACACCGAAGGCGGAAATTATCTTTAAAAGCGGAATAAAGGGTAAAAAGAGGTACCACATTGAAATAACATGGCATCATGTTTAGTATCGGAATGGACACCTTTTTTACACGACTGCCCAAAAAAAGGAGTGTATATGTGTTTAGGGTTCATGTATGTTTGTTTGTTTGTATGTATGTATGTGAGATTCCTTATTCCACCATAACTTATAAATGCCTGAACGGATTTGAATGTATGGGGTCTCGTTAGTTCATTTCTTCGAAATGGATATAATATTTTGATGGTGAAATAACGTCCATCACTAAGGACAATTCAATATTTTATATGCTGATAATCTATTGATATTTGTGAGATTATATTTCAATACTAAAGAAACATTATCAAAATAGGTAGAAATCTTGGCTCTGGGTTGAGTGAGGGGTGTTTAATATTATAGTCACCATAATATTAAAAATACTTTGGGACCATTTATTGATTAGTTTTTTTTCTTTTTATAACTTAGGAAGGCACACAGGTGTACCCGATGGTAATTGGCCACCGTTGTTCAAGATATTTCCAACTTAAGGAAAGCAGACACGGTGCTAACCTTTTAGGGACCTCAACATGCCCTTCGAAGAACCCCATATTGTAGTGCAAAGGAAATACGTATTTTTTATGTTATTTACGTTCCCATCGGTGTGAATGAAACTATTATGCAAGAGTGGCCCAGGATTGGACTGGCTTAAGTTTCATTGTACACTTGAGCTTGTTTCAGTGTGACGGTAAATCTTCAACCATTTCACTGGTGCCGAGCTGGGTCGCGCTCGTATCATAATAAAGCAGATGAAATTTACATAGTGCAAGATTTTATTGTTCCAAATTTGAAATACGAAATTTGAATAACTGCGACTGTAGCCTAGGGGTGAACAGGTTGGGCTAGCAATCGGAAGGTCCCAGGTTCGATCCCCGGTGGGGCATGCACCAATGGATGAATTTTCATCTATGTGCATAATTTACAGTTCGCTGACGGTGAGGGAAAACATCGTGAGGAAACCTACCTATCCCTCGGGATTAGGTAATAGTCAGATCCTGTATACACGGCGACTAGGTTCACCACCTGTCACGTTGGGTTCTGACTATCTAGTGAAACGTGGGCTTTGAGTTGGTTAATACCTCCACAATGTGGTATTGTATGGCCACTCAAGCCTCTGACTACCCCCGAACGGGGATAAAAGTCGTGACGTTACATTACATTACATTACATTACATTACATTACAAATTTGAAATATCCCTTTATTTTAAAAATTGTGTTTTTTTTTCTTATTTTTGCTACATTACCTACTTACATACAAGATATAGGAGTATTTTCTTATTTATTTTTACTATATTAAGGCGTTACTGTTAGCCTATAGATAGTTGCAATACCAAAGGCGTGTTCGCAAGTTGCCAACCTGAGGGGGACAGATTAGGGAGGAGGGTTATCACTCACCTATCTTACGCTGATCTTTTGTTATGGTACTACTGAATAGTACTACTGACATAAGTCTCTTTATACATATACTTATCTACGTCTTGCTGTACGTAAACAGTGCAATATTTCCAATTCATATTATTTACACGTTACGCAAATATTTCTCAGAAATACACCATATTCCCATCGCTAATTAACGTAATACATATCGATACGAAATCGATAATACGTATTCGATATGCATCAATAAACATGAGATATGTGCGTATAGTCGATTCCTCGCTCGGAATCCGGTCAAGTGTTAACGTATATTACACGTCGCTGTAATTGGCCTGCGATAATGAAGTTGTAGAGCGACACCGGCGTTGAGTGCTAGGTACGTCCCTGTATCGAGTTACTGAGAATTGACTAAGGATATCGATTATATAAAATCGAATATTAAGCTGCTACTTGCATCCCCTTTCATCTCACAGTAAACGGCAATACACATTATGTAAATTTAATCCAGATTATTATCATTATTTTGCACTGTTACTTCTGTAAGCAACGATCGAAAAATGGCGTCCTACGTTTGATCCTCATCGAGACCCAATATCAGGTCAGTATCAGTAATACTGATTCAGTATCATGGTCAAGAAAGATCTAGTGGTATTTCATACCGATCATCTCCACGTAAAAAGTCGTTCCTTATCCAGTCCTTAAGCCATGTTGGAGGCCTTCGGACGGCTTGAACAACACTGTTTGGCCACTTATCAGACCATAAGAAGAAGATGAGTAAATGATCGACTATTTTTAAAATGTCGAAGAAGGCACAACACTAGAAATTACAGGCGAAATTAACTTCAGTCGTGCAGGTGTGCCTGTCACCTCTGACTGTACGCGTTTAATATCTCTTGTCTGGTTCAAGCTGTGCTGCGCTCATAAGTTTATTATTATGCATTTCAGATATTTCAATTGTAATTAATTTTGAAACTTTATTGCTATACCTATGTGGTTTGAGTGAGACCAAAACTGGTAACTAAATTCATCGTTATTTCCATATAAGTATCAAATGGGATTCTAATTTACGGTTATTTTGTAAAAAATAAATTGATACCCATAGGATTATTTTGATTATGAGGGGGATCTTGAAAAAAAATCTGAATATTGGCTAGTTTTTGGAGGGGAAATCTAATTTTGAATGTGAAAAATTAAGGGTTGAATTAAGGCGAAGTCATAATCTACATCATTCCATAAATACCATCATGCTAGATTTCCACGAAGGGTAGGCAGCAATGCACCTCCCAATGGACACTGTTATCGCTAATAGTAGAGGTGCTTATGTAATGGGATTGATCCTATTTCCATTTATCAAACGTTCTTTTAGACTGTGGGATGTTAATGTTCATGTGATTTATAATAATTCTAATATGATGCTAACCTGTTTAACAAGCTATACCAAATTCTTCTACTTCCAACACGTCCTATCATTCCTTTTGAATAAATTGCGGGTTCCAAAACAACTTAGCATTTCCCCAGGACTTGGCGTCATCGTTGGACACCGTTGTCGATCCTGGATTACAGGAGTAACAGTGGTGATAGTATGTGCTGGGCCTAGTCCCATAAAAAAGCTATGCACAGTTAAATTTAAACCGCCTACTTTAATCTTTCCATCCGGTCATCTTAAGTAACAGCGATAAATTCAAACCTAGGTCCGCTCCGCTCCCGCTTCGCTCCCGCTTCGCTCAGCTAGGTACAAGCTGTTAATTTCCGCTAGCTTGTATCGACTGAGCGCCGGGTGTATTATTACGCCTTGCTAGCAGTTTGCGACCTGTTACGTAACATTCATTAGGTCGCTGATATAGGGTATAGGAGGAGCGATTAGCGGTTTGTGTGTGAGTTTCTTGCGGTTTCTTTTACCGAGATTGAGCGTAAAATATAATAATAATAATAATATAACGTCACGACTTTTATCCCCATTCGGGGGTAGTCAGAGGCTTGAGTGGCCATACACCACCACATTGTGGAGGTATTAAGTCCACTCAAAGCCCACGTTTCACCAGATAGTCAGTACCCAACGTGACAGGTGGTGAACCTTGTCGCCGTGTATACAGGAACTGACTATTACCTAATCCCGAGGGATAGGTAGGTTTCCTCACGATGTTTTCCCTCACCGTAAAACAGTAGTCTAATTATTGTTCAACTAGGTCCACAGTATGTTCTATCTTAGTAGTTTTGATGCGTCCACAAGCACAGAGTAGCCGCGCCCAAGGAATCAATTATGACGTTATGCCTGCGAGGTCAGACGCCAAACAAAATTGGTTATTCTGGCGCACTGCTCGGAATATTAGGACGCACCTGAAATACGTAAAATGCAAAAAATTGACATTTGATTTAGAAAGGATATTTCCGTAAAAGTATGTTTATGTAATTTTTTTATAAAATAACTTATATTTTTCGCTCACCGCTCCGCTTGTGCAATATACCATGCTGTTTATTCAACGTTCATAGGCCGCACTGGTTGGATATTGAGGAAATGACACAGATGTTCCAGATCATATGTAATTCTACGTATCTACGTTTGGAGTTAAATCTTACGTTGCATCCCATCTACGTCTCTATGGATACGTACTGATTACGTATTTAATTATTTCAGGTAAGGTTATCTTAAGTTAACAAAAAATATAATTAACTCACATGGCCGAATACTGACGGTACTCAAACGTTTAAGGCTGATCTCAACTCTGACTGCGTTGTAAATGTATTTTTTACTCAAAGAAGTTTATAATGTTGTCATTATTTCACAAACCTTCTTCGAGCAAAATCGAATTTGTCATACTGCAAGAGCTACATGACATACAATGTATTATTACCCCGTATTATCGTCATTATATTGCTGTTATTTGACCGTTGCCATGGAAACGTAACAAACAGGTATGTTTATGGTTCGTTATTAAAAATCTGATTGACGGTTAAAACGAGTAGGTCGTGCCGTTGCCATGGAAACGTAAATAGAGGAAATACACAACTATAGATATAGTTCGTAAAAATATAAATATAATTGTATTAATTTTTATACCCACTTAGCTAGTTTTGTTTAAACTAATAGTCGCATTTTTGAGTAAAGCACTATACAAGCCTTGGTCTCTAATGAGTGTACTGCTGACCACGCTATACTGGCCTCAAGCTAAGCTTCGCTACGCTCACGGCCTCCAAGCTTGGTCATCATAGCTACCCTTGCTGGCCGCGCTATAAAGGCCTCGACCTTTGGTCTCGGCTTTAATTTTAGCTTGTCCAGCAAGGGTTGCAATGCTGACCGCGCTGTGGAGGCCTGGAGCTGCGCTGCGCCGTGCTTTCGCCCATCAACAACGCGGTCAATAACACAGTCATTAGAGTACTATTATATACCAGTTAAAGCGTTCTGAAGATCACTCTCAGACTTGAGACCAATTGATTAATACCAGCATCCGTTTGAGGAGTGGATATCTGTCTTCTTTGGATCTCGCCTCAAAATTAGCATCTCTCGAGCCGTATTTGAGTATACTACTATTATTCGTTACATCATTTTAGTACGTAATATAAACATGAATGATTACCGACATTAATCAGTAAATAGTGTCCAATCATCGTTTTAACAAAGCGATCGAGAGGGAATAAACTAAATTACCGTGGATAACGAATACAAATTGTCAATTCGAGCAATCGCGATTCATCTTCGAATATCTGAAGCCGATGTCGAATAGAGCCTCCATCCGCCGTTTAAAGGCTCCAACTGACTGCTGCGGAAAATTCGCGCGAATTATCCGCACTCGCAAACACAATGAATGAAAATTTAATCTGAGAATGAGAATGAAGATCGAGTTTCTTTGGAAAAATCTGCGGTTTTTCTTCAGCAGTGCGTTGAGCATTCTTGAGATGTTATTTTTAAATTGCCCGTTGCAGAAACCAATAAATTTTATTTTTATTTTGGTAAAGACCACTGCGGATCTCCTTCATCCGTTATTTCAGCTACATTAATAGCGTTGGTTTGGGCTGTGTTCAAGTCATCGCTCATCCTGCATGAGCGTTTGGGCTTAATGAATGATCATCGAGTGGATATGGGATCACCACAGTCACACTGCCTCATAGAAGGGATCCTTAAACCCTACTTGTTCGTATTAAGTCTGCAGTTGCTGACCTGAGACACATTGGCCAAGGTATATTATGTTCTGGTGGTAGCCCTTCTCTAGTAGGAATGAAATAGAATAAAATGCGACTGAATGGATGGACTGCGCATAATTCATGCGAATTTTCCGCGGCAATCGGCTGGCTCTGATATCGATTCTCGATTCGCGCCATTAATATTGTTTCCTACCATTTTTCCGATTGTTTCAATATTTATCTAGTTCCATTAGTGTTCTCGTTTTAGGTTTGACGTTCTATTTGTATTTTTATTGATAGATTCGCTTTGGAAATTGTATTTTATGATGCGTACGCGGTGTTGAATACTCATGAGCTCGCAAGGGTTCTCTATTGAGTAGTAAGTGGTGTTTTTTTTGTAGAAAATCAGTCAAGGCTTTGAATTTTGACGGGCCCGTTAGCGTGGTTGGCGCGGAGGCGACTTTCACGCTGCAGGTCGTAGGTTCGATTCCTACCCGTGACATGCATTTGTGTGTATGAACATGTCTGTATGTCCGGAGTCTGGGTGTATATGTATATTAAGTATGTATTTACAAATAAAAAAGTAGTATATGTAGTAATATCAGTTATCTGGTTTCCATAGTACAAGCTCTGCTTAGTTTGGGATCAGATAGCCGTGTGTAAAAAATGTCCCAGGATATTATTATTATTATTATTAATTCAATTGAGTATCATATTATATTGGTATACTAATTGTGATTTTATCTGTGAAAGGAGTAGGTATACGGTTTCCCTACTCTACCCCTTCAAATAATCATCGTGTCAGCCAAAGTAGTATCAACTTAGTACTAGTAGTACTAGTTAGTAGTAGTAACTCCAACTACGAAGTGGTATTTGTTACAATACGGCCAATATTGAATGATAGTTAATACCTAAACCAAACAGATTTACCGCTGCTTCACTGAATCAGATTTGGACGTCCGTCTTTCTTTCAACTTTGTTCTACCTGGCTGTTTCTGCGGGGACACGACTTATAGGTAAGGATTTAAATTATAAGCTTTGAGCGAATTGATTGAGAAGTGTTTATATAGGTATCACTAATAAACTAGATAATAATATATCAATGGAATTTCACCAGTTTTTAACGATTCGTTATAATATCTATTAAAGTTTTAAATCTGAAGACGCTAGTGGCCATGTCCATAAGCCCTAAACTGCAGCGCCCGATCACCAAGGGACAGCGCAGACATGCTACTTTTTGCATCGGCGATCAGCGATTATTCGCTTTTAGCATCGGAGCAGTCGCTGCGTCCGACCGCAGGGAGTCGCCAAAAAGCGTTGCAGTCGCAAAATCGCCGATCGCTGATGCAAAAAGTAGCATGTCTGCGGTGGCCCTAAGATTATGTCTAAATGGTAAGATGTCAAAAAAAAACGAGGTCCGCCGGCCTGGCCGCACCACTCGACTCATGTAGATGGACCTAATAATTTGGAAAATATATCTTGTATTTAAAGGGATATTGCCATGCTCAGCTTTTAGCCACCTTCGCCTAGACTCAGACCAAAAGGCAGAACGAAAATATTACAATTCTTTGTATTAAAACAAAATTGCTTTCAAATGGCCTGTTTCAGAAGATTTGAATCTTATATCCATCAAATAAATTCGACGTTTTGACAGTGTTTTCATAGAATATCTGTCAATAGGTAAAATTTATTTGGTGGATAAAAGTTTCAAAGATTCTGAAGCAGGCCCTAAGTTTGTTACTTACACCAAACAAAACGCAGCGTTGCGATCAAGAAGTTTAAAATCCCTTTGTGGCAACATCAATCTTGCTTTACATCCGTTTACACCCGGATCGTACCTATTTATCTTATTTGTGACAATGACAAGCTATTTGTTAGGACCGGTGCAATTTAGTGGAACTCTCAATTAAGATGGCGAGGACGCTACGATTTGTACCTACTGATTAATTAATTTATGAAGGCCCCGTTGGCGTGGTTGGTTTAGATTCCGCCTATCACGCTGCAGGTCGTAGGCTCGATTCCTACGGACATGCATTTGTGTGCATGAACATGTCTGCATGTCCCGAGTCTGGGTGTAATTATGTATATTAAATACAAATAAAAGTAGTATAATATGTAGTTATATCAGTTATCTGGTTTCCATAGTAGAAGCTCTAATTTGGGATCAGTTAGCCGTGTGTAAAATAATGTTCCAGGATATTTATTGTTATTATTATTTCCTTCTAGGATAATACAATGCTTCTCAAATAAAGCGGATTAGTAACTTACATTACTAATTATTGCTAGGATATAGGCCTAGTATTACTAAAGAAACTGGTTAGTAATTAATTAGTAGCACGCGACGCGCTACGCTGGTTGCGCTCATGCTGGTCGCATCAAGGCTCATTTCAAATTGACACTTATGGTTCAAATTGTAACACAAAACAATAATTAAAGACCATCGGTGTTATTACAAAAAAGTTAAAGTCGTTTTCAACGCATGCCTAGTGAAATTTCCCTTGATTTATTTTTGACTTTTTTTGTATTTAAAACGTGTGAGTAGTTCATTCCCTCATTGCAATAACTCTTATTTGTCAAATCAAAGATAAATAATTGCCTCCAAGCGTCAATGGAATAACTGATAACGAAATAGAAAATTATTATCACCTTCTTGAGGGTATCAAGGCAGAGACAGATTACTTCCAGTAGGTACACCAATTAACATTGTGATTGCTTAGATTGGCAAACCTGGGTAAACTGAAATTATACCGAGATTATACGGCACAAAATTATAGTTCAGACGTCGTTACCGGTCCAATGTGACTGGCAATAATCTATTTAACCTTGACTCGCACTGCTCTATGTAGAGCAAAGTTAAAGTTAAAAATGCGCACTAATATAGAGACCGCAATACTACATCTTTACCGATCTAACCTCTCGTTCGCACTTACGAAACATTTACATTGATTTTTGTTGTTGACTCTACATTTTGATACAGCAAAATAGAGACAACATAAATAGGTGTAAGAGCTTTCGTTATTACTAACTAGGGGCCATAAGAACTGAATCATTGCAGCAATGCTCTCAAAATCTTTCGCGTATGTGGTCTTCCCCTAATTTTGAGGAAATGTTCAAAATACAACAATTTGAAAAGTTTCTAAGAACCCAATCCGGATTGCGGTAATAATATTATGTATTTAAAATTAATTAACTGTAGATCTGTAAAGCGGCGGTCGGATCAAACAGCGCGTTTACTGAAAGTCAATAAAAATTCGCGGCGGTGAAGGCGGGCGGCGCGGGCGGGCGGCCAGGGCGGGCGGCGGCTACGGCGTTCGCGAGGGATTTTAATTAATTTTAGATACATCCCCACTTCCTAGCCGGTACGAAGTACGCTTAATCGTGTTTTAAAATACCGAAATATAATGTTTACAGAAATGTGGTTCTTATTAGGATGTGAAAGAAAGTTAGGAATTACGTTTTAATTTTACGCCCTCGTGTTATTTGTGGCAAACAAGCGTACGGCCCGCATTTTTATATAGGTGATACGTACATGAACTTATTTGCAAAAAGCTAGCTAAACAAATTAATATTGCCTGACAAACACACCAAGCCGTCTTCAAACTAAGCTACTAAACATATTTTTACGGCTTATTCCTTTGGTGCTATCCAGTAATGTTTCGTTATAGGATAGGTAGGTCAATAAAATACATCAAAATATATTTTTCCGTTGCGTAAATATTCTAAGTAAGTCAAATCTCGAGTGCCATATAATGTTTCCACAGACCGACTGCCTCTAGATTAAATTTAATCAAAGACAAATTTTCTTATCCAATGATACTCATGTTCCAGGAAATTAAACGCCAAATGTTGCTGAAATACACCCAAGTCATTGTAGGTATCACAGTCAAACGCTTAGAGGCTAAGAGTTAGGTTTAATACTTCTTCTTATCGTATGGTTAGTGGCAAACCTGCTGGCCTACTCCGAAATACGAACCTAACGTTTCGGCTGACGGATTGTCGTGATTTGACATTTCTTCTTTCGTTTTTCTCTACGATTTGACATTGTTTTGATCGTAAATCGAATCCGTACTTCGGACGATCCGTCAGCGACGTATTTCGGAGTAACCCCCCTGGTGTCAGAGTTGTTCAAGCCGCCCGAAGGCCTCTGACAAGGCCTAGACGATTGCTGCCTGAAGACAACAACCGGGACCAACTGTTTACGTGCCCTCCGAAGCACGGAGACGCTCAGTTTAAATGCCACTAAATGGTCACCCATCTCTGACTGACCTTGCCAAGCGTTGCTTAACCTTCGATCGTTTACTGTTCAGTGATTGCAGCTGGCTATGAGCGCCTGGCTGAGCGGTCAAATACTTCTGAAGTGTGAACTACCCAGTGGTTAGTGGGGCCGCCTTCGTTACCTAAAGATTCAGGGTTCGATATCCAGACTACTCTACCCATGTCTAATTTGATAATCATCTGTCGTATAACGCTACAAAACTGTTAAAGACTCTCGGTAGAATGTAGCTACTGAATGGTACTGTGGAATATGGTGTGGTAAGGAATAGTATTGCCCTCTCACAGATGATCAGCGTAAAGTAGCTATTTTAGATGTCTGTCATACCATGAGTGAGAGAGCCGGAAGTCCGATAGTCCCTCTCCCTTTCCATCCCTCTGTCCCACTCCCCCTTAGTTCACCAACGATGCATTCTACGGTGACTGCTTAACATAAGGCGGGCCAAACGCTTGTTTGCCGCCATAGTTATTAGTATAAAAATAATAATAATAATAATAATAATATCCTGGGACATTTTTTACACACGGCTACCTGATCCCAAACTAAGCAGAGCTTGTACTATGGAAACCAGATAACTGATTTTACTACATATACTACTTTTTTATTTGTAAATACATACTTAATATACATATACACCCAGACTCCGGACATACAGACATGTTCATGCACACAAATGCATGTCTCGGGTAGGAATCGAACCTACGACCTGCAGCGTGAAAGTCGCCGCCGCGCCAACCACGCTAACGGGCCCGTCGTTAAAAATAGTAAGTATATTACTTACATAAACGGAAATTATTATCAGAATTTTCTACCATTTTTACCACCTCTCCGCCTACAAAATATCTACGTTCAATTTGGTAGATTCAAACCACGGGGCGTCTAACCAAGCTTATTAAACGCGAAGGTCTTAGTGTAAGTCGACAATAACACGGCTTACAAAACTCAGACAATTTATTAGACGTTGAGACTTGCAATCTGTTCAGTGAGGTACGTATTGACTTTTAAATTTGATAAATATTATGACTATTGTTCGAAATATGAAGCGTGTTTCGAACAATAGTCATAATATATAACATTATATCAATTACGAACCTGCGGTTATTTTTAATGACCTTTTTAAGGTTCCGTACTCAAAGGGTGCCAACGGGACCCTATTACTTACTAAGCCTACGCTGTCCGTCTGTCCGTCCGTCTGTCCGTCTGTCAGTGGGCTGTATCTCACGAACCGTAATAGGTAGAGACTTGAAATTTTCACAGAATGTGTATTTCTGTTGCCGCTTCAACAACAAATACTAAAAAAAAAAAAAGGGGAGCCCATACAAGAAACTTGATATTTTTGACGTTTTTTTTCTACGGTGGTGCGGAACCCTGTATGTGCGAGTCCGACAAGTACTTGGCCGGTTTTTTAACCTACATTATCCCACTGCTGGGCAAAAGTCTCTCCCAATATAATTCTGACCTATGTAGATTTATTAAACCAAAAAATACTAAGCAATAATACCAAAAATAACCTATACAAAACAATACATTCAATAATCATAAATATTAAATATTATCTGCAATATAAAAGGCATTTATAAAAATGCCGATCAGCATATTTTATAATATTTTTATTATCAATATAATTGGCTATATTGTTATTCTTTTATTATTTTGTGGTAGAAAATATTGTAGGATTAACCAATTCATAATCAGAAAATGCTATTACTATAATAGAAATTGAACCATTAAATTGAATTGGACGTACCTATACTAATATTTTTTAATGCTTGTTCCGTTTTACCTCGTACTTAGTGCCAAAAGCCTTCTATTCACGTTTCGCCCAAAACACTATTGTTATTTTTTTCTAGAACGAAATCTACCGCAGATATTTTATATTTTAAAAAGTGTTTAAATAAAGTGAATTATTATAATTGATGGAATCAGGCGTAACTTTGCGGAAATCCATTGTTAAACAATTATAGAGAGGGACCCACCACTCACCCTCGGAATTGTCAACCTCCAATATTATAAACCAAATGAATTGATCGATAATAGAAGAAGCCAACAAGACCTAACTCCCTGTCAGTCGAGAGTATGTCTGTCATGAGTCATGGACCCTCAAATCCCTCAAATCAAATCTCCTCTTAGTCGCTCAGTCGTAGTCCAGCTTTCTGAGGATGCCTCGTTTAGAGGCGAAACACGTGTCGAATTTATTTAGGATTCGCTTTGTCTGCGGAGAATTGCTAATTGTTAGAGTCCATGACTCATGACAGACATACTCTCGACTGACAGGGAGTTAGGTCTTGTTGGCTTCTTCTATTATCGATCAATTCATTTGGTTTATAATATTGGAGGTTGACAATTCCGAGGGTGAGTGGTGGGTCCCTCTCTATAATTGTTTAATATCGAAAAAACAATTATCTCGATTCAAACCGATACGAAAATACCAATCGAATATAAAGGTATCGCAAGCTAATGCAATAAACTTGTATACTTACTTAATTTAACATCGTGTCTTGGGCCTCATTAGCACATGGGGAAAAACGTAAGATACGCTCCGCACCCGAACGTAATCACATTAGTAAAGGCACGGGAGACAAGAATATATGCGTCTACATTTATTTTCAAAGCTTATACGATTGCCTGAGATATTTTCAGGGATAAAAATGAAGCATGAAATGATTAAGAAAAAATGTTACAGGTTTAGCTCGGGATAGCGGAATTCTCACGTCTTTCAATAGCTGATAGGGTTCTCCCAGACATGCAGGTTTCCTCACAATGCTTTTCTTCACCGTTCAGAAAGTGGGTTTGCTCCCGTCATAAAATAATATTTTATCTGTTTCGTAATAATAAAACGTCAATACTGGAACGATATATTAACAATAGTGTTTCCCGGAAATTGGGCTATTAGTTAACCTCTACGCAATTTACGCCTACGAAGTTTCGTAGCCGCGTAGCAACCGACTACGGTTCGTAGTCGTCGTAGACGTTGGCTGATTTGACGTGGTATTGAGGTGCTTTGTTTTACTTAGCTTTACCTAAGAGTGTTATAAATGTCAAAGTGTAAGTCTTGTTCGTCAATAACTGTGGAGAATTAAGAAAAATATAGGTTCGGGATAACTAATCTACAATATATATTTTTTGTATTACTTAGTACACCAAAAATAATATAATCTTCCTAGCACAAAAACCCCCAAACTTAACAAAACTTTTAAAGATAGGTTTCTACTTATTATAAAGAACAATTTGACCGAAAATACAGGAAGTTAAATCCCAAAGATTAAAGCACAAATTCCCCTTAAAATTGACTTCTTCAACCCACGATCGGTAACGCAAAATTAATCCATTTAAGTTTAGCAAATAGGCCAAACCAAAAGATTCGGAGCAGGCTTACCACTTTTACATATATTTTTTACAAAAATATTGAAAGAGCTTACGTTGTTGTTACGATCGTAAAACAAATGAAAATCAAGGGATTGTAAACTTTATTGTAACTATAAAGAAGAATTCGATTTCGCCATAGAGAGGAAATCGTTTAAATAATCAAAGTCTAGGGAAGACACACTTATAAAATGTAAGATTTGAAGTATCGCTAATACAGTAATAATATAAATATCGCTAGACTTGCACACCAACCATATAGTCCCGAACTAATCAATCCATTATACCATGTTCCATGTACCATTGTACCATGTACCATGGCAAAAATGGACAACAATAATGGACAATTTTACCATGGACTAGCGGCGTTACCAGAGACATCCAGACTAGGGCAAATTACGAAAAGGCCGTTTCTGCAATTTGCCTCTAGCGGGAATCAAACCTGCAATCACCCGATGCAGTAATCCGAGCGGCCAACGATCGAACCACTGTGCCAAGCGCTCGTCAAAACCGAGTTATTTTTAGTATAGGCAACTTAGGGCCGGGCTCCATTAGCGCGTTGCGTTGCGTCATCGCAAGATTTTGTACTGGCGCATCACCTTCCCCCGCTTCGTCTCTCGCCCGACCCTTTGATCCGTTGCGACGACGCAGCGCACTAGTGGAGCCGCGCTCTTATTTGTAGCTCACGCGTCGCGTTGAGTATCCAGTCTGTATTGTTAAACACCGCGAAGGACCGGAGGCTAACATTACCAAGTTCAATGTCAAAATCAAAGGTTACAAAATAATTTTATGTAAACTTGCTTCGGGTACACGATCGATAGCGACTGATATGTTTTTCTTCAGGCTACTATTATTACGTGACCTTTGCTCGACAAAAGAAAGTAGGTAACAAGTTTTTAGCTCACATATCGGCTGACTCGACCGGGGTAGTACCACCCTCTCACAGAATATCGGCGTAAAGAAGCAATTACAGCTGCGTTTCGTACAATGAGTGAGAGAGCCGGAAGCCCACACCCCCCACTCACTTTTCCTCCCTCTGCCTTACCCCCATTCAGGTTGGAAACGTGGAAGTGATGCTTTTGGTATTGCAAGCATCTATAGGCCGCTTGTTTGTCACTTTAGTTACAAATTACACATTACTGAAGTTCAGCGCCCGAGTCCGCTAACAATTAACCACTGGATAATTAACTGGTCTCTAATATTATTCTTCGTGAATTCTTTATTGCAAATTGTAAATTCATGGCGGTCGGCATGTTGTCGGCCAGAGAACTGCCAGTCGACAGCCAAGAATTCACGATATTTTATGAACAATTTATGAAGTTAATATCAGAGATCTAGCTACATGCTAGCATACTCAGGGCCCCATAGGCCTAACTAACAATTTAAAGAAAATTACATAAGTAAATAATTCCAGAAAAAAACAATGTTTTCTATTTATACAAAGGACGTATAAAAATTGCCTACCAAAAAGTCGTATGTATAGAGGAAAGTTAAATTACGTAGCTACAATACAGATCCGTCGCCGCCACAGCATCGCGGAAATCTTAAAGAATGGTATCTTTATGAATTCCAATATATCTCCCATCGAGCGCAGGTGCCAACTGGGGAGGATGAGAAAAACGTACGATCAGATGATGGCGCGTGAAAAATGTATGAGTATTATCTGTTACATTATTTTTAGAACAAAATACATCTTTATTTTTTAAAATAAAAACCAGCATGTTAAGTCTGAACTACACAACGCTCATTATTATATTTTGAAGTGAAAACTTCTTTAGCGGCGTTGTGCACTTTTCTTGGGATGGGCAAAAAATGTTAAACTCGCGTCAGGACACGTGACCTGATCGAAAATTCGTAAGACGGAGTGTGCGTGTGTGTTTGTACTACATATAAATTGTCATGTTTGTGTACGATAGCGCAATTAATGAATATTGTATTTAACCACATAAATGATAGTACTTTCATACTGATAAATAAAGCAATTCGTGCGAAAGTATTCCCTAACCATTCCAAAATATTTAAAAATGCACTACGTTGATGTTCAAGTTTTCACTTCTGCCGGCACTCCCGAAGTGCAACCCGTTTTTTTTATGTTACTAACGTGGCAAACAAGTGCACAGGCCGCCTGATGATAAATAGTTACCATAGCCTATTGTAACAAATGTAACGTCACGACTTTTATCCCCATTCGGGGGTAGTTAGAGGCTTGAGTGGCCATACACCACATTGTGGAGTATTAACCAACTCAAAGCCCACGTTTCACCAGATAGTCAGAACCCAACGTGACAGGTGGTGAACCTCGTCGCTATGTATACAGGAACTGACTATTACCTAATCCCGAGGGATAGATAGGTTTCCTCACGATGTTTTCTCTCACCGTCAGCGAACTGTAAATTATGCACATAGATGAAAATTCATCCATTGGTGCATGCCCCACCGGGGATCGAACCTGGGACCTTCTGATTGTTAGCCCAACCTGTTCACCCCTAGGCTACAGTCGCTTACCGTAGCCTATTGATTCTTGCAATACCAAAGGCATCACTCGCACGTTGCCGACCTGAAGTAGAATGGTAAAACCAAACTGTTTTCAATTGACTACAGCTCCTATATGGGCTCGCTCGATCGGGGTAGTACCACCCTCTCGCAGAAAATCGGCGTAAAGCAGCTGAGTTTCGTACGATGAGTGAGAGAGCCGGAAGCCCAACTCCCTTACCCTTCCACCTCTCCATCCCACTTCTCTTCAGGTTGGCAACATACGAGCAATGCCTTTGGTATTGCAAGCATCTATAGGTGACATCAGGCGGGCCGTACGTTTGTTTGCCAACTTAGTCATATAAAAAACATAGATAAAATACATACATATAACATGATTACATCACAATATCATCCTCCCATATAAAAGACTAGCTTTTGCCCGCGACTTCGTCCGCACCGAATTTAAATTTAAACAAAATCGGATCCCGGATCTAATTTTCCGGATCCCGTATCCTGGATCTCGTTGCCCGGATCTTGGATCCCGTTTTCCGGATCCCGTATCCTGGATCCCGTTATCCGGATTCCGTATATCACGGATCCCGTATCCCATATCCCGGATTTCGTATCCCGGATCTTGTTTCCCGGGTCCCGTATCCTGGATCTCGTTGCCTGGATCCTGGATCTCGTTGCCCGGATCTTGGATCCCGTTTTCCGGATCCCGTATCCCGGATCCCGTTCCAGATTCTGTTTGCTAAATCCCGGATCCCGTATCTCGTATCCCATATCCCGAATCTCGTTTCCCGGTTCCCGTATCCTGGGTCTCGTTGCCCGGATCCTGGATACCGTTTTCCGGATCCCGTATCCCGGATCCCGTATATCCCGGACCCCGTATCCCGTTTCCCAGATTCCGTTTGCTAAATCCCGGATTCAGTATCCCGGATATCGTGAATCCTGTATCAAATATCCTGAATTTCATATCCCGGATCTCGTTTCCCGGGTCCCGTATCCCGGATCTTGTTCCCCGGATCCCAGAATCCGTGTTCTGGATCCCGGATCTCGTATCCCGGATATCACGGGTTCCGTATTCCATATCCCGGATTTCATACCCCGGATCTCGTTTCCCGGGTCCCGTATCCCGGAACTCATTTTCTGAATCCTGGATCCCGTTTTCCAGATCCCAGCTTCCGTTTGCCGGAGCCTTATCCCGTTTCCTGGATCCCAGATCCCGTATCTCGGATATCGGATCCCGTATCTCGGATATCCCGGATCCCGTATCGTATTAGCCCGTAAGGCTGCGCTTCCATTGAAGCGGAGCGGGGCGGAGAAGAGCAGTGAAAAGTGGCAAATGTTTCCATTGAAGCCGAGCGGGGTGGATAGGGGCGGAGCGGAGCGGGGCGGAGCGGGGCCGCGTTCATATATTGTATTCGAAAGTCCGCTCAGCTCCGCTCATCTCCACTCAGCTCCGCTCAGCTCCGCTCTGCTCCGCTCAGCTCCGCTCTGCTCCGCTCAGCTCCGCTCTGCTCCGCTCAGCTCCGCACTGCTCCGCTCAGCTTCGCTCTGCTCCGCTCATCTCCGCTCTGCTCCGCTCAGCTCCGCTCAGCTCCGCTCAGCTCCGCTCTGCTCCGCTCAGCTCCGCACTGCTCCGCTCAGCTCCACTCTGCTCTGCTCCACTCCGTTCCGCTCAGCTCCGCTTCGTGCCCACCACTCGGCACCACAGCCTGCTCGACTCCCTTCTGTCCGGCTCGGGGCCACGTGTTCATTTGTTTTATTCGAAAGTACGCTCAACTCCGCTCCGCTCCTCTTCGCTCCGCTCCGCTTCGTGCCCACCACTCGGCACCACAGCCTGCTCGACTCCGTTCTGTCCGACTCGGGGCCGCGTGTTCATTTGTTTTATTCGAAAGTCCGCTCAACTCCGCTCCGCTCCGCTCCGCTCCGCTCACACTGTTTCCACTGATGCGGAGTGGAGATTTCGAGCACTATGATTGGCCAATTCACGGCCCGCTCCGCCCCGCTCCGCTTCAATCGAAACGCACCCTAAAAGTCCCGTCAAAATCGGTCCAGCCATTTCAGAGATTAGCCCGAATCGGTATCGTCATACAAACTTTCATTCCCTATTTTACACCCTCAGGGGATGAATCTTCCAAAATGCTAAAATTAATCTTTTTTATTTGTAAAAAGAAACCTAAACAACAATTTTCATCATTATAACTTTAAAAATGACAAATTTCAATACAAACTTTCATCCCTATTTCACCCCCTTTGGGGTTGAATTTTCAAAGACCATAACATTAATAATTTAAATTATTAAAACACACCTAGTCAGCAATTTTCATAATTCTAACTTTAAAAATGACGAACTTCCATACAAACTTTCATTCCCTTATTTTACCCCCTTAGGGGTTGAATTTTCAAAAACCCTGAAATTACACTTTTTTATTTTTGAAAAGACACCTAATCTCCAATTTAAATAATTCTAACTTCAAAAATGACGGAACTTCCATACAAACTTTTATCCCCTATTTTACCCCATTAGGGGTTGAATTTTCAAGAACCCTGAAATCCATATTTTTTATTTTTCAAAAGACACCTAATCAGCAATTATCATAATTCTAACTTCAAAAATGACGAACTTCCATACAAACTTCCATCCCCTATTTTACCCCCTTAGGGGTTGAATTTCAAAAAACCCTTTCTTAGTACACCTCTACACATCAAGACAAACCCATCCTCCAAATTTCAAGTCTCTACGATCAGCGGTTTAGGCTGTGCGTTGTCTGTCAGTCAGTCAGTCAGTCAGTCAGTCAATCAGGACTTTGATTCTTATATATTTAGATTACTTATCCAACTAATACAATAATCATAAGTAACCCATGGACCAGTTACTAAGGGGACTGGCCCTAAGCAAGTCGGCCGAGTGGTCGGCCTAGTACTAACATCGACATAAAACGAAGCGAGTAGTTCAACTATTTACCGGTATATAGTAAAATGAAAATGAAAAAACTATGACCACGTTTTGTTTCATACAAATATCTAATAAGGGCACCTCTTTCTTTAGTCTTTACTCTGTGAAATTACCTAACATTCGTATACAACCGACCCTTTGACGTCACAATTTCAAATGGCCTATACGTTGTTATACATGAACATGATCAAAAGAGTCGACTCGGTGAAACCGATCTAACTAACTCACCCTGCAGGCTAGATCCGCTTTTTCTTCCACGTTCCGTCCTTACGGAGCATACTTTATTTCTATTTGGCTATACCGCGAGGTGAACGGGGGTGGGTGGAGGGATGAGGGGCTAGGCACGCGCGGTAGCGACGCCCCAGCCAGTTGAGGCTGCGACGACCGACTGGACGGCTGTCGCTACGCACCACCCAGTAGAGACTCTGGAGACCTACCATAAGTGTCAGTGTCGTGTAGTGATCGATGCGTGCAAGGAACGACCTAACAAACGAGCGTGACGATCTGTGACTTGTGATACAGTTGAGTGATTCCGTGAGTGAGTTTGATGCGAGTTCTTGCGGTAGTTGCGATGCAATAGGTGTCGGTAAGTAGTCGTGTTTTGTGCAATAAAATTAGCATGCGAACATTGGTACGATTGAGGTCTGTGTGGCCTACGCCGGGTCGCGTAAGCCGACCGCGCGGTACACACGATAATTAATCATATTTAATTCATGCTACGGTTTCGGAGCGTTTGTTCCCTGCCTAATAAATTACGTTATTAACTCTTACGTAGCTATGTACTGTATTCCTGAATGTTTGATGTGAAACGTTCGAGAGTACGTTAAAAGGAGACGCAGCGTGCTCGGCAGTGCGTGTAAATTACAGGTAATTAAACATGAACGTCAATTTTTGAGTGGACGGTTTTATGCAACATGTGTTAAAAATGCGAGGATTTAATTGGGATTTTTAACGACAACAATTAAAATTAATTTAAACAAAATAAATTGATATTTTAGATGCCCCATTTTTTCAGAAAATACAAAAATATATTTAAATTATTTTTAAATATATTAGTATTTTTGATACTTAAGCACTTGACAAATTTATTTAAATACTACTTATTACTATATGAAGGATCTAATAAATAAAAATAAAATAGAATTATAAATCAAACATATTATTTCATTACAAATCTTCAGAGCGGTAATAAACTAAGTGCAAAGGACCGAATCATTCGATTATCGCGACAAAGCTTCGTTAATCCACTGCTCCATTGAGTGACCCAATTGGATGGGTGACCGAATAATAACGCCGCATCCCTGCTCTACCCAAAACCAAGGACATCCAAGAGTCAGCAGTACTAATATGTACCTGTAGGTGGCATTCGATATAAGTCATTAGTAGTAGGTACGTACAATTGATGAATACATAGGAATTTAAATATTTTGAGCACTGTGCGTTAATTTAGCCCAATAAAAATATCTGAGCACATTTCAGAAGACGTGTGATGTGTATGGTGGATTAAGGGCTTCTGCCTTTCATGAGAGCTGAACATACTGAAATGTAACATAATATAAAAACGGACCAAATTAGACCATAAAAATATCCAGTTTATTGAATGGACCATTACTGGGTGGCCATCTACTTAATTCAAAATTAATTCATGCCAGCATTGAGTTAATTAAGTCCACCATGCGATATTTATACTGCAAAAAACGCAATAAAATAAAATAAAATTGCATTTAAATACCATCACATACCCGACGGCAATCAACCGGAGTTCCTCTCGGTACTCGCTAATGACGTCACAGGCATTGCGCATTGGAACGAATAACCGAATCGGACGTTTCGTATTTTTCTAATAACCACCGAGAATATAGAAGTTAGTTTTTAGAAGGGGATTATAAAAAAATACCTTTCTTGGAAATTTATCGAAGCTTTAGATAAAGTAGATGGTAGATGGATTCCAGACCGGTAAGTTCTTTACAACGTCTTAATTTGGTATTTTGAAAAGAAAATTATTTTCCGAGTAATTATCATAAAAAATGTTTCCAGAATTTTGAACGAACATTACTATTCGCCGAAACAGATAGATACCAGAGAACCTGGTACCAGAGAACCTATTATGAAAAACATTACATTCTTATTCGTCATCTTTTATTCTTGCTATAATATTCAAAGAAAGATTGGAAGTGACGTTGCTCGCAACATGGAATTATAAGAAAAAATATTATGGTTACTTGCTGGAGTAGTAAGTTATATTTTTTTTATATGGTATAAAACCATCCTTACAAAGATGAAAGAAAAATTGTGCTCTAAAAGTACTAGAGGGGGAGCCCATGATGCTAACTGTGGATTTACTCCAGCGTCGCGGAAACCTATTAGATTTGGTAGATTATATGATAGGAACAATAAATGTTCCTAGATGTTTCCACTTTCAGCGGTGGGGGAAGCGTCTACATCCAAATTTCAAAATTGAAAAAAAAAAAACGCAATGACATGGAAATATTCAAGCGTGTCACATATTGATATTTGTCATGCTGCAACATGATAAATAGAAAAAAAAAAATCTCTAGCGCGTCAGATTTTCAGAGGGGGTTTAGTGAAACTTACAGATGCTCCCATTTCTTAGACTGACGATCAAATTAGAAAATTGACACTTTTCACACTTCTTAGCTAGTACCTAGCTAGTGCTTACCCACCCATTGGCCTAGCACTGAAACGATTGTTGATACGAGCTAGTGGTCAGAATAGATTCTGTCGTGTCTTCGTGTCTGATAGTTTATAGTATGGACCGGTGTAGTAAGCAGAGAAGTTTATGATTGTGAAGTAGTAATTTAAGATTGTTTAATATGGCATAACGCTATCCTTTTGAAGGTAGAAGATAAATTGTACTTAACGTTTGTGTTTATTTTTTGTCCGGGCGCTTTTTGGCCCGGCCTGCGATCTCCCTCTGACGTGAGGGTCAGACTTTTTTAACTAATAGGTACTATAATAACTTATTCATAGTTTGTGATTTATTGTACGTAACGTTGAAATCAATTTAATCAATGGATCCAGTTTACTTAACCATTGTCCTGCTGAAACTCCACCGACCAAAAGCAGATTGTTCGATATACTACCGGGTGTATAAGGACGCGGAATTTTTAAGTCCCACTTAACTGTTTGAGATGTCGTTACGTGTTTTTTTTTGTATGGCGCGTCAAAATTAAGCGGCTCTCTTGAGTTGCGTTCAAGTATTCAACGGCATCTTTGAAACGAATTCTTTGAACTGTGAACACGGACCGTTCGGGAAGTTAAAAATTAACATAGGCCGGTAACTGAGTATTGATTTATATGTACGTACGTATTATACGAAACAGTTTGTTATTTATTCAACATGAATATGAAACAGGAGTCAATTAGGTCAACGTTAATATATTTCAATAAATAACAGAGAGAAAATGCAACAAAATTGATGATCTAAATTATGAATGACAAAATCCAAAAATACCGGCTAGGCTCAAAAGATATCTTTTGGAAAATACATGAATATAATGAATATAAATAATAAACTAAAACTGATATAACATGATGGAGCTATATGTGGAAATAATAAGATAATTAGATAGATATTTGATGGCACGCGATCAAAAGAAACGTGACACTCAAACGAATTATAATCATCGCACATAATGCTTTTCAAGAAATAACAACATAATTTGGAAAATAATAATGATTCCAATTTGGTTTTCGAATGCCAACCTATAGCTATGTCTTCACCAGTGCGCTTTCATGTTCATCTTGCGTCTTAAACTTTCAATTCATCTCGCGTCAAGCGCCTGCAATATTGACTGCCTTAAGACGCATGCAGCTTAGTGTCTACACCTCGGTCGTCAAGATGGACAAGTGTAGCTCTTTGTGCAGAATATTTAGTATTAACTGCAAGGAAAAAAACTCAAGAAAAAGAGTATCTTGATAAACGATGTTTTGAAGACACGAAACAAAAGAAAACATTCATTATTTCAATGTTTTAACTTCATCTTCCGCCATTTTGTATGTAAAGCGCACGGAATGTTGCACGCGAACCCATCGGTGGCGGATCGGCGTGCGCTAAGGGCGTGCGCTGTTTTTGAACTAGAATAGCGCACGCGTTATTGCATGCGCTATGGTTCTTCATGCATGCGTCAGACGAAAGCGCACTGGTGGAGACATAGCTTTTTATCTTTGGTTTTCATTCAGCGTGCTATCAAAGAGAGCTCACAAACCTATATCTACCTCTTTCTTTTCCATATCATTATTAGTCTTTCCTTTTTACTCCACAACCATCTCAGTAACAAGATCTTCAATCAGGAAGGGATGAGAAGTTATATTACCGCAGTGCATCGCACCACGCCACCCATCGTAAAGCGTAAACCCGTTATGGTCGGGTGGAGGGGGGAGTCTAGATTACGAAACTCGGGCTATATTGAGCTTGGGGATTTGCTTTATATTGTAATTTTATTCTGAAAGACACGAACTTGTTAAGAAATAATTGCGTGAGATACTTTGAATAACATGAAAATGTGTTTTAATTAAGTCACTTAGAAAATGAAATAATTTTGATGTCAGCAGTAATTCGGTTAATAGTAATATTAGGTACTTATGTTAATGTTATTAATGGCTTTTAATTCCTACAAATTTTATTAAAAAAGTTTATTTGACTTCGGTGCGTCCAGATGCCTCGCACGAGCACAAATATTATTTTCGACGTCAAAACCGAGTGCTCGGGCGTGGCATGTGCCTGCTGTAGACGCGCCCAAGTTATAATAACAAATAGACCCTTTCAAATACACAACTGAAATAATATTTCACAATAAAATATTTTTTCAACATATTGAAATTTCTAAAAAGTAAATGTAACAACATTGCGTGTGAGTCATAAACCTAAACATTTTTTACTACCACTTATGAGTGAGTAATCCGCAAACCACTCACGAATTGAGGGCAAATTTGATTGCTGAGACCTGTTTACTGTAAAGAAATTGTCGAAGGTTGGTGAAGCCACAATGGTAACAGTGGCTTGTGAACTTCCGAAGCTTGACTCACACTTATGTAAAATCGTTTACTTGTATTGTAATTGTTTACTCCAATCTCAGATCAAATAAAAAAGACAAGATAGAACGTTACGAACAACGAAGTGAGGCCGGTTTTATAAACATGTGTGCGACGAGCAAGGCGTAGTTTCACTGAACGCCTATGTGCACGGCAAGGCGTAGTTTTAACCGCCCTCACTTCGTTGTTCGCAACGCTATCTTGTCTTTTTATTTGATCTTAGCCTCCAATACAAATCTATACAAATAAATACAACTGCAATATTTTCATGACTCTTCGTATAGCGATAGCTTATACCTTGAGTTAGCATTATTGAATTCATTTTATTCCCGGATATGAAAGGTTTCTGGGAAATAGTAAAAATAGTTCACGCGAATTAAGTCTTACTAATCTGATAAAAACTATACTAGTTTTAATAAAGTGACGAATAAGTTTTTATGTTCCAGTTTATAGTATCATTCTTCCTGAAGATTAAACTATAAAATAAGTTTTATAATTACTTGTTTCTTGGATTCTTGTTCAGTATTGCTTAGGTCATTGGCCGCGTGAACATCAGGCTCATGCCTCACCCGAGCATACATATTATGACATTATTTCTATGCGTTCCGACGTCAAAACTGAGCGCTCTCGAGCGCAGCATGCACCTGATGTAGACACAGATACGAAAAAAAAAACATAATAAACACATGAGACGGGTTTATTTTTTAAATAAATTAAGGTCCCCAAAAATTCCATTTTGCTTATGATCGATCCAAAGATTCCTTATAAAATATCGTGTGGTACTATTTTATAAAAAAAACAAACCGACTTCAAAAAAACCTGGATCACTAAAAAGCCTGAAATAATATTTCTATTACCACCTCTGCCTACCCCTTCGGGAAAACCAGACGTGATGGTGTGTTATCGAGTATTTGGAGTCGGTGCCAATCTTGGTATGCCAAGTCTACCTACTATAAAAGTAAGAAGATAGATTGGCACCGACCCCAAATACTCGATAACACACCATCACGTCTGGTTTTCCCGAAGGGGTAGGCAGAGGTGGTAATAGAAATATTATTTCAGGCTTTTTAGTGATCCAGGTTTTTTTGAAGTCGGTTTGTTTTTTTTATAAAAATAATTTTATTTCACGGTTTTTAGTGGCGCCATACCAATGAACATTTTGGCATATTGAACCGTATGAAGTAAGCCCAACAAAAGGTAACTGCTGTAAATCTTTGAGGAATTCCCTCGACTGTCTATGGTCTCCATCATTAGACCTGTAATGGCACTTATAACCCATATGGGTGTAAAGTTCTCTCCAATACAAATTAATCAAGCCCAAACACCAGGTAATTGCTGTAAATCGTTGAGGAGTTCTCTCGACTGTCTTTTGACTCCATCATCAGACCCTTAATGACAGTCACAACCCATCTAGGTGTAAAGTTCTCATCAATACTAATTAATCAAGCCCAAACGCAAGGTAGCTTCTGTAAAACGTTGAGGAGTTCCCTTGACTGTCCCTCAACTTCATCATCAGTCCCCTAATGACAGTCACAACCCATCTAGGTGTAAAGTTCTCATCTATACAAATTAATCAAGCCCAAACACAAGGTAGCTACTGTATAACGTTGAGGAGTTCCCTTGACTGTCCTTCGTCTTCATCATCAGACCCCTAATGACAGTCACAACCCATCTAGGTGTAAAGTTCTCATCAATACAAATTAATCAAGCCCAAACACCAGGTAATTGTTGTAAATCGTTGAGGAGTTCCCTCGACTGTCTTTCGGCTCCATCATCAGATCGACCACAGACCTTCATAAAATAGTAGTGCTTTAAAATACTTAATGAAAAAAATTACAAACGCACTAGTCGCTCCTACGATTTTCGAAGGTTCCCCTCGATTTCTCTGGGATACCATCATCAGATCCTGGTTTCCTTATCTTGGTACCACCGCTGGGATATCTCCTTTCCAACAAAAAAATAATCATCAAAATCGGTTCATAAACGACGAAGTTATCCGCGAACACACATAAAAAAAAAATATATATACGGTCGAATTGAGAAACCTCCTCCTTTTTGAAGTCGGTTTAAAAACAAGTGCGTTTACGTTATAATCGAACTGAGCCAAAGTCAAAAACATGTATAACTTGCTCGCAATCGCAATAAAAATGTGTAGCTTTGACCAAAATGTGGCACATTGATTTTACCAACTCATTAACGGAACGTTACAGCAGCTAACGGACTGCCACCAGTACTCTAACAATAGGTTACTGCTCTAACGCTCCGTTAGTGTGTTACTGAACAAGTCCCTAAATGTGCAAATGCATAGCGTTAATGATGGAACAGAAAAGAATCGAACAAGAATTATTGAACGGTATGTGAGCGAACATTTTTCTCTTTATGTTCAGATCTTTTGTGACTATGTAAATTTTAATGCCGTTCGTTCAAATTGTCAGTACGCTTTTAGTACATACTGAAAGGCGTTTAGGCAACTTTGTTCATGGAAAAGGTTTACTAGTTTTCACATATTTTATAGTTCATCTTGAATGTAAAGCACACTGTTTATTTGTATTCATAGGTTACATTAATTTTATGTTTTGAAACCATTCTTTATTTTATCTACGTTAGAAAGTCTACACGCTACTAATCTATGCCTCATGTTAACTGAGTCGATGCAAGCGTAGAGTGGCCAAAGACACGTACAGTGCCACAAACTGATCTGGCTCGGTGGCCAAAAGAGAAACTATAATTTTAAATATAGAATTGTCATATTTTGACAGTCTTGTATCGATACTAGTGACGCTCTCAACAGGGGCAAACGCACAAAGAAAAGGCTGTACGCAAAGCGATTTCCACCTAGTATGGCACTCTATATAGAGTTATGCAATCCGTGTATTTTAGTCATCCATTTGCTCTACAGATTCCACATCATTTAGTAAGTCCAGGGGGCTTACCATGACCTCTTATCGCGATTCAATTATAGGAACGTTTTAACGTTTCAGCGACTTTTTGTGCAATGACGTACCTTACTGTCATGACAATAAGAAACGTCATTGCACAAATGGCCGCTGAAACGTTAAAACAAAACTGCTATAAGAGGCGGTGGTAGGGCCCCAGGCCATTCCTAAAGATGGTTAGTTGGATGGAGAAGCTTATACCCCTTCCTATTCCTGCCTCTTTAGCCAAGTGGATTATCCACAAGCGTTTCTAGAAATTATTAAGTTTTAGGCCGCGCTCACTTTGGATGCGTTTTCATCCGAATTTTACTCGTGCTTACACGTACGAACAACACGAATGATCCCGTACGTTAGTACGTACACGTACGACCAACTCGCACCCAGTGTGCGCACTCCCGTAGTACTTGGAAGGTCGGGATCATTCGTGTTGTTCGTACGTGTATGCACGAGTAAAATTCGGACGAAAACGCATGCAAAGTGAGCGCGGCCTTAATAGTATGAGAATAATATGAGCTGTCGATAAGTAAATATCGTGACTTGTAACATACAATTCAGCGTGACGATTTGTAGAAACGCTTGTAGACAGTCCATTCGGCTAGAGGGTCTTCAAATTAAACATTACTTCCACCTAACGCTAGACTGAGTTAAATAATTAAAATGGAGAATATTCAATGTGAATAAATGCAAATGATATTCCGGTGATGGTTACGTTAATGACCCATTCATTTTTATTTTCATCTTGTTACTTTTGCTTGTAAATTTATATTGCGTTTTAATAGAATTTTAGCGTCACCGTTTAAAGCTTTTAATTGTACGAAAGTATCTCGTACATTATATTGTTGTTTTATGACTACCTAATGTATTATGACCGTTTCAAACAATAACTAGATTTTGGCCATTTAATCACAGAAACTGGGGGCTTACCACGAACTCTTATAGCGATTCAATTACAGGAACGTTTTAACGTTCCAGCGACTTTTTGTGCAATGACGTACCTTATTGTCATGACAATAAGAAACGTCATTGCACAATAAGTTGCTCAAACGTTAAAACAAAACTGCTATAAGAGGTGGTGGTAAGCCCCCTGGATACCAACTACCAACGTATTAAAGGGAAAATATTTTGAATCAGTGTCTAACGACTCATTATAGTGGAGAAAGCTTCAACTATTTATAGGAAATACGTGTTTGTGGAAAAAAAATCTCAACTAAATCAGTACAAGGATTTCTATCAGCTGATTGTATACTCATGTATACCTGATCCAGATAAAACAGCTATTTTATACAAAATCGAATAAGTTACGATAAATCTAGGTCAACACATTTGTCGTACAAAGAAACATTTAATTCGACAGACCTTTAGAAAGGCCTTCGTGTGGGGAAAACCTTTGCTCTGTACTTTATTGCCTCGCCCGAGGTCCCTATAATTAGCTGTGTGGGTAATTATCGTCTTTTTTCGAAAAAGGAACACGATTAATTTTCCTGGCCAATTACTGTCTGTGGTACACCGTTTGGTTGCGTAATTTATCGGCTGGTAAACCGAACATGATATTCTTGGAAGACACTTAATTAATGTTCTGCACAGTATAATTATTGGGGTTTGCGTTTTTACGGCAGGTAATCGAACTTCCTTTTAGATAACAGCTATATTTTGTCATGTAACAAGAAATGTAGACAATGTTTCAAGGTCAAGGTCTAAATAATTTCTTACACGGAAAAGCTAGCTAGTAGAACCCACCGTAAGTACTTACAGTAAAAATGAGGGGCGAGTTCACCAACACACTAACGGACTGATAAAGCCACAATCGGTTACAGCTTGAACGGTCCGTTACTATGCTGGTGAACTTGGCCCTTAGTATAAAAGCAATGACATTCAGGGAAATCTTTCTGACTTTTCCATAGATTTCGGTTCTTGTAAGTAACAAAGAGAAACTGCGAATACACGACATCCATTCAGTTATCGTGGGTGCCCGGTTAATGCCTGCGGTACGGAGCTTATGCTGGCTCGCTACCATGGGCGGCATGCCAATTGTTGGAGTTATTGCCTCGGGGTAGTCTTTGTACACTCGAGTGCAGAGATACAGGCACTTATGGCCACAATGTTGTTTGGACGTACTAAATGTACTACTACTACTATAGGTAGGTACCTATTACTGTGTCTAGCACAGGCAGTGGTGTCTTTCCTACAATTAAAAAAAACCGTGGTGCGTTACAACTGTAGCCCGATTCGCGTAACCAAAACCGTAACGATGTCTCAGCGATATAGCGTTGATAGCCTTTTCGTAACAAGAAAAGGCTATCAACGACTATATCGCTGAAATGTCGTTACGGTTTTGGTTACGTGAATCGGGCCCCTGGTCAGTTGTAACAGTCTTATTTCTGTGGCTATCAGACTATATTGTTATTTTGTCTCCCGCTTTGCAACGGAGGGTAGTGGATAATCTTCTTCCAACTCCTCCTATCCTTTCTTCTGCGGATTATTCGTAATAAAAAAAAATCGTGCGGGTTCCGAGACAACTTTCCCCGAGACTCGTCGAGGACACCATTGTCGACCCTGGCTTACAGGAGTAACAGTGGTAGGAGTACGTGGCGGGCCTAGCCCATAAAATAGGCCTGCTCTATAAAAATTGCCCAAAGTTAGTAAGTTTGCCCAATTGTTTTTAACTCCGGCCCAAGCTACGTAGTATTTTATTGTTACAAAATGAACCACCTAACCCTTTACAAAATAAATATTTCATAGTAAATAATAATAATAATAATAATACAAGACTAATATTTCAACTTATAAGAATAATATTTCAACTAGTCGCGACTAGTCGCTATTGTTCTTTTCCTTATAGTAAGGATAGCCGCAGGAATTCAAGTATATATCCCTACTAGGGGGTGCATTCCGAAATTCCGAAATTTCATAATTTCGAAATTTCGGACCATTTTTGCATAGTTTTCAATTTCGGAATTTCGGCCATTCAGTTTCGGAATCCGAAATTAAATTTAGTTTCTTAACAGCCGCCGTAATTCTTGAATGAATCATTTTTCCACTTCGTGCGCTATCCTAGAGTCTTTATATTGGAACTGGAACATTATAGAACTATTAAAATGCCTGTAGAATAATATCCCGCGACCTAAATATTGAGAATAAAAGTACAAAAAAAACCTGGATCACTAAAAAGCCTGAAATAATATTTCTATTACCACCTCTGCCTACCCTTTCGGGAAAACCAGACGTGATGGTGTGTTATCGAGTATTTGGGGTCGGTGCCAATCTATCTTCTTACTTTTATAGTAGGTAGACCAAGATTGGCACCGACTCCAAATACTCGATAACACACCATCACGTCTGGTTTTCCCGAAAGGGTAGGCAGAGGTGGTAATAGAAATATTATTTCAGGCTTTTTAGTGATCCAGGTTTTTTTGAAGTCGGTTTGTTTTTTTTATAAAAATAATTTTATTTCACGATTTTTAGTGGCGCCATACCAATGAACATTTTGGCATATTGAACCGTATGAAGTAAGCCCAACAAAAGGTAACTGCTGTAAATCTTTGAGGAATTCCCTCGACTGTCTATGGTCTCCATCATTACACCTGTAATGGCACTTATAACCCATATGGGTGTAAAGTTCTCTGCAATACAAATGAATCAAGCCCAAACACCAGGTAATTGCTGTAAATCGTTGAGGAGTTCTCTCGACTGTCTTTTGACTCCATCATCAGACCCTTAATGACAGTCACAACCCATCTAGGTGTAAAGTTCTCATCAATACTAATTAATCAAGCCCAAACACAAGGAAGCTTCTGTAAAACGTTGAGGAGTTCCCTTGACTGTCCCTCGTCTTCATCATCAGTCCCCTAATGACAGTCACAACCCATCTAGGTGTAAAGCTCTCATCAATACAAATTAATCAAGCCCAAACACAAGGTAGCTACTGTAAAACGTTGAGGAGTTCCCTTGACTGTCCTTCGTCTTCATCATCAGACCCCTAATGACAGTCACAACCCATCTAGGTGTAAAGTTCTCATCAATACAAATTAATCAAGCCCAAACACCAAGTAATTGTTGTAAATCGTTGAGGAGTTCCCTCGACTGTCTTTCGGCTCCATCATCAGATCGACTCCAGACCTTCATAAAATAGTAGTGCTTTAAAATACTTAATGAAAAAAATTACAAACGCACTAGTCGCTCCTACGATTTTCGAAGGTTCCCCTCGACTTCTCTGGGATGCCATCATCAGATCCTGGTTTCCTTATCATGGTACCACCGCTGGGATATTTCCTTTCCAACAAAAAAAGAATCATCCTAATTGGTTCATATACGACGAAGTTATCCGCGAACACACATAAAAAAAAAAAAATATATATACGGTCGAATTGAGAACCCTCCTCCTTTTTGAAGTCGGTTTAAAAACATTATGTGAGAGGGATACAACTTACTTATATTCCCAAAACTGTTCATATTTCCTGGAGGGATTTATCAAGGCGGGGCAAAATTCGACAAGTTTCATCAAGTCTTTCAAATCAAAGGCTTGCGTCAGCCTGGACTTTCTCTCAGTTTTAACTTATTGAGCCTAAACATGATGCGTAAAACTAGAGTCTATGAAACCAAACCCAAGAAATCGTTTGAACATAGAGGCACGAAACAGCTATAGAGCGAGGGTGTATTTCTGTCCTGAACCTGTTTCTTATTAATCCGAATTTGATCAATAGTAGAAGACCCTATTTGCTAATCATGAGATTAGGTTAGGCAGAGGCACGTACAGAGGACCAGATCATGAAGGTGAAGGCTAGAAATTTGTGGAATAGATCAACGGCACAGGAGTGAAATCAGTGTCGGGTAAGGAAAGAGCCCAGACTGTTTTTATTGTTTTATTGATCAAAAAATCCTAATTCTCCTTTAACCATTTCGCATAGACTTCCTTCAGTATCCTCCTTTTATCTGTCTATAACAGGACCTTTCCAGTCTGCGTGCGGCCTTCTTAACGTCATCTTTTCATAGCACTTGAGGTCCCCTTAGTGGACATTTATTTTTCGATAGTCTCGAGTCTCCACTAGAGTAGCGATTTGCACCAAGATCCCTGATTTTGCTTAACATGACAAGTCCTTCATTCAATTTGAGGCAGGTTACTTGTTTCCTGACTTTGCTATGGTTTCTAACGGTCAATGGTCCAGCTTGCTGAGGTCTTTGGCTGAATAATATTGATCTAATTACGCCGATGAGACCGCCAGCAATGTGGAGGCTTTGCTTATTTTATCTGCTTCTTCTATTTAAGTACCCGAATTCCC
The DNA here is from genome assembly GCA_947859195.1 of Drymonia ruficornis. Classification (NCBI taxonomy): domain Eukaryota; kingdom Metazoa; phylum Arthropoda; class Insecta; order Lepidoptera; family Notodontidae; genus Drymonia; species Drymonia ruficornis. The sequence continues at coordinate 3,357,416 of OX401910.1, read as the reverse complement.
TTGTCATCGTAGCTGATGAAGCTCTTTCTATCATTCCCAGTCTAGGGCAGTATCTTTCACCTCCTGATACGATATGATATCAACCTTAAAATAAATCAGGCTCATGTAATTTATTCCTGTTCCTGCGTCTTCCTCATCATCGTTTTCCTCCTATCTTTTCTTCTAAGATGATTTTCATAAAGTTGTCATATTGTATGAGATGAACACATTTTTCTTCTACTACTAAGTATTATTTCTAAACGTACTTCTTTATTTGACTCTCATTTGTAACAGTTTTTTTCCATTATCCTTCATCACCACAATTCAAACGTTTCAATCTACCCTATGCTCGTCCCTTTCAATGAGGGTCCACGTTTCACACCCATATAGCGCTACGCTTTATTTTATTTATAAAATTTCGAAATTGCCTGAGCTGGTCTGTGAAAATATTTTTGAAGGTGACTGAATGAAATGTTTTTGGTTTGTTGTCTGTTTGTCTGTATATTTGTACTTATGTTCGAGCATCACAAGAAAATGGCTCAACCGATTCTAACGAATTTTTCACTAAACATATCATCACAATATTAGGGGTCGAGCTACAGAATAAAATCTAGCACTAGTTGAAGCTGCGGCTGAAAGCAATTTTTCGTCGTAAAATGATTCGAAAACGACGTATCTATTGTTTTTTTTAATGAAACTAGCCGTTAAACACAAATTTATACTAAACGTTTCAAATTTTACATAAAATTGCAATTTATAATCGATTTACCAAAATGTCGTTTCAATTTCGGAATTCCGAAATTTCGAAACTGACGAGCCCAATTTCGTAGGCCAATTCCGAAATTGAAAATCTACGAAACTGCACGCCCTAATCCCTACCTATTATCAATCCTATAAAGAAAATTGCAAGCTTTAATAGTGAATGTAGGGAACACTAGCTTCGTATATTTGATGGTTACAAATAATAATATGAGCTAATTCCAAATTCAAATGATTTTACTTTTCTCACTTACTTCAAGGTTTTTCAAATGTATTTTTAGGTAAAATGATTTTTTTTTAATATTTCGGGGTTCATGGTTATATTTCGACGTGAAAAGAAATTAATAAAACCCGTCTAATAAGAAATTATGGCAGTCGAAATTGTTTTCCAGGAGCTCTATTTTACCTTCAAATTATTTTTTATCGAGACACACGTAGTCACTAATTAATAATATTTCCTTTTACGAATTTTCTTCCATACCTTTTTATAATAATGGAATTATCATTAACCAAAATTACTTGTCCACTTTTACGCAGATCGTACATCTTTATATTCCAATATTTATTATATTGGTACCTAATTTGTATCTAAATATAGAACAAGGCAAAACACCGTTCCAAATTCAAAGAAAATACGGAAAAAAGAGTCAAAATTGCGAAACGGTCACCGACAAACTGCCTCCCGTCCGGAACGCCCACAGAATTCTAATAAAGAAGCAAATTGGAAAAATGGAACTGGTATTCGCACTGTTTGGCCGCGCCGTGAGCCTGCAGAATTACAATATTGATGCCGCGTCGTGTCACGCAAACAATAACCTTATTATGTTGTCTTGAGACGCTGTTTTATTTATCTAATCAGTAACGAACTTTTTTTTATACAGACTGGTTAGGCGAGGGCGTATGCAAACCCTACACGTAACTACAAAAATATTGCAGAACGTTTTGCAACGTGCAAACTGGCAAAAAAAATGGCGGTTTTTTTTTGTACTTAACACCCAATTTGAAAATTTTGGAGTATTGTGATTAGCTATGTCTACAACACGCACATGCCGCGCGAGGCTGCTCAGTAACATGCCTCGTGAAGCGCGGGCGGTTGCCTCAGTCCCAAGCCGCGCGAGAAATATGGCGAGGCAAACTACACTCTATAGAAGGAACCCAAGCAATCAGTTTGACATCGTTCGGTCTTATCACTAGGTGAGGCAAATGACAGTGCTCGGGTGAGTCAGAGCGAGCATTTGCCTCGCGCGCGCTGCCAAACTTCGCGAGGCAAAGCTGCTTCGCGCGGCATGCGCGTGTTATGGACACGACTATTGACCAGTAGGGATCGTGTTTTATTTTATTGTCGTAATATCGTCACTAGTCTGTAGATTCCCTTAATTGCCTTGTCTACTGACCTAACTCTAATTAACTTAACTCCCGACCTCCTTACAGACAATAACAGTATATCGCACAAAAAAGTTTATTACGTATTCTGGCCGCTGGTAATAAATTAATGTCCACTTTATCAAGATGTAGTTGTCCCATTTTTGTGGGTAACGTTTGTTATACCTCAGGAACGGATGTGACATACATCAGTATTCAAATACTTGTCAGCCCTAGTTTACGTGTTTTCATAACGTGAGTTGGTTCTTGCGATAGCATCTTTGGTAAATGATTTAAGTATATACAGAATGGTAGGTAACACGAGAGACATATTGAGATTAATAGTATTCAATATTCGATTCTTATTCCAAATATGCAAAAAAAAATGCTTATAGTTTGACCTCATTATCCAACCTAGTGATAAACATGTCGATTTATTATACTCAGACGATAGAATATGCTTTCAAAAATAAAAGCGACTATTATAATAATAATAATAATAATATCCTGGGACATTTTTTACACACGGCTACCTGATCCCAAACTAAGCAGAGCTTGTACTATGGAAACCAGATAACTGATATTACTACATATACTACTTTTTTATTTGTAAATACATACTTAATATACATATACACCCAGACTCCGGACATACAGACATGTTCATGCACACAAATGCATGTCCCGGGTAGGAATCGAACCTACGACCTGCAGCGTGAATGTCGCCTCCGCGCCAACCACGCTAACGGGCCCGTATTATTTTTTAATATTAAAAAAGCATCATTTGTATCAAACCAGCACCGTTAAAAATAAAATATTAAACGCACAAGACGCAATAAAGTGTGTATACGAGTACTAAACAGCTGGGGCTATGGCCGCCGCTCACGAATAAAATGTGCTAGAACCGTGCGAGTTACATGACCCCCGGGCGCCATTACTTTCACACAATGCTTGTGTTCTAGCACATTTCAAATAAAATCGTATTTACGACTTCCTAGCGCGGTCTGCTTCCCTGGTACATGAAGGCTAAATATTAACTTTGTATGCGTGAAAATGCTTGTTTGTTACATTTTTATAAGCGTCAATAGCTCAGTGGTTAAAAGGACTGTCTTCGTAATCGAGAGGTTCCGGGTTCGATACCCGCCCCTTTTGACGTAAGCCCTTTAAGACTTAGTTTACCTTTACTTAGTTGGAGGGGATAATATTAAAGTGAAAACCTCACAACGCTAGTAATATTTATGGGAAAAAACAAGAATCAATGTGTGTTACTGAAAGTACTCTCGTCCGTTTCATACATCAAAGCTAAACTACGAGATAGTAATGAGTGATACTTATAAAATGATCAGCTAACCCGTAAACCAGGCCCCCAAGTCACTTAGCCATTGAACTGCCCCTGTACCATTTTGCTATTGTAACCGACCCTCTGATTGGTCGGTCAGAATCGGTCACAATATCAAAATGCTACAGTGGCGCATGGCGGTTTAATGGCTAAGCGACTTAGGGCCGATGTCGAACCACTACAAATTGGAAAAAGATTACATTTCAATTCCCGCAATGTCTATGAATGAAAATCTAAGTCAATTTAATTCAAAAATGAATATTTGTGCGTTATTACAGACGTATAGCAACAATTTGCATCGTTACGGGTAACTTTATATAAATGTTTTGATTTCCATTCAGCCTGCGTTTTCCAATGATTGAATTCTCTCCGACGATATTGAATTCAGTTTTATATCCGACTATAAAGGTCGAGCCGATTGCTACTATAAAAAACAAGTGTAAAGAGATACTCAAGTTTAACAACTTTAAGTAAACTGTGTTCTATAGAGCTGTTTAATATACTGGGATAGAGTTTAGTACCAACGTGAATATTATAATGTGCACACGATTTTCACCCTTAGCGCGATATCCACGAGGCAACCATGGTGGCGCCACCAGCGGGTGATTTGGTAGCCGACACCGAATTGGTTGCGCTACACCAAGTGCGATATCCTCCATACAGCTCTATACATTTTGTTGGTGGAGTGACTGGTTGCGCTACCACTGGTGTCCTCGTGCGATATAGCCCTTAGGCCTACACACTCAAGTGTCATCACTGCAATAGTCGATTTGTTTTTAAGCTTTAGACGAGTTTTAATTGATGGCTTTTGGAGTTATTATGAGAAACTAACATTGCTTTACTAATCATGTTTTAGTGCAGCATATTGTAAGAAGCGAAAAATTTATTATTTCTATTCAAATAGGCTTCATATTCCTCTTAATTTTTGTCTTAACAAGGTGCTCCCTCACGGGGAATATTCGCCTGTAATGTAACATTCCAGATTCAATTTTGAGCATTGCGTTACAATACTTCCCTGACTGACGAGCATTCGCTTGTAATGTAACATTTCAAATAACAAGTTGTACCTATCAAAATTGCGCACTATAATGTTCGGTCGCCTCCCTCACTGATGTAATTCTCAACTCTGTAACGTTACATTACAGGCGAATTCCGGTGAGGAAGCACCTTTAGGTTGAGGAAGAGATATATCGCATTAAATCGAAACTATTTAACAAAACAATTTATTATTGATGTTATACAATACGCAAGGTTGTTCGATTGTAACTATAGTACGTTTTTTTATACTTGTCCTATTTGGTAAGCAAAGATGGCGTGCAGCGGGACGATTGCGTAACTTTTTGTCAATGTTTCAATTGGTTTCGTATATAATTGACACAGGATGAACGAAACCAATTGAAACATTGACAAAAAGTTACGCAATCGCCCCGCTGGACGCCATCTTTGCTTACCAAATAGGACAAGTATAAAAAAACGTACTATAAGACACTAACAATTGTAAAAGTACAATTTCAAAACAATTTAGAAGAAGGGAAGGCAATCATCTACAAGAAGCTCCCCGTTAATTAAAAGCCGGAAACTTTGAAGAAACCTTGGAATATTTGATGACGTAATTATATTGATTCGGCATCGTTAATAATTCCATCGAAGACTGTTGGCTGTATTTAGAAAGTTAGGGAACTATAGTACGTTTTTATACTTGTCCTATTTGGTAAGCAAAGGTGGCGTCCAGCGGGGCGATTGCGTAACTTTTCTGTCAATGTTTCAATTGGTTTCGTTCATCCTGTGTCAATTATATACGAAATCAATTGAAACATTGATACAAAGTTACGCAATCGCTCCGCTGGACGCCATCTTTGCTTACCAAATAGGACAAGTATAAAAAATCTTACTATATCTGAGAATATGATTGTTTTATTGGATTTTTGTTTTCTACTGATAATGACATTCTAAATATAGAAAGGTTTTCAATGTGATGTAGTTATTTTGAATAAGCTTAAAAAATAGAAATGGACAATTAATTTCAAAATTGCATACCGGAAAAATTCAAAGAAAAAATAATGTTAGCTACTAATTGCAACCTAAAACTAACACACCAAAATCTGTTTCTGTCTTGCGCATACGTTACGATCATGAGAAGGATGGCAATACAGTTAATTTAGTAAAGTTACCTTGTGTGCTAACATAATCGGCACCAATTTGTATTTAAATTTGCAAAAAACTAACAATTAAAGTCAAGATTGTGAAAATAATGAATAATATAGTTTCAAACACGTTTAGAATCTAAACAATTTTACAAGCTCAAAAATGAACGATAGCGCTACTTAAAGTAGTTTTAGTTACAAGCTTTACTCCTGACAGCGAAACAGTTCGTGTAGGTAATGACCATACCTTGCATGCAAGACTAGGATTAGAAAATAAAGTTTAACTACAATAATTCACTGTGGTTATGCTGTAAGATGTGTGCAGAATTTAACTGAAAAATAAATTAATGAGCATGCATTTGGAATAATTCTATCCAATTTGCGGTTTAAGTAATTGGATATAAATATATAAATTACTACTATACTATATAAATTTTAAGACATTCTTATACAATATGTTAAAAAAACCCTGTCCAACCCGAAAACGTATTGTTGGATATCGAGATTAGATTCCATTTTTGTAAAAAAAACTTTTTTTTAATTTTTTTTTTTTTTATTTTTCAAAAAAAAAATTTTTCATTTTTTTGGCTTAGTTTGTGTCCCACTGCTGGGCAAAGGCCTCCCATATTTTTTGTAATACAAAAACCACGTTTACATAAAAAAAAAATTCATAAAATGACGTCATCACATACTTTGTGGTCTGAGGTGACGCCACACGATCTAACATAATTACTTCCGGTAACGGTGTTGTCATATTTTTTAAATTAGCTACATTATGTGGGAAAAAGGCAAAAAAAATTGGCACTTTAAATGTTCATTAATATGTTTACTATCATGTTTTTTTTTTTAATTATTTTATTTGGTCATGTGATTGGGGAACCTAATTACCGGTTTCGGCTCGGACAGGGTTTTCTTAACATGTTGTATAAACATCAAAGATTTTGAAAAATAATTGTAAAAAGGAAGAAGGTGTTTTAAACTGTTAATATATATTTTATTTTTTTAAATAATAATATAACGTCACGACTTGTATCCCCATTCGGGGGTAGTCAGAGGCTTGAGTGGCCATACACCACCACATTGTGGAGGTATTAAGCCAACTCAAAGCCCACGTTTCACCAGATAGTCAGAACCCAACGTGACAGGTGGTGAACCTTGTCGCCGTGTATACAGGAACTGACTATTACCTGATCCCGAGGGATAGGTAGGTTTCCTCACGATGTTTTCCCTCACCGTAATAATTTTTTATTATTTAATCAATGACATAAAACAATGTCATTAGCCCGGTGACCAAAAAAGGAATTAAAATTTTCAATAGCTAAATGGAACATCTTGGAACTCTTGTATTGGATAAAAATATCTATTAATAGGTACCTACTCGAATATTTATTCGTCAGTCGAAAATACGTTCATGACAACATACGTCGTTGACTTAGGTATATCAGTAAAGTTAACGGGAGTTCAATTCACAAGCCAATCATAAACAAAAAACATTGACTTTCTATATCTTATCAAATCGCGTGACTTAACTTCTTATATTGCAGCCAAAAGCCTACGATCACGCACATTAAAAGGTGACTTTCAACATGTAAAACTCTATAGCGTGATCTACGCGACCGTACAGCGACATCTAGTTGCGAAATTGGTATTAACCGACGTAATTACGTAATAGTTATCAACTAACATTATCCACCGCGACGTAAGATAACATCTTGATGAATAAATTAGTTTGCGTCATTACGGGAGCGTGCAAGCGTTTATGTTAACTCACTGTAATGAATAACGGTGAAACACCTTAATCATTGTTTGTTTACGGAAAATTGTTTTTGGAGGTTTTGAATTATCCCGGACGTTGAAAGGGTTTTTGTTAAGACGATACAAGAAAAAAATGAATTTTAGTTTCGGGGTGTGCTTAGCGTCGCGTGAGCTGCCGAAGGATATATCCCTCTCGCTTAGCTAGGACAGAACAGCTATGGAGTAGACTATAGTATAGTTATTTTTTGAAGGAACAATATTATTTAATTCGTACAATTAAAATAATATGTCCCAGTGCACCTTTTAAAATTATTTTTATTAAAAAAAAAACCGACTTCAAAAAACCTGGATCACTAAAAAGCCTGAAATAATATTTCTATTACCACCTCTGCCTACCCCTTTGGGAAAACCAGACGTGATGGTGTGTTATCGAGTATTTGGAGTCGGTGCCAATCTTGGTATGCCAAGTATACCTACTATAAAAGTAAGAAGATAGATTGGCACCGACTCCAAATACTCGATAACACACCATCACGTCTGGTTTTCCCAAAGGGGTAAGCAGAGGTGGTAATAGAAATATTATTTCAGGCTTTTTAGTGATCCAGGTTTTTTGAAGTCGGTTTTTTTTTTTTTTATAAAAATAATTTTATTTCACGATTTTTAGTGGCGCCATACCAATGAACATTTTGGCATATTGAACCGTATGAAGTAAGCCCAACAAAAGGTAACTGCTGTAAATCTTTGAGGAATTCCCTCGACTGTCTATGGTCTCCATCATTAGACCTGTAATGGCACTTATAACCCATATGGGTGCAAAGTTCTCTCCAATACAAATTAATCAAGCCCAAACACCAGGTAATTGCTGTAAATCGTTGAGGAGTTCTCTCGACTGTCCTTTGACTCCATCATCAGACCCCTAATGACAGTCACAACCCATCTAGGTGTAAAGTTCTCATCAATACTAATTAATCAAGCCCAAACACAAGGTAGCTACTGTAAAACGTTGAGGAGTTCCCTTGACTGTCCCTCGTCTTCATCATCAGTCCCCTAATGACAGTCACAACCCATCTAGGTGTAAAGTTTTCATCAATACTAATTAATCAAGCCCAAACACAAGGTAGCTACTGTAAAACGTTGAGGAGTTCCCTTGACTGTCCCTCGTCTTCATCATCAGTCCCCTAATAACAGTCACAACCCATCTAGGTGTAAAGTTCTCATCAATACTAATTAATCAAGCCCAAACACAAGGTAGCTACTGTAAAACGTTGAGGAGTTCCCTTGACTGTCCCTCGTCTTCATCATCAGTCCCCTAATGACAGTCACAACCCATCTAGGTGTAAAGCTCTCATCAATAGAAATGAATTAAGTCCAAACACAAGGTAGCTACTGTAAAACGTTGAGGAGTTCCCTTGACTGTCCTTTGTCTTCATCATCAGACCCATAATGACAGTCACAACCCATCTAGGTGTAAAGTTCTCATCAATACAAATTAATCAAGCCCAAACACCAGGTAATTGCTGTAAATCGTTGAGGAGTTCCCTCGACTGTCTTTCGGCTCCATCATCAGATCGACTCCAGACCTTCATAAAATAGTAGTGCTTTAAAATACTTAATGAAAAAAATTACAAACGCACTAGTCGCCCCTACGATTTTCGAAGGTTCCCTTCGATTTCTCTGGGATGCCATCATCAGATCCTGGTTTCCTTATCATGGTACCACCCCCGGAAAATCTCCTTTCCAACAAAAAAAGAATCATCAAAATCGGTTCATAAACGACGAAGTTATCCGCGAACACACATAAAAAAAAAAAAAAAAAAATATATACGGTCGAATTGAGAAACCTCCTCCTTTTTTGAAGTCGGTTTAAAAATAGATGAAATGGATGAAAATATTCAAATATATTTTTTTCGTTTTATATGGGATTTTTATGTCGAGTGTACTTATTTGAAAAAAATAATTTAATTTCTATGTTGTTTTTATTGCTGAAGACAAAGTAAGTCAAAAGAAGACAAACGATACCTACAATATGCTGATAGATACGTATAACAATATTTCGATCGTATAATAGCCTATAACCAGCGGACGATCCAGACGCGTCCAACGATATCTCATTAGTCAAATTATTATGATAAAAATAGTTTGGACGTTATACGGGAGCAGATGAACATACATACATATCATCGGTCAAAATCAACCGACTTCAAAAAAACCTGGATCACTAAAAAGCCTGAAATAATATTTCTATTACCACCTCTGCCTACCCCTTTGGGAAAACCAGACGTGATGGTGTGTTATCGAGTATTTGGAGTCGGTGCCAATCTTGGTATGCCAAGTATACCTACTATAAAAGTAAGAAGATAGATTGGCACCGACCGCAAATACTCGATAACACACCATCACGTCTGGTTTTCCCAAAGGGGTAGGCAGAGGTGGTAATAGAAATATTATTTCAGGCTTTTTAGTGATCCAGGTTTTTTTGAAGTCAGTTTTTTTTTTTTTTACAAAAATAATTACCATATTTAATTTATTTTTTAATTTAATTTTAAGTTTTTATTAACTTTATTGATTTAACCATGCATTTATTTATTGTTTATCTTTTTATCTTTATTTTTTTATCTATCAAAATCACCCTTAGACTGGTTACCGCCACAGGTGACAAGAGGGCTGGCTCTTTCCTTGCTCAAAAAATTCGCTTGACAACAGGAACAGCTTGAATACAGGGAGGACATGCAGCCAGTATCCCACGCGGACGGTATTTGTTTAATTAGGGGTAGGTTTTTATTTTATTGTATTTTATTTTAATTTATGTTATATTATATTGTATTTTAATGATAAAACATGAAAAATAAAAAATATTTTTTTATTTTTTTAATTTAATTTTACTTTTATTTATTGTTTTATATTTATTGTGAAATTATAATAATTTTAATAATCAATATTGGACTATGTCTGAAACAAATACATTGAATTGAATAATTTAAATACAAAAATTATTACATTAACTCGTTAAATCACGGTTTACACCCGCTAGAACGAAAAAGATCCTAACATGGTAGGTAGGACCTGAGGGTTGGCCAGTTAATTACTTAAAATACACTATATTTATTTCAAGAAAACATTCATAAGATCTGAAGGCGTCGGACTCGCACATAAAGGGTTCCGTACCACCGTAGAATAAACACATCAAAAATATCAAGTTCGAGACTTGATATTTATTTTTAAATGTTATTATATTTTTAGTATTTGTTCTGCACCGGCAACAGAAATACACATTCAGTGAAAATTGCAACTCTCTACCTGTTACGGTTCGTGAGATACAGCCCGCGCTGACAGACGGACAGACAGACAGACGGACAGCGTAGGCCTAGTAATAGGGTCCCGTTAGCACCCTTTGGAACCCTAAAAAGTAGCCTATGTTCTCCGCCAAGACCCAGTCTATCTCCATACCAAAATTCATCAACATTGGTTCAGCGGTTTAGCCGTGAAAAGGTAACAGACAGAGTTACTTTCGTTTATAATATAATAGATTGAATAGGACGGACAAACATTTTCCTATCCATATCTGTAATGTTATTTTTTACGATAATTTATTGATGTATGATATATTTATTACTTGCCCATCCATACCTACAACAAACGCAATAAAGCGACTCCATTGTTTTGACAAGCAATGTATTCCCACTGTCGGCCCAAGACCATGCTGCAAGTATATAACAGTAAGCGAAATAGGGAGTTTTTACAGAAATGACACGAATAACTATGAAATGACAAGAGATGACACAAAATGACAAGAGATGACACAAAATGACAAGAGATGAAAAGAAATTACACAAGACAAGGAAAAGCAAACGAAAATCACGCTGCAGTGCAGGTCGTAGGTTCGATTCCTGCCCAGGACATGCATTTGTGTGCATGAACATGTCCGCATGTCCCGAGTCTAGGTGTAATTAAGTGTATATTTAGTTTGTATTTACAAACAAAAAGTAGTATATGTAGTAATATCAGTTATCTGGTTTCCATAGTACAAGCTCTGCTTAGTTTGGGATCAGGTAGTCATGTGTAAAAGAATTTCCAAGGATATTTATTTATTTATCATAGGCGTCGGCGGACTGTAAATACTGTACTGTACCTGTAATGTGGCACGACCGTAATATTTTTTCGTAATATTTTTTAAAAAATCCTTCACAGGTCCGACGTCGAACAAGTCCGAGCGGACACTGACAATACAAAGTTAGAGAGAGACATGGTTAGTTCAAGTACTTAAAATGTGAGATGGCGATATTGTGCGCGCGCTCGGAAATAAACAACGTAAGCGCCAAACCACATTTACTTGAATTAAAAAAAAACTACTTCATGAATTAAAATATGGTTGAAGGGTAGTTGAGATATCATTATTTGCTATGTTTTAGAAATAATTTCGTGATCTAAATCGTAAAAACATCGTGGTAGCAAGGAAAATTGTAAATAATTAGAGCTCATTTCATAATTTTTTTTTATCGAGAAAATTTCATCATATCGTGATTTGGATTTAAAGATACTCAAGATAATATAGTCAAAAATCATACATCTAAATATAAGATTCCTAGTCCACATACTTACTTAAAGAAAAAGTAGAATAGAAAATCAACCAAATTTCGAACCCTCCTCTTAAAGAACAGGGAGGTGAATTGTTTTATTTATATTCTGAAATGTGTACCTATTTTTGCATCCAAAATGTGACTCTCGAAATTTTCTCAATGAAGTTACTGTCATTATAAGTTAAATTTTATACAACTTGTTAGAAGCAAGCATCCCTGACTTATTTATTTATAAAATAAAGAAATAATACGTCACGACTTTCATCCCCATTCGGCGATAGTCAGAGGCTTGATTGGCCATACACCACCACATTGTGGAGGTATTGAGTCAACTCTAAGCCCAACGTTTCACCAGATATTCAGAACCCAACGTGACAGGAGGTGAACCTTGTCGCCGTGTATACAGGAACTGACTATTACCTAATCCTGAGGGATAGGCAGGTTTCCTCACGATGTTTTCCCTCACCGTAAGCGAACTGTAGATTATGCACATAGATGAAAATTCATCCTTTGGTGCATGTCCCACCGGGGATCGAACATGAGACCTTCTGATTGCTAGCCCAACGTGTTCACCCCTAGGCTAGAGCCAATATTTTTATAAGATAATGCTTGCCTACTCGTACACAACGTACACAATTAATTGTAGCCAAGAATTATCTATAAAAAGGTTGGTTACTTGTTTGTAATTTTACTATTTAGACCTGTACAGTACCGACCAATACTGTTGCTTTTTCAGTACCAAAATAACTTATATAAAGCTTAATACTGAGTCTATAACATCATAAAGAATCATAGAGAATGTTTTTCTTTAATAAAGTCTTTAAAATTTCCTTGTAAAGCGAAACAACGGTTACAAAGAAAATGCTTTTATTTTTAAAGGGATTCCTGCGAGTTAATCCTCAAGTAACTGAGCACGAACAAATAAAATTAACATAATTAAACTTTTTGGCAGTAAATCAACGCTCCAAATTCTTGTAAATTTGAGGAAATAAATATTTTTATTTTTTTTTAACAAGACATTTTTTAAGGAATTATTCCGAAATTTAAGAACATTTAGATATACATAATACTGAACATATAATTTTTTATTTTTAGTACCATAAATTCATTGTTACGGGAGCTGAAAACTTTTTATTTTCAAGAATATTGACATACTTTAATCTCAATACAAATCAGACTCTTGAATACACAATACATAGCTTATATTATTGAACATAAAATAATGGAAACAAGTAAGGTCGATTCGTTCTAAGGTCACACTATACACAGGTCAATTGTACTTAAAATACGAACTTACCTTGAAGACATGTGTACCACGCACTGCATACAATGCATTGACTTCAAATAATTTGACCTTATGAAATATTTAAACGCAAGGGCCGATCTTATCTTGTGGTATGTGGTGTTTTTATAATATACTAGCTGTGCCCCGTGGCTTCGCCCGTGTGTAAATTGTTGTGTAAGATTAGCCTATGTCTTATTCCAGAGTTTCAAATTTCATTAAAATCGATTTAGTAGTTATGGAGATACGTGGTAACAAACATTCACACACACACACACACACACACTTACTTTCGCGTTTATAATATTAGTAGGATGACGAACTTCTATACAAAGCCGTAGGGGTTGAATTTTAAAAAAAACGCTGCTTATTGCTTGCTTACGTCATACAATATAACTACTGTCTAAATTTCATATCTCTAACTTCAGTAGTTTCGGCTCGGCGTTGATGAGTCAGTCAGTCAGTCAATCAATCAGGATTTTCCTCTTTATATATTAGTTAGATTATATATTAGTTAAATTAGATAATAATAATAATATTAGCTATTTTAACTTATCACTTCTATAACTTTATTTACTTGTATTCATTTTCCATGTGTGACCGATACCACAGAGTAAAGACTAAAGAAAGAGGTGCCCTTATTAGATATTTGTATGAAACAAAGCGTGGTCATTGTTTTTTCATTTTCATTTTACTATTTACCGGTAAATAGTTGAACTACTCGCTTCGTTTTATGTCGATGTTAGTACTAGACCGACCACTCGGCCGACTTGCTTGGGGCCAGTCCCCTTAGTAACTGGTCCATGGACCGATACGCTCTACAATTTGTTGTATAAATAGTTTACACCATCGATTATCGAGCCGTAAACTTACGTAAGATATTACCGTATCAAATCCCTACTTACCTACTGATTCCCAGTAATACCGAAAGTAATGCCAACAACATCGGTTCGATAACTCGCCGCTGACAAAGCATTTTCGTTGCGTAAAAACTTCTGAAAGCGATGGAACGCAAGTCACCCTTTTACAGTGTTACCGCTGCACAGTGTGTTATGAACCCCATTTTTGTTGCATGCTGTTTTTATTACAGAAATAGATAGTTCTTATCATTTTAAGCCTTAGAGTAAAACTCCGGAGTCGATACGGCAAGTAGATTTTTTTATAAAAATTGCCAAAGTTCACCATAATCCGGGTCCTAAAAATCACAAAAAAAATAAATTAAAAAAAACTAAACTAATTATGTAAGTTTTGATTACAGTCAATAATTTCTCACATAATATTACATATTTACACAAGTTTCCATCCATTTAGCTTGAGTAATTAAAAAGATATAATTTATTTTTCAATTTTTCTTCATCATTTTTTTACTCCGTCATAATGGCGTATTAGATTATGATTTCTAGATTAAACGATTGCTTAAATTTGCCTTTATTGATGTTATTAAAATCACATTCTAATTCCGCGTTATCTCAAAGTTATAACTGATTTAACTTTTATCCGGATTTTTAAGGCCTAGGGTTGTCACCTTTACAGAAAATATTAATTTAATTTTAATTATAGAAAATGACCTAAACAATGCATCAAACTTTATGTGATGATGAGGTACATAAAAGTGATCAACTTTTGTTCTATTAAATGGTTTTAATTTTTTTAGGGTTCCATAGTAAAAAAAAACGAATCCATTTAGTTTCGTTGTTATAAATAAATGAATATGGACAGGCTAAAACAGCAACTGTATGGTCCTAAACTAAGCAACTTTTTTACCGTACAATGGACTGAGGGCGATCCCAGTGACACTTAGACCAGGACAAATTGCGGAATAGTCGTTTTCAAAATTTGGCTCTGCCGGGAATAAAACTCGCAGCTACCCGATGCAGATGCTTCTTCTTCTTTTCGTGTCAACAGTTCTACTCTACTATGGTTAGACCTTATTTACAAGGTATTCAGCGCGGCGTCTACGACTTTGGCGTGTGCGGACCGGTTCCAAACCGGGCAAGCGTATTCGCCGGCGGAGAAGCAGATTGCCAGACCTGTCGTACGGAGCACTTCTGGGTATGCTCCTCAGTTAGTGCTTTTTAGACGACGAAGTAGGCTGTTTCGGGCCCCGATCTTCATTTTTGTTTTGTCGCACTGTTTTTTGTAATTCGGAGATCTGTCGAGCGTAACACCCAAATATGTTGGAAAGTGTTCATGCTTGATGGGTACTCCTTACCAAGTTATATTTAGAGTCCGGTTAGCTTGGTAGTTGCGCAGGTGATATACACAGGTCTGTGTTTTTGTCGGATTAGGTCTTAGGTCATTCGCTTGAAAATAATCCCCCAGTTCAACCAAGGCCGCTGAGAGCTTTCCTTTAGCCTCCTTGAAAGTGGATGTTTGTGTTGTCAGGGCTAGGTCGTCCGCATATAAAAAGCGTCTTGAGAATGGGTTGCTTGGTTGGTCATTTGTGTATACGTTGAAAAGAGTTGGTGCTAGCACGCTCCCTTGAGGGAGACCGTTTTTTAGACAACGCCATCTACTGCTTTTTGAGAGAAGATGTACTTGAAAACGACGGTTACGAAGAAGTTCACCCAGTATATGAACAAAGCCCAAGTCACCAGTCATATCTTCGACTTTTTGGAGGAGCCTTCTAATATTAACAGTGTCGTATGCAGCTGTTAAGTCAACTAGAACTATACCTGTTATACTGTTGGCCTCGAAACCGTCTTCGGTATGCTGGGTAAGCTTGAGTGTCGGACTGCAACAAGATTTTCCGGGTCTGAAGCCTGCTTGTTCAGGGATGAGCTTTGGCTCTATAATGGGGGACAGGCGGTGGAGGAGAAGCCTCTCAAATAGTTTGTACAGGTGACATAGAAAGGAAATGGGTCTGTAACTTTAAGGTTCGTCAGGAGACTTCCCAGGCTTCAAAAGTGCTACCACTTTAGCACGGTGCCACATTTTTGGAATTTTGAGTGTTTTGAGGCAATTATTGAAGCACTTCAAAATCCAGGATACCGCAGGCGGCCCAAGATGTTTGATTCGTTCAACCAATAAGTCATCTATCCCTGCGGCTTTCCCGTTCTTTAGGGCTTTGATGGCAAGTGTTATTTCCGAAAGTGTAAAAGGTTTGCTAATTTCGTTTGAGTTACTTACTGAGCTATTAGTTTTTTTCGAGCCTAGACATACGATTGAGTGGTTTGCTATTAAGCAAAAGCTGATGCGCCACTTGGTTTGCTGTACCTTGGCATTGGTTTGTGGCGGGGGGAGGGTCTCCTGTGAGTTTCTTTACTGTAGTCCAAGCTTTTTTGCTGTTGTGAGTCATGTTAATATTTGAGACTGTAGACATCCACGATTCTCGTCGGTTTTCACTGACCATTTACATCAGGAAATTACCAGCCATTAGCGTGTCCTCAGAGAACGGATCGTTGCTGCACAGTTGCTCATAGTTAACTAAAAGATTAGCGGAGGCCTAATTGAGACCTGGAATATACGAGCTACGGCAACCCCTCGGAATGCTTTTCCTGGAGGCGGTTCTTATGACCTTGATAAACTTTTCATAGTTGTCAGGTATGGGCTCAAGATTATCCAGCTTTGCGTTTACGTATTCTGAAAACCGATCCCAGTTTGCCTTTGTAGGGTTAAACCGGCGAGCAAAGGGGACCTGCCTTAGTATTATAGTAGCTTGACCTACACATGCGATGGGTCTGTGTTGGGTCTTGGGAATAGGTGGGCAAATTGACCTAATGCATTGGTAACAGATGTTTGAGCTGGTAAATATTAAGTCAGGGTTGTACCTTTTTTCCATCGACAGCTGTTAAACGATGGTTTGAGTTTTGGATCATGGAGCAGTGTTAGATCCAAGGATGCCCATTCCTCAACAGTGGTACCATCAGAGTTTGTTTCGCTATATCCCCAAGTTATACTGTGGCCATTGAAATCGCCGACAACTATTTTAATAGTTCGGTCATCGAAATTCGATGTTTTATGAAATTCGAAAGGTTGGTTTGGTAGCTTATAGATAGATGTGATCGTGCAGCTTCCAATATCGATTGTGATAATTTCTATGAAATTATCGCTAGTGCGATACGGAGGATACATTCAGGTTGGGTTTAGTAAAATTAGCACTGCGGAATCTGCGGAATCTCCGCGGTGAGAGACCATCCGGGTATTTGAGGCCTTTGGTGATCGTGGCTACGGTGCGTTTCCATACTCAATCCACTGCACGTAGCGGTCGTCAAACTAAGTTTTTATGATTTTCGATGAATTGCACATGCGGCATGTGAAGGAGTCCACCCTCGTTAGTCGTTAGGCAAATGCTAAAACCCCTACAATACCGGAGGTGTCCGTACAAACTTAATAGGAAAAGAAACGATTCATAATTTTTAGGGCCCCACGCAAACATTTACCCATTAATCACCCCTTAGGCGTACCATTTTCCAAAAATGTTCCTTAGCAGATGTTTACGCTATACAAGGTATCTATTTAGTATTAATATTGCATTTTTCTAATACCAGTGGTTTGGACTGTACACGTCTTGTCAGACCGACCGACAGACAGACAGATAGACAACAAAGTGATTCTATAAGGGTTCCATGTTTTCCTTTTGTGGTTCCCTAAAAATTAGTATCACTATTGATTTTCTGAACAAATAAATTTGATCCGGAAAACATTAATAGTATCCGGATATACGAAAGTGACAACCCTGACCGAAACAAGATAATCACCGATAACTTTGAAATAACGCGGAATTAGAATGTGATTTTAATAACATCAATAAAGGCAAATTTAAGCAATCGTTTAATCTAGAAATCATAATCTAATACGCCATTATGACGGAGTAAAAAAATGATGAAGAAAAATTGAATAATAAATTATATCTTTTTAATTACTCAAGCTAAATGGATGAAAACTTGTGTAAATATGTAATATTATGTGTGTAATTATTGACTGTAATCAAAACTTACATAAGTAGTTTAGTTTTTTTTTATAATTTTTTTTTGTGATTTTTAGGAGCCGGATAATGGTAAACTTTGGCAATTTTTATAAAAAAAACTACTTGCCGTATCGATTCCGGAGTTTTACTCTAATGCTTAAAATGATAAGAACTATCTATTTCTGTAATAAAAACAGCATGCAACAAAAATGGGGTTCATAATACACTGTGCGCTGGCTATTTTTAGGGTTACGTACGGTAACGGTACAAGAGGGAAAATGACCGTATACATACAGACATACATACATATACACACGCATGTATCCCACGCACGGGGGTAGGGCGAAACTATTTGCCACATGCTACGATTTTTACACACTTATTGCTTCATCTTCTCATGCATTGCTGGCGGTTGAGAGCGCTACGAACTTGAACTATCTGGAAAAGAAAATTACCGTATTTGACAAAATTACCGTATTAAAGTCTCTTGTATAAGTACCGACAAATCATAGATACGAAGTAGGTAATAAAAACTTTAATTTGATGTGATGAATTAATGACAGTATTAGTTAGCATACTGAGTTTTTGCTAATTACCGTAAGAACCGGTAATTACCGTTATTCTGGCAACGCTGCTCTTTTATAGTAAAGGAGTTTTGCGTTATTCCCATGACGGCAATAAAATTAAGTACTAAGTTAGATGTAGATGCCTAATGTGATTAGGCAGCGGAGAAACTACCAGGTGGGAATTAAGTGCCCTTTCAGCTTATTAATAAAGCCTAGAATTCCCAGCTTAGTAACTTAATGTTGATTGCTGATAGACTGCCTTATATAACTTTATCATTATTGGTGCTAGAGCTGTAGCTCATTTATGGGCTGGCTCGATCAGGGTAGAACCACCCTCTCACAGAAGATCGGCGTAAAGTAGCATTGCAGGTGCGTTTCGTAAAATGAGTGAGAGAGCCAGAAGCTCAACCCCCAACTTCCCCTCCCTCTCTACCACTCCCCTTTAGATCGACAACGTTAAAGCGATGCCTTTGGTTTTGCAAGCATCTATAGGCCTCGGTAACTGCTTAACATCAGGCGGGCCGTTCGCTTTTTTGCGACCTAAATCTCTCTCACTCATCGCATGAAACATAGCTGCAATAGTTACTTAACGCCGATCAATTGTGAGAGGGTGGTATTACCCGAAAATAACGATGATTCTACATCACGGGAGTAGATTTGAGTATATCGGTTAAAAACAAACAAAACGGAGCTTTTTATGAGCATGAAAATAATGCCGAACAATTTTTCTAATTATCCTTGTTCCACGACCTTCGCGAAACGTATGTGACAGTATTAATATATCTCCCCATATTTCAGAAACTCGCTGAATACAATTACGCAAGTCTCCGCGACGTTTTCAGTTCAGCGCACAGCGCAAACATGTTGATTAGATTACCGCAAGGAACACGACTTGTAACTTGCCACCGTATAATAACCATTATAATATGACCTATTACAATAATTACGAATGCGAAACTCCTTTCAACTTGTTCTGACTTAGTAATTTCTTATTATGATGGCTGTACCTGCCTACGTTTTCTGTGAAATTGGGGAAAATTTTTATGGATACCGGGCAATGATATTTTATGGTTGTAGGCAAAGACATCACTAAGAAAGAGGGAAATATACAGAGTGGTGACGACATAACGACAATAACTGAAACCACATACTGGGTATCACGTTAGTAGTTCGTACGTAAAAAAAACGGCCAGGTTGCACTCCGGGAGTGCCGGCAGAAGTGAAAACTTGAATATTAACGTTGTGCATTTTTGATATTTTGGAATGGTTAGGGAATAATTTTGCACGAATTGCTTTAATATTCAGTATAAAAGTACTATCATTTAAGTGGTTAAATACAATATTCATTTATTGTTCTATCGTACACAAACATTGTTATGACACAGTACGACTCAGTCTGTCGCGGAAAACAATGTTGAAAACATGTCGGTATTGCCAATACGGCTCGTAGTTTGGTGAATAATACGGATCAAAATGCCTTGAAAGTTGATTGTGAAATTGTGAGTGCGATAACAGATGTGTGAATTTCGCTGCATGTGTGCGATGAGCTCAAGTTAATTAATTGCGATGTAAGGAGGTACCATATCTAGCTAAAATGCTACATCAATGGTTGTAGGTAGCTAATTTATTACTTTCGGGACAATTTACTAAGTAAGGCCTATGAAAATAGTGTTGGAGTAATTCGGTAGAGTTACATTAATTATGGATAAGATATACTCATATCAGTCCATTATTTCAGAGTGTAGCTATAAGTATCTACTCAACACGTCAATGACCTAGTGAGTAATGGGGCTCTCGAAACTGAAAGGTACCAGGTTTGATCTTGACTCTACTTCCAGCTGAAGTATTCTCTTTTTCATCGTTCCCTTAACTTGTGAACGTCTTTGATCTTTAAAAAAAATTGTAATACACTATCTCTGATTTTGGCAACTGGTAACACAATTTGTTGGCCGATTTTTTCGTCTGATTGATCATATTATAGTCCGAATATATTCCCCAACATTCCCTCCCCCCGTCTAGAGCTTAGCCCTCTCCCGTACGCAATTACATCAAGCGAAAGATTCGCTTCCACCAAGTTATTTATCTATCACCCCCCTACAGGGTGGAAGGGTGGATTATTTCGGAAGTTTCCGAGGTGTTGTGTCACCCACCAAATGCTGTGTAATCGGGGACGTTTAACTGGTTATAATCTGTGATGGCATTTTTCGGTCGATTGGTTTAGTGTTTGATGTGGGTAAGAATTTTAGTAATGAGGTCGCTCTATTGACATAAATATGGATTTTAGCCGTAAAAGGCCTTTATTTGGTTTAGCACGATCATAATGTAGTGAGTAGGGATTTCTTTAGTATAAAACACCAAGACATCGTTATAATAATAAACAATTCGCAATAATTGATAATTTACAGTTCGCTGACGGTGAGGGAAAACATCGTGAGGAAACCTACCTATCCCTCGGGATCAGGTAATAGTCAGTTCTTTTATACACGGCGACAAGGTTCACCACCTGTCACGTTGGGTTCTGACTATCTGGTGAAACGTGGGCTTTGAGTTGGTTAATACCTCTGCAATGTGGTGGTGTATGACCACTCAAGCCTCTGACTACCCCCGAATGGGGATAAAAGTCGTGACGTTACATTTTTTTTTGTTACATTTTACATCGTCCATCTCTATTTACTATTTCATCTCATTCTTCAATTTAAACCAATCCACACCGGTCTAGTACACCGTTCCCTTTGACGCTATCTCATTACGATCCATTTCTTCATTAATGACTACAAAGATAATATATTATTATTATAAAACAAACAATTATGAAAGAAAATAAATTATTTGACTTTGATCACACCTTCCAATTCAATAAAGAAGCTGAAATATGTCTATTTCTTCATCCTCGTTTGCTCAAGTTTAAAAGGAAGAGAAGAGTTATGTGTTTTTACGAATCTCACAGAAAATTTTACCATTTAACTGCTGTGCTAGATTTATATTTGCTTTTCCCTAGCGCATCTGCCGTCCAATTGACCCATTCTTAGGCGCATCCCATCTATTCAGTTAGTTACGACGCATCATACCCGTAATCATAAAACGTAACGACTTATGTAATCAAAACATAAATTATCAATTCAACGGTATCCAGTATAATACCGCATAAAATATGACTAAATAAGTCATAAAATATTCAGCGAAGCATTACAAGCGAAGCGACTGCAATAGTAATGTGGGGCCATAATGTGACACATTTTGTTTAAGTGGCAGTTACGAAGCTCAAGGCGAATCAGACGGTCGTAACGGGAATAACGTAGATACGGAATATGCATAGTGTTAAAATAGATTAAATGGTGCTCGAATGACGTCTTAGAATTATGTAATGACACGATTTAGGGGTGTTTCTGGGATAGGAATTTGAATAAGGTAGGTTTATGGAGGATTAGTGTGATTTGAAGTATGAACTTTGGTCGTAGAGTACACCTTTGTACACGGACAGATAGTTTCTGTAATTCTTGGATTCTTTCTTAATGTTTTCAAAAACAATGATTATGTGCTTTTTGTTTATGATGACGCTAAACGTTTTAATCCAAACTTACAAATTACAAAAATAAATGTTTATTTTGAAACTGTTCCGTCCCACTGCTGGGCAAAGGTCTCCCCCATACGTGTCATTTTTATATGGCTGAGGTGACAAACAAGCGTATCAGATCAAGCCCGGCTGATATTAAGCAGTTACCGTATACCTATTGATGCTAGCAATACCAAAGTGTGCAAAGGTTGGCCCTATCATAGGCCCTATCATAGATCATCACACCAGTTTAGGCGTACCGCATCGTCGGATGCCGTGATGATCCCAAGGTAGGTCCCGAAATTCTGAAATACTAAACTCATTTTCAATATCAACATTCATTTTATCTCAATAACGAGCTTCTAAATTGCACTCCTAACATTTTAGCCATCATTGATTAGACTAATGACCAACTTCGAAGACGAAACCATGAAGATAACCAAAACGTTAATTCTTAATCGACGAACCTGACTTGCAAAAAAACGTTGCAACCATTGATGTATTATTTTAGCAGATGTGGTACCTTCTAACATCCCAATAGCTACGTCCAAATGTGTCACATGCCGCGCGAGGCAAATTGCCTCACGAAGTTTGACTTGCCTCGCGCGAGGCAAATGCGCGTCCTGCCTCACCTGAGCGCTGTCATTTGCCTCGCCTAGTTCGGCATAGTCACCAGACAGAACGATGTCAAACATGTCAAACTGATTGCTCGGCTATACCTTTCTCTGTCTAGTGTCAGTTGCCTCGCCATTTGCCTCGCGCGGCATGCGACTGAGGCAATCGTCGTGCTTCGCGAGGCATGTGGGTGAGCAGCCTCGCGCGGCATGTGTATGTTGTAGACACGTCTAATCACTAGACTTGTGAGCGACTCAGCGCACCACTACATGCAACGAAATTCACGCATCTGTTATCGCACTCGCAATCCGACATTTAACTTATTAAATATGTAAGAGGGCTTTATTCCCGAGAAGACGTCCCGTATTGGCAATATTGACATGTTTCAACATTCTTTTCTGCGAACAACTGAGTCGTACTGTGTCCATGGACAGTTTGCACAGTCACATATGTCTCCCTCCTTCTTGGTAATGTATTTGTTGGTAACAATCTAAATTTTATCCGACCATGTAATCGATGAGCTCTCTCCTGAAAAGAAAACGAGGTAACACGTACACCCGTTAGCAGAAACAATATAATATGTGAAGTAGGTATAATGCTCATGAAATTCAGCTTAAGGAAATTGCTTCTCCTTGAAGGAACCCTTCACGGCGTTCAGAGGGGAAAATTTGATAGCTTATAGCTTTGATAGCGCAAGCTTGAGAGTGATGACGCTCAATATTTTTTAAAGGTGAAAGATAAATGTTTTTTCTACAATGTTCTGCTCTCTGTTGTTTCGTGGGCGCGGCGTGGGTCCTGAAGAAATAATAGGTGTTTTTTTTTTCTTATAGATAATAAAACTAAAAATTGCAGGTTACATTTTTAAAATAAAGTGGTCGCAGAGCGAAAATAATTCTTGTTATAACAGTGATAGAGTTCAAGTTTAACTATCCTCAGTGAACTAAGGATTAATACTCTTTTATTTTGTTTTTTACAACTAAGTAGGTACCTACTTTATTTCGAGACTACTGGCCCTTTTTTAAGGCCTGGTTACACATTGTGAGCTAGCATGTAAGCTGGCCTAGTCAGTGACTGCAGTGTGGCTACTCGCACGGGGTACTGACTTGTTGCGAGTGGGTCAGTAGCTCTAATCCGTGTAACTACAATATTTTTTGTTTTTACTCACCACTCGCCGTCCCCCTCCACGCCACAGCAGTACTACAGTACAGATAGCAATTGTGTTATGTCAGCAAATCTCATCGCGCGGGTAGAGGCGAGTCGAGCTAATGTTATGCGAGTGCATAGTGGTCGTCGCTGTCTACTATCATGTCAGCAGCTCGCACTGTGTAATCAAACCTTTAGACGCATGCACTGTGTGCTGACATTATGGCATGTACGCATGCATTATTTTGGCAGCGCACATATACGCATGCATCTACACCCAAAAAACTAAACAGTAATTCTGAGATAGCAATTTATTTTTCCGATTATCTAGCAGGATCCTTAGCAATTCCGCTATATTTCCGTACAATGGTGACGAATGACGTAAAATGTGTGACTATTCTGCTAGAAAATCAGAAAAATTAATTGCTTTTGCAGAATGGCTATGTGGCGTGAGCCCCCAGATAGGCACTTGTTTTAATACAATGTCTTGTGTAATTACGAGCACATGACATGACACAAAGCGACGCGCGATACACGACATCCATTATCACTGATTACTAATCACTGTTAATGGAATATTTCGGTAAAATTGAAGGCTACCACTGAAAAATTAAATGTCCAATGTGTAATGAATGCTTGATATTTCGTGTTTGTTATTTGGACATGTTAATTATAGGGCAGGGGTACTATTACCTATTTTGGGTAGAGGGTAGAATTGGGCCACAAAAGCTTATGTTTTCGTTGATTATACGTTTTTGTTACAAAAATGTATGTGTATATTATTTCGATTGTCATGTTTGTGATATTTTTTCTAAAGTGCCGTTCCAGAGAACCCGCTTACCGTCCAGGATAGGAGGCGTTTTATGAACCAAGGGCGCTACCAGCGCCATATAGCAGTTCTGAAAGCGCAATTCATTTTTCAGATTTTCTAGCAGACTGTTAGCAATTCCGCAAAATTTCCGTAAAATCACGAATGGCGTAAAATGGCCATTACAGTCCCTATCTGTGTAGACAGAGAGGGGAGGCCTTTGCCCAGTAGTGGGACATTTGATAGGCAAAAAAAACAAAAAAATAAGTAGTATGGAGATAGATGAAATTGAAAACTTAGAGAACAAATAGGCTACTCGAAGAAGAAATTATTCTACCTACACAAAGTCTTTTGCACTAGCTAGTTTAGTAAACTATTCAAATTTAAATTCAAAATGTTTTTTTTTTATTGTACTGCGGTGGCAAAAAAGCGTACGGCCCGCCTGATGTTAAGCAGTTACCGTAGCCTATAGATGCTTACAATACCAAAGGCATTACTCGCACATTGCCGACCTGAAGGGGAGTGGGATGGAGGGAGGGGGAGGGGGGTGGGCTTACGGCTCTCTCACTCATCGTACGAAACGCAGCTGTAATAGCTGCTTTACGCCGATCTTCTGTGAGAGGGTGGTACTACCCCGATCGAGCCAGCCCGTTTATGAGCTGCTGTCAATTGACTACAGCTTGGCTCTACCACCTTGTTTAGGCCTACTTACAAATTTTCATTTTACATTTTTTCTTAAATTCTACTGCCGGATCGTAAGTCGTATCGTATCGCAGTCGTATCGTCTATAAGTAATGAAACTTGGGCCATGTCGCGTATTTGATGGAATCCCGTAGCAAGATCAAGCACGGTTCGTTAACTTTCATTCCGCGTAACCAAGTTAAGTAAGTAAGGAGGCGGGGACAAAATCTGTTCACTTAACTGTCATCTTGAAATGGGTATTAATTTTGCTCTTCAACTGAAATTCTAACGATAACACGAACATCGGACAAGATTACATGAAGTTTTAAGTTAGTATTCTTAGTTTTGTGACTTAGAGCTTGCTTCAGAATTGTCAGATAACATTTATTCACCAAAAGATATGGCTTTGGACATACCTATTAATAATGTTATTGAAATAAAAAAAAACCTGATCTATTTTGTGCAGAATCGAGAGTAGAATCGATAACACAACTTTTTAATGAAGGTTTAAAAAAAAAACTATATTTGTATCATGCCGCATCACAAAATGTTCGTGGTAAATACCGAAAATTACTAATATATTTTGCACTAATTTATGGATATTATAACAACTTGCCATATTTATTTAGTGAAAAAAGTTATCTGACTTGTCTGAAACAGGAGCTATAATGCTATATCGCACGAGGACACCAGTGGTAGCGCAACCAGTCGCTCCACCAACAAAATGTACAGAGCTGTGTGGAGGGTATCGCACCTGGCCCCCTAGACAAGTGGCATGAACGCTAATCGAATAGAATAGAATAGACTTCACAAGGTATGGAAATGTCAAACGTCGCTATGTAGACCAACAACAAGTTGCTATGTAGATCACGTGACTTATGTCATTTTCATACATGAAGCGTAGCGATTTGAACGAACGCTTCGAGACGTCAGCCACTTGTCTAGCCCTTCTGGTGTCCGTTTGGTAGCGCAATCAATTTGGTGTCGGCTATCGGATCACCCGCTGGTGGCGGAACCATGGTTGCCTCGTGTGTTACCGCACTTAAACTCTAGAATACTAACATGTTGATTAGAATGGAATGAAATGGGCGAGACAGAAAACTACATAAAATATGCTACTTACCTAGTTATAAACTTTATAAGATGTACTACTCCCAGAGAACTTTGGTTGGTGACATAAAGTTTATATTCAAATTTCGGCACGGGAGTAATTTCGCTAAGATAAATTCTAAAACTTTATAATAACACCAGTAAATATGGATTTAGCGAAACGATCCCGCTATCGATATAGCAATACGGGTTATAGTTGAATGAAATAATTTTAATAGAAGACTTGAAAGTCGTCTTTAAAGTGGATTTGCGTTGAAAGGAAAGGAGCCTTTATAAACTGTTCAACTAGGGCGCGTCTCTACACTGCAGAGCAAATATTTGCTATGAGATGAGTTTACAGTAGCTCGTGTAAAGCCGGCCGACCACTGACGGCATTTTTTGTAGAAAAATTTAATAGCTGTTGAAATATAAAGCGATTTTGTCGCATATAATATAGATTATTTATTTTTTGACATAGTCAAACGATTCCTAAATCTTTTTCGTCTGCAGAGAAAGTAAGATCATCAATAAATCCACCGATAACATCTGGTTCCAGTGACGCCATGATTTCAACTAACCCCCTCCGCACACGGCGGCGTAGCGTAGGCGTAGCGTAAAGACGCAACGAGTACGATACGTGCAGACTTCTACACACGACGCGTAGCGTAGGCGTAGCGTAGGCGTAGCTTTTTGTAAGCAAAATGTCGTTAGTTGAAAACATGGCGTCACTGATACCAGATGTTTACCTAAAAAAAGTCTCGTAATTAGTCAGTAAAGTATCAGCCACTTTACTAATAGGGTTTGGGGGGTATTTTAGGCCTAACCAAAGGTCTTACTGTGCTTAACGCATCAAAAAAATTGTGATATTATATTTTACTTGACACTGGCATATGCGAAGAGCGACGCCATAACGAAGGAAAAAAAAATGTTTCTACGCTTGCTGTTTTACGCCAGCACGCTACGCCTGTCGTAATGACGATGAACATCTCATACGCTACGCTGATGCACCGCTTCGTGTGCGGACTTGTTAGAAAATGTATGTGCTCGTAATGCTCGCGTCCTACGCGCGAAATACGATACGCCTACGCTACGCCGCTGTGTGCGGAGTGTGCGGGGTAAATGAGATGATACGTCTACGCTACGATTCGTTTGTAGAACTCTGCAGGTCTCGTACTCGTTGCGTCTTGAAGATACGCTTACGAGACGAAGGGAAGGGCTTTAGTAAATTTTTAATTTAAAAAAAACCTGCGCTTGCTTTTTTACGCCAGCATGCTACGACTATCGTAATGACAATGACGATTCGCTGCAACACCGCTTCGTCTGCAGACTTGTTTAAAAAAGGTACGTGCTTGAATTGCTCTCGTTCTACGCGCGTATTACGATACGCTTACGTTACGACGCCATGTGCGAAGGGGGTAAAGTCATAAAATATGGCCCAGTATAGCCACTCTAATCGACGTGATTGTGAAATTCTGAATGTTATTTTGAGATAAGGTAAAAAACATTATTTTTAACGACATCAACCAAATAAAAAACTTAACGATAAAGGTGTATAACCAAATAAAAAAACATAACTATAAGGAAAGACTATATCCTTCAGATTTGGCGTAAGCATTATAGGCATCGGTGAGCAATATGAAGTTTTCCATTCTGAACAATATAATTTTGTCGTTACTTGTGGCGCTGGCGTCAATATCATTTGCGCGTCGTCCCCGCGGCCGCGCCGCACTGCGCGTATCGTATGGATACAACGACACAGAAGGGAAGTACCCCTACGTCATCTGCATATTATCGGAAACAGACAGAATTTGCACTGGATCTCTGATATCATCACACTGGGTGCTGACGGCGGCACACTGTACCGTGCCGTACGCTGTCGCGATCCAATATGACCGTGTCTCCTGAACAGTCGACAAAGAAACGGAAAATTATAAAATTTATTCAACCCGATAACTATGAAATTACATTAGATGACGATAGAAGTGATTTTCACAAATATGCAACAACAAAGCACGATATAGCATTGGTGAGAGTAGACGAGGTGAGGATGGGTGTTTACGGGAGCATTTCTTCTGTGGATTACAGGACGCTGGTAGGTCTTGCAGTTGAATACGCTGGATATGGGGCCATAGGTTATGATAATTCGCCCGTGGAAGCAATACTTGATGGAAAACGCCCATTGCAGTTGGGGGCAGGTGTTGTCAGAGCATGTCCTAAGAAACAATGTAATGATCGTTCGTTTATGTGCGTCTCTCAAAGGTGTAATTCTGGTCAGGGAGGGATGGCAGGTGACTCCAGAGGACCATTAGTGTGCGATGGCAAAATAGTCGGAGTATTCTCTGGAATACGTCCATTGCATATCTATTTTTACAATCCAGTGAGCCCCTACCTGGACTGGATTCAAAACATTATGGCGAATTATATCGATTAAAATTAAATAATTAAGCCGTCATTTTATTTTTTAGATAGGACAATAATAAAAAAACAGGGCAAGTGCGGGTCGGACTCGCGTTCTGAGAGTTCCGTGTATTCACGACACTATAGCACGTAGATTTATAAATGATACTCTGATACACTGATTATGACTTGAAACTTTTAATTATAACTTCTTTACAATCTTGCTTCCTTGTAGCGCTCTCGACCAAGTGCTCCTCGAGCAATTTTTTTTCTACAGTCCCGTCATCTTGCTTGTCGTAACCCAACCATAGAGTTACGACGTTATTATTTGAAAGCGATGTTGCCAGGATAAAAAACCAGGCTGAATAATAAAATCGACTAATCGCATCGTTTTAACAATTAAAATATTGAATGATCGATATATAATAATGATAACAAAGACAGTAAAAAAAAGCTGCAGCCAATTGACTGCAGCTCTTAAACGGGTTGGCTCGACCGGGGTAGTACCACCCTCTCACAGAAGATCGGCGTAAAGCAGCTATTACAGCTGCGTTTCGTACGATGAGTGAGAGAGCCGTAAGCCCACTCCCCTCCCCCTCCCTCCATCCCACTCCCCTTCAGGTCAGCAATGTGCGAGCAATACCTTTGGTATTGTAAGCATCTATAGGCTACGGTAACTGCTTAACATCAGGCGGGCCGTAAGCTTTTTTGCCACCGCAGTCCTATAAAAAAAAAAAACTATGAACCCTATTGGGCCCAAGTAATTAAACGAGAGTTAGAATTCTATATAAATCAGTGAACTGTACAAGGATAATTATTCAAAGAATTTTTTCATGTAATTATTATTCTAAAGTGACCATCGACATATTATTGTTATTCTTTGATTTTGCCTTTTAATATTTTGACACTCACTTCTCACTTTGTTTTTTTAAAGGCCAGTACTTTTTCAAACATTATGAAAGGTTTGAGTCCGTGATTATTGTATGGAAGAGGTTTTAAATCGAAATTATTGTCTTTGACAATAGAACCTTAATGACGCTGCAAATTAAAATTTAAATGAATTAAATGAATGAACATGTTTTATTAAATGAATTATGGTCGAATTTCGACCACGGGCGACTACTAGTATGTTATAATAACATTAACGCCATTATGTACTTAGATTGTGGCCATACTATGCTATCTTCACTGTCAGATTTGCTTCGGTGACAGGTCACATTGAAATAAATAGGTCACCACGTGTCCTCACATCGTTACATCGTCGTAAACACAGAGTAAAGACTAAAGAAAGAGGTGCCCTTATTAGATATTTGTATGAAACAAAACGTGGTCATTGTTTTTTCATTTTCATTATACTATTTACCGGTAAATAGTTGAACTACTCGCTTCGTTTTATGTCGATGTTAGTACTAGGCCGGCCACTCGGCCGACTTCCTTAGGGCCAGTCCCCTTAGTAACTGGTCCATGGTCGTAAAGCATATCTCATTATTTCAACGTAAATACGTTCCATAAGTCACCCACGAACCCGAGCTTTCAAAATATTTTTGTGAAAAACCATACGCTTAAAGAAAATGGCATGTAAGAAAGTTTGAGATGTGTCTTGCATACTTTGAAATATTATACATTAAGAGAGCTCTTACCGAACTTGTTTTAAATTCAGACTGTCTTGTAGAAATATTAGTCAAAGGCTTCGCGGGTAGACTAAGTGGGGCGGTATTTTCTTTGCCCTTATATCCTTCGTCTCCAAATCTACATACATTTGTCCACTAATGCACGCGGCGGTCGTGAATAGAGAATATGCATGGGTTGTAATAACGCTTGAAATATTGCAACAAAGGGGTCCTAATGAGTTTAAAGACATACGTTATTATTACACTCAATTGGATCAAGTAGTTCTAAAGTTACATGCGGTAATAGGAAAAATCTGATTTTTTTTTCATTGTTTTTGTGTTCGTCACAACACAGTTCACACACTTGGTCACAACATATAATTATTTTTAAATAAAACGTCTCGAGTAATATGCAGAAAGGCGTACTGCTGACTTCGCCTAGTACATGTATATTTTATATTCAAAGAGGTATACAGCTAGCCAAAAAATAAAAAATGATGCATGTTCCCTATTACCCGTCGTTTTACCATCACCGGTGCTTTGGTAGTAGGTATCTTTAGGAGTAAGTGCTTTTTATGTTTTTATCCACGTACTTCCGTATTCAAGTAACTGCCCGTATTTTTCCTGCTTGCGAACTTTTCACGTTCGCAGCTATGTGATTTCGTGTTCGCAATTTACTTTGCGAATGTTAAAAGTTGAAGGTAGAAAATTACATAACAAGCTGAGTTTTTAATTGGCATAACGTTTGTGATCGTTGGCTGAAATTCATCTTAATTATTTAAATCTCATTAAAACTGAGAAACTGTTAGCGTAGTTAATTCATTTGTTAGGATTAGGATGCAGCTCAGAATAAACGTAACTAGCAAATACATTACCAAGTAAGAGGGAGATATGTGACTATCCAAAATAGTATGTCCTACCAAACGGAGTTCATGGACACAGTACGACTCAGTCGTTCGCGGAAAATACGCATCAAATTGCTTTTAAGTTAATTGTTGAATTGCGATTGCGATAACAGATGTGCGAATTGTGAGCACAAGTCTGGTGATTGCAATGTTAAGAGGTACCATATCTGCTAAATTAATACATCAATAACTACTAGGTACCTAATGAACGAGAATAGACGTGTCTACAACATGCACATGCCGCGCGAGGCTGCTCACCCACATGCCCCGCGAAGCACGACGTTTGCCTCAGTCGCATGCCACGCGAGGCAAATGGCGAAGCAACTGACACTCTAGACAGCGAAAGGTAGGTATACCCGATCAATCAGTTTGACACGTTTGACATCGTTCTGTCTCACGACTGTCAAACTAGGCGAGGCAAATGTGAGTGCTCAGGTGAGGCGGGGCGCGCATTTGCCTCACGTGAGGCAAGTCAAACTTTGCGAGGAAAATTTTCCTCGCGCGGCATGTGACACTTCTGGACGTAGCTAATCGTGAAGAGAAATTAATATTCAAGTGAAGATATCATCTCTTTTTGCGTACTCCATAATACCCAAGTCTTTGATATAACAGGCGCAACTTCTATCGTAACTAAACCTCAAGCACCTCTCACGCTCCAAAAAGCAATGAAACACACATTTCCCCGCAATGATTTACAACTATCGGCCGGCAATTCTGCATTCCGGCTGCAAAACTTTTATTTTACAGGTTTGTTTCCTCCGAGTTCCATGCTGCTTCTAAAAATAGATGCGATTTGGGGAACGGGTGCGCACCATATTTCAGGAGCTACATTTAGGATGAATCTAAATCTCCTATCGTTGGCTCTCCGCCCGGACCAGTTAGGTCATCAGTGCGATGACCTCCTTTATCGAAAGAATGGTTAGGCATAACCAAACGTATGTTG